>CM069444.1:8381743-8790275 GCA_035610835.1 Ophiura sarsii | reverse complement strand
CCTTTTGTATTAATTAGCACCTTGTTGTCATGGCAACTAGACGAAAACCCTTTTAATTTTGATTGATAATCTGCATGTCTGTCTACTTAAGGTAAAGCCAATTAATTCAATTTAACCTTGGGAAATGAAACAACAAAATTAATGAGTTAAATTGCAATTCCAACATTATTACTATGTTATATTGTATATACGGGGTGTGCCAACAGTTGTTAGTAGTTAAAAGTTTCTTCAAAATTGTACTTGAATAAGACAGAGGTTTAGAATGAATAGTTTGTATTAGATCTATACCCTTTAACCAACTGAGTACTACAAAGTACTTCGCCCAAGCCTATCTCCAAGGGCATGTGCGCACGGTTTTCGATGACGTAATTAACCAGGCCTATGAGCGCAGTATACTGTGCGAACAAGTAGCTGAGAGCAGTGGCTTGCCTATGGGGCCGAGTTTTTGATCCAGAGGGTCCCCGGTTCGATTTGTTTAGAAAATTAATGTCCAATACTTTGTGTCATCATCTTTTATGAAATTTTACCTTCAAAAACTTACTTAAGTCACTTTTCTTATTAACCACATAATGTTATTCTATTGAACTATGTATCTTATTTGGCCCGTTTTCATGATTTCTTGTTTTGTAGCTTTTTATGACATCACAATCATCGTTCACTCATAACTTTTTTTGTAGTGATCATAGAAAAATGATCGAAACAGTTCTGTAATCAGCAGTTCAGCTTTCTTATGATATAAATATCTCCAATATGAATAATCCCACCATGTGGCGGGTTTTCACAGATCGAATCACATATTTAGATGGACAGTGTAGAGTAACTTTTTGATTACCCTGTACTTTTACTTCGATGATGAGTAGCATTTTCCACTGTTTTTTTGTAATTTGTATGTATATACATTCAAGGTTATGAAAAATACAATTAGTGTTTATAAATAATACACAAGTTTGCTTAATTGATTGGAAGAGTTGGTAGATGGGAAAAGGTTTGTACTCAATAATAAGGACTATTGTTTTGCTGTTCGCGGATGGATAGATTTACACTCTACTCTCACTTTATATGTTGTTTTTATACTCTTAGGCCAAAAAAATAAGAAGTTATGTTGTCCTCCACAGCTCTCAGAGAGGAGGGGTGGGCGGGCAGCTTTTTTATTTTTATTTTTAATTTTTTTCTTACACCAGCAAAAGCTCAAAGTTCAGCCAACAAGAAGTTGAAATCACACAAAGAGTCGCACATATATGTTATACACTTAGTTTAATATTCAATGCTATTTAATTAAACTGTAAAAAATAATAAATAAATCTGAAAAAAATACAAAAACAAAATCGGAGCGACCTAAATCTGATGCGTGGGCGGTCGAGGACAACATAACAAAAATAAATTTGGGCCTCATGTCATTAACCCGAACCTTCCTCATCACTACACTACACTGTTAAAGTTTGATTAGTTCCAAATTGGCGAAGCCTCCTTACAGCAGCGAATGAATACAGAAGGATGCTGACGTGCATGAAGGCATCAAGTGCACTGACACATGTGTGCGGCCACAACTGTGGCGTGCGACCATGTCGTGAGCGTACGCTTGGATAACTTTTGCGAGCAGAGTGATTAAAAAAAGAATACTTCTCGCCAATTTAGCACTGAATAAACTATATTTGCTGGTAGTATGCATGGTAGAATTCCATGAGTAACCTGCGCGCAGAGTGATAAAAAAAGAATACTTCTCGCCAATTTAGCACTGAATAAACTATATTTGCTGGTAGTATGCATGGTAGAATTCCATGAGTAACCTGCGCGCAGAGTGATAAAAAAAGAATACTTCTCGCCAATTTAGCACTGAATAAACTATATTTGCTGGTAGCATACCTGGTAGAATTCCATGAGTAACCGCACACTTTTTGGCCATGTTCTTCTTAAAGATGGCGGCCATATAGAGGGACGCTGGGACCCAGTCTAACACCCCGTATGGAAGATATTACTTCCTCACAGATATAGTGTAGATTCCAAACGGAGTCACCAATGCAGGTAACCCCCTTTGAAATTCACACTCCCTGTGGGGAAGATTAAGGTAATGTCTTCCATTGGAGGTGTATGGATTTCAAATGGAATAGCCTATTTTATGACTAGTCTTTAATACTTTGTGGAAATGAAAAGCAAAATATTAAGTCAAAGCATAATTCTGTTATACCCTACACACCAACATCGGTAGTATGCGTCGTTCTTAAAAATCATGCCCTATGAATACCTCTGTGAAGGGTATAACAGAATTACTCCACTGAGTAGATACCTTAAAGTTCCTTGACATAGAACATAATGAGTATGTACATGACATATACGTGAACCGTGAACAATAACATTTAAGCTGATCAGAGTAGGACTGTATGTGCTAAGTGTGCCTGGTAAATTTTTGATTTAAATTTTAAATTTTAAACAAAAAAATCAATGTAATCTAAATAGAAACAGGCAAATCATTCACATCCATTAATTTGTTCCTAACCAGTTTCTCCACCCCACCTGTTACAGATGGGGAGAAATCTCCCGCTGGGAGGGTGCCGAGAGTTTACGCAGGCGGCCCTAGTTGCCGCAACAACAATACTCCAAGACTCGCTAAATATTAGCTAGTGCACTCGCAGTCCACTTAGGCCAATTTTGCCGAGGAAGAGAGTGTTGATTTTATCAATTCGTCCCTTCTCCTTCATTTAGAGATGTTCAACCATTGTGTGGTTCTCATCAATAATTATGGAGAGGTTTAACACTTTCCATGCGGCAGGCGGTTGCAGACGACATTCCAAATGTTGACAAAATGTTTCAAAAATGTCAAAATTATTGAATATCATTACCATATTAGGAATCACCATGAGAAATGCATTGAAATAAGTACAAACATGGCTAGTATTGGTTCAGTAATCGTGAGGTAGACCTTGAAAGTTGGGAAAGGTTTCTTAAAAATTTGTTTTGTATGTGGTAAAACTAAAAGCCGCGTGGAAAGTGTTAAGAAGCGTGTGTGTTCTCGAAAAGAGCCTGAGAAGCGGCCCAGGCCGTGCTACGTAAATATCAGAGAGAAATGATTTAAAACAAAATTAACTGATCAAAGTTTTGCCAGCAGTTTAATCAAAACTTTAAGTGTTTGATTTTTAAAACCACAACGTTGCGTCCCAGTTGTTAAAACATCCTTTCATTCCCCCCTCCCATTTCTTTCCCGTTTACCTGGCAATAAAGTATTATAAGCAAAACCTTTTAATTAATAGTCTCATAAAAAGAGACTTTTTGTGGGAAACTGTATTTCCCCAAAATCAAGGTAGAGACCCATATAAAACATTATCATCCAGGATATACAGTTTCTGAGAAACTTTTAGAAATTTCACAAAGTTCTCTTTCATAAGGCTCCAAACATTAAGTTGTCTTGCCCTTTACATCATCATCTGGGTCAGGTTTTTTGGGGGTGGTGTGGGGGGGGGGGGGGGGGTTCATGTTTTTGGTAAACAAAAGATACTACACAAGAACACATATTTTAAAGAATGCTGAACATGCATGCATCTTTCTTCTTTCCTAAACTCTCAATATATATTTAACAAATAAGTGAGTAATTGACAATTTTAAATACAAATTAAAAATATTATTTTCTTTTTTAAAATTAAAAATTAAAAATGTTGTATTTTTTTAACAATTTCTAAAGCGATCCTAGATCTTCATATCTATGGGACTGTTGCAAAGGGCAGGTCAACTTTTTTTAAAAACCTTATTATATAGAGGCCTATAAAACATTATCATCCAGGTTATAGCCCACAATTTCTGAGAAACTTATAGACATCCTCTATACTTCAAAGTTTTCATTAAACTGTCTTTATAAGAACAATCATGATTTCGGTCTAATAAGAAAGAATAATGCAATTAAACCCATATTTCGATGATTCTGTAGTATATTGATAATGCCAATGCGATCATGATTGATCGACCAAAGGAATAGCATTTATTAGTAGTTATTTTGCCACACCCTGACAATAAGCTATTCTATGATGAAAAAACATTTACATTTTACAACATAAACCCCTCAAAAAAGATTTGGATGAGTTTTTTCGACCGCCTATATTTTGTGTGTTTTTCGTTAAATGTTCGTAGTGTTTTACACATCAATGGAACACTGATGTGTTCATCTGTCCAATTACGGTATTATCCCTATTAAGCGCCCAGGGCGGTAAGCAAAGTCATTTTGGGTGGGCGATTATTATGTAACCTTTTTTAAACTCATTTATCGTACTAAATAAAATGAAGATGCTGACCATTTGATGGTCATTTGAAGATGCTGACCATTTGATGTACTAAATACAATGTATAAGTGGTAATTTGAGAAGGCTGACCACTTGACGTACTAACGAAAATGTACAATTGGTCATTTGAGGAGGCTGACCATTTCATGTACTAAATTAAATATATGTACAAGTGGTCATTTGAGAATGCTGACCATTTGAAAAGGTGGGCGCTTATAAGTGATTGTTTGTTGTTAGTCATTGAGAAAAAACAGGGGTGGGCGCTTATAAGGTTCTGGGCGCTTAATAGGGATAATACGGTATACCATATTTGTAGCAATCACTTGCTTCAGTGCAAAGCCACTTGCTTGAGAGTATGGGGAGGACTCAATCTGAACATCTTTGATATGAATGTACAAAAATAACCACTGTTTTGTGCTCATAAGTCAATGGAACATCACTCTACACTGTATAGTTGTTGATGTAATACGGCAAAAAACATTGCATTCCTGGACCTTAAAGGCACATTATGCGATATTTTCCATGGGACGCCCTCTATCTTTGATTTTGTTTTGAAAGCAGATTTTCTTGCAGATTTACATTTCTGATCATAAATCATAAATATCCGAGTGACAGAGCGATGCGATTCCAAATTGCTTCAAAATCATGGTTGAAAGAGGTTGAAAATAGATTGTCCTGCTACAGGACAGTTTATTTTCATTCTAAATTTACTCTAAAACCATGATTTTGAAGTAATTAGGAGTCGTATCACCCTGTAACTCAAAATGTATTATGATTTATGATCAGAAATGTAAATCTGCAAGAAAATCTGCTTTCAAAAACTTAATCAAGGAAAGAGGGCGTCCCATGGAAAATATTGCATAATATGCCTTTAATTCCCGCTTAACCACACCCTGTGTCCTTACTTGGCACCTAAACAACCCACTACTTAGATGACAATTCTGACTTATCCACTCGGTTCTCAGTTCCCCCACTAACCATTATACACCCAGCCCACAACCTTTAGTATTACACAAGGTATGAGTTTCCTCGCCTGCAAAACCATCGTCAGCCATTTGATACGCTTTGGTTTTCCTAGCCCCGTTAGGACTGAACTAACTAACAAGCCTGTAGCACCCTTTAGCTAGGCCATCCTAGCCAGTAGCCTCAGTTCTCAAGCCCTCTAGGGAACTCACACAGATTCTGTAACTATTTGCATGCGAGAGAGTTTGTTTCCTATCTCAAATAAGCTTTTGTACTCGGTGTCTGACCTACGCCTGTGGCGCACAACCCGTGTTCCACGCCGCATTGCTGTATTCATTGTGCTTCACTTCCCCTACAGTAGTCCATCCCGCAACCATGATCCATACTTTATAACCTTTAAAATGCGTGTGCAAGTGAAATTAACTTAACATTACAAATATTTTCAGAAATAGCTATTTTTATGGCCGTATTCAGAATCGCAATCAGAAATGCATTTAAATGAGTACAAAGGGGAACATTCTCATAAATTATCAAAAATAGTTTTAAAAAATGTAGATTTCCATAATAACCAGATTTAGAATCAGGATGAAAGTTGCTTTCAAATGAGTACCAACATGTCTAGTCTTGTCTCAACGCTTCTTAACACTTTCCACAGGGCATGTGTCTGCAGACAACTTTCCAAAATTTCACAAAATGTCTTAAAAATTTCAACAATATTGAATTTCATTACCATATTTGGAATCAACATGAGAAATGCATTAAAATAAGAACAAACATGCCTAGTATTGGTTCAGTAATTCTTGAGATACACTTTGAAAATTGGGAAAAGTTCCTGAAACATCTGTTTTGTATAAAATGGTAAAACTAATACCCGTGTGGAAAATGTTAAGATAATCTGTGAAACGATTGTGAAATATCTTACAACCCATCTTCGTGTATAACAAATCCTGTTAACCAGCTATGTACTAAGCAGTAAAAGACTTTATAATTTCTCCCTCAAATTCCCCTCTCCCTTTCTCTCACTCGGTCAGTCAGTCGATCATTCATTTTTCTACTACTATAGCTGTAGCATGTGACTTACAGCCCCGGGGCATACTCTGAGCATCGTAGGTTGATTCTGTAGCCAATTTTCTTCAAATTCGTTTAGCCCCACACTATATGACCAACCCTAGCCGACTCAAGCAAGCGAGTCAGTCAGTCAGTCAGTCAACCATCGTCTCACTCGTCTGACAAGCGGCCAGCAAGCGATCTTACAAGTCATCATTCCGTCTTGTTACCCTCGGTCGACTACGACGCAAAGGCGATGTATCATTCAGCGACTCCTAAACGAATCGTCTGGACTTTGATAGCACACATCCCATAATGCTTAATAGACTGTGGTCAATCGTAATGATACCGACCACGTCATTTTACGCCTCGACGGACTCGACCTTTATCCACAAGGTCTTGTAACGTTGTGCGCTTCCTTGCTTTGCTAGGTCGCTCGTGACGTTGTTGTACCGCGAGTCAAGAATGGAATTGAAAAACTTCTATCTATACATTCAAATAATGAAACAAAAACAGAAAGACACATCTCTATTTCAAAAGGTATATATGATTTGCTATTCATATTTATTTTATTTTTTTCTATATTTATTTTTTAATTTATTCTTGCTACTCTTCACACTAATTGAAATCCGCTGCTACGGAAGTGTCATGGGGTTTCACATATATTTTTATGCTTGTCATTCTTTCGCTCTCCCTCTCATGAGTACCATACAATTCCTAATGCAAATTATTGACTGGTTTTAATTAATTTATAAATCCTAACTAAGCGACGTCTATGCAGAAATGTCAGAGTATAGCTAAGTAAACCACTCGGTGTCACTCAATAGTGAAGACAAGAATTAATCTAAAAGGCCTTTTTGATTTAAAGGGGCATTAAGAGATCCAAGAGATTTCTCCCAAAAAAATCAAATTAAATATTAAATTATTAGTAACAGCGAAACTGTCTGAAGGCGGCCTCTTAATGCTTTTCACAAAATTAAAAAGTTCTTTTCTTAAATGATGGAGTTTTTTTCTTCTCAATTTGCATTACTTATTTTAGAATATGGATGTAGCACATTTGTGCATCTCATGATAAAATCATAAATACTGCTTTCCAGTATTTATAATAAAATTAACTTTCCTTCATTTTTCAATGTTCATCACTAATTTTATTCCTGATTTATGGTCCTCAATCTAACCAGGGGATAGGGGTTGACACTTTCCAAGCGGCAGGCCATCTGCAGACGACATTCCAAAACTTCACAAAATGATTAAAAAATGTCAAAATTATTGACTTTCATCATCGTATTTAGAATTTAGAATCACTATAAGAAAAGCATCAAAATAAATACAAACATGCCTAGTATAGGTTCAGTAATTCTTGAGATAGACTTTGAATTTTGGGAAAGGTTTCTGAGAAGTCTGTTTTGTATGGCAAACTAATACTATAGCCGAGTGGAAAGTGTTCAAGGGCGGAGGGAACTATCAAAATGCAAACATTTCACAAAGGCTCATCAGTTTACTACAAGGATGGCAAAATGAGGAGGGCTATGCTAATTGGGCTATTCCGGTTGAAATCTACACACCCCTATGAAAGAATTGGCCACATAGGGAATCACTAAATGCAGGAAACTCCATTTGAAATTCACACTCCCTATGTGGAAGATTAATGCAATGTCTTCCTCACAGGGTGTAACAGGTTTCAAATGGAATAACCCATTAGCACACCTCCATCACCTGTGATTCCAATTAGTATGCCCACCCCTCCAAATCGTCTTGTCGGCGGGTTGATGTGCGGAGGGTCCCCGGATTGATTCCTAGTCAGGGAGCGGCGATTTCTTGGTTCATCTTGACTAGGGATGGGAGCGAGTCCCGGGAAATCAAAATTGTTATTTTTTTTCTAAGTCCAAAACAGGAATATTTTGGGTACCCGGGTACACAATTGCCCGAAATGCCCACTCTTGACCTCTCTCCCTTTGTTATAAAATACGGGGGTCGGGTTAGGGTTAATGACCAGCTTTTATTCTTTCTTTTCTTCTATATAGACACAAGGGTAGCATGCATTCCTACTCTACAAATATGTTTCTGCCAAAAATTCATTTTCTCTCCTTCTATTTTTTTAAAAATATGCTTAAAACCACTTCCTTTGTCAAAATGCAGAACTGACATATTGCAAATTACAAAATTAATTAAATATCACAAGTACTAGTGTATAAAATGTATAGGATATTAATGAAAAACACTTCACATATTAATTTGAGAAGGCAGCGTTGACAAGTCATTAACAAAATTATTTTAATGTCAACAATTTATCCCAAGCGTATCGCGTATAATTATGTTCGAAATTGTTTAATTGACAGTTGTGAATGCACAAACGGTATTTATACATGTAAAGTAAAAGTAAAGTGTTGTGCCGAGCTAAGGCCTAAAAAAAATTGTTATGTTGTCCTCCACAACTTTCAGAGAGGAGGGGTGGGCGGGCGGATTTTTTTTATTTATTTTTATTTTCTTTTACCAGCGGAAGCTCAAAGTTCAGCCAACAAGAAGTTGAAATCACTCTTTAAGAGTCGCACATATATGTTATAAACACTTAATTTAATATTCAATGCCATTTAAACTGTTTAAAAATAAATCTGAACAAAATCTGAAAAAAAACTGAAAAAGAAAAAAAAAATCTCTGAAAAAAAACTGATTTAAAAAAAATAAAATAAAAAATCTGAAAAAACACAAATCTGAGCGGCCCTAAATCTTACGAGCGGGCGGTCAAGGACAACATAACAATTTTTTTGTTGGCCTAAGCTTATGCACAGAGTGCCCATCTCTTTTTCCTTGGTGTTTGGGCCAGACTCCTACTTGTAATTTTTGCTGTTGGGAGTTCACCACTCCCCACGCACAACAAATCTGTTTTGCCTTCCCAAGATTAATTAATGCCGGCACCCATTTATACACCTGGGTGAAGAGAAGCAAGCGTGGTAAAGGTGCGTTCATACTCACGTCGTTGCGCATCGGCCGACGTCGGTGGACATCGGCGCGCGAGTTGAAGCAATGTCAAGTTTTATCTATCGACGTCGGTCGATGCCCTACGACGGGAGTATGAACGCACCTTATAGTGCCTTGCCCTAGGACATAACACCCTGACCACAACGGGACTCGAACCCACACATGCCCATTATAATACATGTACATGTATGTTTATGGTACGAAATGTTAAGCCAGGTTTTGATTTTGTTGAGATATTTAATATGTGAAAGACTCCGAATTATTCATTCATTTATTTTGCCTTTAAGTTATTTCGAGATTTGTGATTGCTCTTCTACTTGACTAATACATAAAAATTGGATTTTAGTTCACTAATCCACTGACGAATCACCAAAACCATGTCGGATTGTGCCCTTAATATTTCTGAATGTACCTATATCTTAAATTCCGAATATTTTTAGGGTAAATTATGTTTTTAAATTCATAATGGTGTGAATGAATGGGCTATTCCAGTCACCCCCCCCCCCCCCCCCTTATGGAAGATGTGGCCTTCATCTTGCACGCAGGGAGTGTACATTTCAAATGGAATCACCCATGCAGGAAACCCCATTCGAAATTCACCTGGAGAAGATTAAGGTCACATCTTCCATAGGGGTGCATGAATTTTAAATGGAATAGCCCAAGAACATGGTCCAGCTACCCCCCAATCCTCCCCTCCCCTATCTTTATCAACAGGAATTTTAAATTATTTAATTAATACATCTGTATCACCACCAGTACAATACGTTTTTAAAAATAACCCAAAATGCATAGAAATCATTGAAATAGAGCTCACTCTATCATAACTAATAGCAATTAATCAGGCTGAAATTTCTTTCATGTTATTACTGCGTAAAGTCAGTTTCATATGGTTACAAACAGCCTTATACTACAGGCATATACAGTTCATGAATATTCTTGTTTTTCGTAATTTATAATTATCGCAGTGTACAGACCATTAATTACAAGAGATATTTTGTTTTAGCGATTGTTCACAATTTCTGAATAAAAAGAGTTGTTGATGTTTTGCTGAGGAAACAATTGGTAGCATTTTCATATTTATATGTCATGAGTTTGAAATGAAAGTGTAAAAAAACCACTCACAATAAAATTTGTACCAGAAGAACATGATTAAAGACTCAAAGCAATAGTACACCCTTAAGCAAAAAAAAAAAAATTGTTTCATTGTCCTCAACCGACCGACCGTGCACCCTGGTACCGACCCATTTTTATTTTATTTTTCCTTCCCCCCCCCCCTTTTTTTTTTTATTGAAATAAAATGTTTTTTGAGAATTCTTGATTTTTTTGGGGAAAATCTTCTGGAAACAGGACAATATTACTTCTATCCACGTGTACTTGTGATTTTTAATAGACAGAGAGGATTTCAGTGTAAATATTGAACTTTGTTGTTGTTGTATATCGTTGTTATTGGTTTCAAAGTATTAATAACATTATATGTGCGACTCTTTGTGTGATTTTAACTTCGTGAGCTTCCACTGGTATAAGAGGGGGAAAAAAGAAAAAAATCCACCCGCCCGCCCCTCCTCTCTGAGAGCTCTGGAGGACAACCAAACAATTTTTTGTTTGGCCTTAAAACATGGGATTCAACGCATACTGCAAAAAGTGTGAAATATTTGAGGATTAATTTTTTTGAAAGTCAATCCCATTGTTGAACAGTTGAAAATACTCTAAAACCACTTAATTTCGTGTAGGATTAAATTTCGCAAATTTCGCGAGTAGTGTGGATTCGCGAAATTAAATACTTGCAAAACTTATCATTTTGCAAACTCGTATCATTATGGAACATGCCATGTTATATTTGACACCTTCTTTTCAAGTTTGCAAGACTTTACCCGCAAATAATACAACGACAAAAATAGGCACAGACAATTAACCCATTTGTACCGCCGATTCGGTGTATTTTACTTTTATCATACCTCTTTAAGCGAGAACAGAAGGGTTACATTTGTATTGCTGTCGGCCATTGCCAAAGTACCATCTATTGTTTCTATTGTATACTGTAATAATACGCATATTAATGGGTTGGTCGATGCTGTATGTAGCATTAACGAAACCATGTGTCCGTCCCTGTGCAGTTCAGCAATTAAGCGTCTAATTATAATTTCAATTGTTAATTATACCCGGATGCCCATATAGCATTCAGACTTTTACATTTAAAATAAAAAGAAGGAATTTCAATTAAATATATTGGGGAGCATTCATCACGATGGCGATGTGCCGCGATATTTCGTTTAATTACGCTCGGATAGCCTAATGAATTATCGCAAATGGTTTCGGACAGAAAAAAGTAAAAAGTAAAATCTAGATATTAACCATAACTACAAATGGTCACGTTTGACGATATCATTTAAAAGGGGGTGAGGGGTGGGGTCAATATGAGAAGAAATAATAAATACTGGTAAAGAAGCAATTTTAAATAAATACACTTTAATAATAACTCTCAATATTGACTGATGGTTGATTAGGGTAGGAGAGTCGAGGGGTAGGAGGGAGGGGTGGGAGGGGGTTGGAGGGGAGGGGTGGGGAAGGATGGTAGAGTAAGGATGTGGAGGTGGTGGTTGTGGATAGGGAAAGTGGAGGAAGATGGTCGTCAAATAAATTGAAACTGTAAATATATGAATCTAAACACAAACATTTTCAAAAGAATAATCTAGAAACACCATGGGTTCAACTAATTTGCAATCTAATTAATTACACGCTATTACAGATAGTTGATAATGCTGTGACAAATCAGTTTTCAATTTCAAATTTCTGAACCCTAATTGACATTAATAAAGCACCCAAATAAAACAAATATGAACAAACAAACTAACAAAAACAGAAATTGATATTTGGCATAAGACAACAAATAAATTGCACATTCTTCGAAGTGACGTTCAACTTCAGTTATTCCATTAACCCCAATGTTCTAAAAGACCTTGCCAAATCCAGTTTGCACGCAAGGTAAGAAATGAAGTGGCAAGTGTGTCAGATGATAATGGGTTAACACTTTCCACGCGGCTATTAGTTTTTTCATACAAAACAGATCTTTTGAAACCTTTCCCAATTTTATCTCCCAAAGTCTATCTCATGGATTACTGAATCAATAATGGGCATGTTTGTACTTATGTCAATGCATTTCTCATGATGATTCCAAATATGGTAATGAAATTCAATAATTTTGACATTTTTGAAAATTTTGTGAACTTTTGGAATGTCGTCTGCAGCCGCCTGCCGCATGGAAAGTGTTAATGAGTTGATCTGTATACATGTAGGAGGTAGCCACTAGAGTGATGGATTGGTCCATACCGTTCGCCAGCACCTCTTTGTTTTCTATGGTATTTCCGTTTCGCTTTTATTAATGAATTCAGAAATTGTCAGTTAGCTAAATGCAATCAAGACCAACTCGGTATGCATTAGTGTTAGTCGTCCGTCGGGAATTCCACGGACATCGTCATCGCGTATGTCATGTTGGGTGTAATGTGTACGTATGAACCGAGTGAGAATAGTGCCTTTTGTAGCCGAGGCTGATGTTGATGCTCAATTACCCTTGACATGCTGAAGCAAGTGTAAATCATTCTAGTTCGCCAAACATGAATTTGTTTACTAAATTATGAAAAAGACAAATCAAGAAATGTATATTTTCATCACCAGTTGTAGCATCAACAGGTGGTTAACAAGTACCAACATTACTAGTTTTGGTCCAGCAGTTCTTGAGATAGCTCTAAAAATGTCCAGTATATAATTTAGAACAAAAAGTCCGAAATGTAGATTTCCATTAACATATTTAGAATCAGTATTCAAATTGCATTCAAATGAGTACCAACATGGCTAGTCTTGGACCAGCAGTTCTTGAGATAACCCTTACTATTTTGGGTAAAGATGGAGAAAAACTGTCAGACTAGCATACTGAGTGAAACAAAATATTACAGGATTGTAAAAAAGTCCAATATCTTTTCTTATAAATTAGAAAAAGTCAGAAATTAAGATTTTCATTAACATATTTAGAATCAGTATTAAAATGACATTTAAATGAGTAGCAACATGACTAGTCTTGGTCTAGTAGTTCTTGAAATAGCCCTTACTATTTTGGGTAAAGATGGATATAACTGTCAGACTAGCAATGAAATATTACAGGATTGTAAAAAAAGTAAGCAATGACAATGCCGGTGACAATGGTTGTATGCTGATTGGGAGAACAGGTACATGGCGAGTTTAAAGAGGGCGAGTTAGCAAAATACCGAGTTAAAAATGAGTTTGTAAAAGTTATCAACTATGACAAACAGCGAGTTTGAAAAGGGTGAGTTCACACAAAAATGTGAGTTAAAGAATAAGTTGGTTCGTGACAAACAATGAGTTAAAACTGTTAGCGAGTTAGCAAAAGTGTGAGTTAAAAACATGAGTTGAACAAGTGAGTTACCCTATCAAACTTGTCACTCATCAGTTCCCCTTATTTTGGCTACATGCCCGTGAATACATTAACAGTGGATCATTAAAACTGCAACATTCATTTGAATGGCTGGAAAATATAAATTAGCCAGCATCTGGAATGACAATCATACAGGAAGCTGATTATATAGACATTAATCAGTGAAAAACAAATATTAAACAGTTTTACATCTATTAATTATTACAGAACGTATACAATTTGCTGACGATACCATTTTCTTGATTAATTAATAATACCAGGTGGGTGATAGTGGTCGTTTTTTTTTCAGACAAAATCTACATGTAGTATATATTTTATAATTGCTATAGATATAAAATAAATCTCAATGAATTACCTTTTATAGCCTTGATGTCTATAGAGAGTATGCAATGCTACGTCACTATGTCCTCATTTGAACTGTGCCTCCAAGATGGATTCCACGGAACAATATGATTTGGTCAGTTCAGATCACATGGAGCGGGACATTTAATTGTCAATCCGAATACGTGACTAGCCTATACCTCCATAATGGCTGCCCGATCAATTGTTATACCGTTCCGGTTGGTTCATTGCATACCCTCTATAGACATTTTATATTATAACAAATTTGAGAGTATTTTTTAAATCCTCCCCATTTCTACTTCAACTTCACACAACTACTTCCACCATCTGTGACACAACAGAAGAGAACAGCATTGTTTGACAATAATAAGACATTCACCAAACTTTGTTTTGATAGACATTGCCCACGCTAATAGTTACAATATCTGTCAACATTTTCGTACTTGAGCCTGATAAGAAAAGCTCCAAATTACTATCGGCTCAAAACAATTTTGTTGAATAATAATTTTATTTGTTTATATGCTTTTTGAGAAAAAATGAAGCTAAAAACATAGATTCTTGAGGATCTATGCTAAAAAGAACCCCTTCCAACAAGAAGCAATGACACCCTAATTTATAACAATTATAAGGCCAAACAATGAAGAAGGTCCGTCTCAGAAACATTTGGCAAAAAAGCTAAGTGCTGTGCGATTTTTGTTGTTGTTGTTGTTGAAAAAAGGCTATGGGGTATGCAATTTTTTTTTTTTTTGCTAATCCAAGCTTACAGAGACCTTTTTTTTAAAAATATTTTTTAAAAAAAATCAAAAAAAAATCAAAAAAAAAAATTCAAAAAAAAAAAAGTTTAGGCCTCAGCGCGTAAACCTACGCGCCGTAGCTTTTCACATACCAATGCGGGCGGGCTTCTGAGACAGACATTCTTCTTTGTTTGGCCTAACTTATTGTCAAATACATTTTCATAAAGTATAACAATTCTTGGACAGCATTTCTGGTCTCCCCCATTTTAAAACAACTACATCCTTACACAAAACCACACCATTTAATTTTCCCTTTATGGCCATGCTATTAAAATTAAAACTTCATAACGAACTGAAATTATCAAAAATAAATACTAGGCTCAAACCCGCTATCCCCTGATAATTAGTTCCAAATGCAAACATAATAACAGCATAATATGCAGAGGCAGCAGTCGTCTATTCCGATGACAACAGCAAAATCTTTAAATCCATAATTTGTTTTTATACTTCAAATTAGTTTGCCGTTTCAACTGACGGCTGGCTACATGCATACCAAATTGTATAGTAATGATTTGTTGGGACTCTGTGGATAATGACTAGGCATGTTGGTACTTCTTGATATGCAAATGACGTACTGAATAAGAATAAGGGTGTGACAATTTTGAATTTTAGTAATTTTTTGAAACAGTTTTAACAAAATTAATAGTAGTTGTCAGCAATAAATACAGCATATAAAAGGCTAATACTCCAATGTGCGTACATTGCACAGTCCCCTTCATTAAAGCGCTAATAACAGCATTACACGGGTAAATCAAGTCAATCCACACAATTTATAAAAAAAACACAAAAAACCTACCTGAAATTATCATAGAAATTGATTTTTGAAGCGCAGTATTTATTCTTCATCATCGTCCCCGGATCAACTATCCCCACATCTTCCACATATCTTTGAATACGACATCTAATAGTACAATGCGTGTAATATATAAAAAAAGGAGCTCTTAAAAAACCTGCAGGGCGATTAATTAAACAAGAATCGTTCGGTCGGATGCATCCATCGAAATGGGAATGAGTCAGCCATGACCCGTTTTAATTGATGGAGAATAGAATCTAAGACACTGTTGTAACAGGGAGAAGAAAGGTGGCCAATCGCAATAAAAAATGTGCATGTTAATTTGTGTGATAGCCGGGCTATAGGCAGGCAGTGGAGAGTCATCAAGTGTTTCAAGTGTATATAAGCCTCGAATGGTGATACATAATATCAAACGATCGCCATTGTTTTTCATTCATTATTTTACAAATTTGGACGATATCGAGGAGAAAAACCCACTATTTTGATTGGTGGTGTCGGTTGCCATGAGTAAATAAAAGCAATCCCTCCCCTATCCGTTGGATATTTACATTAAATATAATTACGTTAAATATTCGAAGAAGAAATAACCTTATATGAAAAAACGATGTGGAGAGAGTGAAAAAAATCAGTAAATTATAATATCAAAGAGTGACGGAAGATTCCCAATTATAAGAGTATTGATTAAATAGTGTAATAAAACAGTGGGTTTCCTGAGGTGAGCCGAGTAAAGGTGGGTAGGGGCTTTGCGTCATGACACAGCGTCAAATATTAAAAAACTAAATGTGACATGCCATTGATTGCTTGTCCTTTGTAAAACGACCCAATTTCAAAATTGTCCATTAATTAATATCAATTTCCTTGGGATTTGTCTGTTTTGTTAAAAAGGGAATTTATCTATCAGGTGGAAACTGATTCTGCCCAATAAAATCTAGAAATCTAAAAGATCTCATTGACCAACCCGAATCTTAAATGGATCTCCAAGTGTATGGCAATTTACCATGGTTAAGCCAGATACAGGTTAACTTGGGTACATTGTACACATCCCTGTCTCAATCTTCATGGAAACAAGACATTGTTCAGGTATTAATCCAATCGATAATCCATACATTCTGCAGTGAATTTTGCAACAAAAAATCATGTTCTTTGAATGATGCGCAATAATTGAAATTGCAATTAATTAGCATTCCATGGCTGTATTGTGTGGATGACTGACAACAACCACTTGAGTATATTGTCATTCAAAAGTTACAACAAAACTGATAATTCAAGATTGATTATTGTACTCTTGCTTCCCAAGCTTTACATTTTTATTTTAACTTCCAACTAAAATACCAGTAAAATTGTGTGCCGAACTAAAAACTCAATATAATGGTATGTTATATATTTAAAGCTAGACAATGAAAAAATTGGGTTTTTTTTCTTCAAATTGTTATTGATAAATTTGCAAAATGTTTAATGTTCCCCCCCCCCCCCCCCCAAAAAAAAAATCACATTTTGAAAAAAAACATTTGAATTTCTGTTATTCAAAAAAGATAAAAAGAAGGTTGTTCGGGCCTGTAGAATTCTTTTTTTGTTGCCTTATGATACAAGTGCTATCATGGGAAAATGGCATTCAAACCAATAATTACCAGTATCATTATGTCCATTCTTTGTAGAAAACACACACCCTAGTCCAGAATTACTATCCCTGACCCGATTGTATTAATCATGTTGTTTTATTCTGTAGAAAATATACTCCCAAAGAAACCCAGTAGTCCAGAAATGTGCCCTAACCCGTAATTAAGCCCGATGACACTGTCATCAGAAACAGTCACCCTACACTATAAGGTATCCGTCAGTCATGACCGAATAAACAATAAAATCAAAACATTCACATACTGCTTGCTCCTCGCAGGAATATACCGTGTGCAATCGCAATTTTAATACGTGGAGGAATACAAAGATAAGACGGAGAGAAGGAAAAAAATAAAATCGAAACTGCTAATCAAATCCAGAGAGTTGACGGAAAGAACGTCCGGAAATGTCAAGTGTTAAGTTTCATTGTCTGATCGGGTCGTCGGAGCGCGAGAAGGGCGTATCTAACCAGAGCTGCTGTGATTTAATACCCGGATTTGCATAACTGTTACCTTAGGGTGCTGTGCTAAATTTTGGCGGGAAAATGGCATATCTTGTATAGTCTGCCGCCATTGATACACCCTTTTGACATAGTTACATCAGTATTGAAATAACGTGCAGAGATTTGACAGTTTCTTATGGAATATGGATCGCAGCGCTTTTAAAATGTGGAACATGAAGCGAACAGTCATGATCAATTATATTACAAAGACTAAGTCTATTTGTACCTGTGTGAACGGTTTTATTTCAGGCAGCTATACAACGCACTATCTTCTCACTATCGCCCATAGACAGCATGAGATTTTTTTAGTTAATATCGGGAATGCTTATCTAGCTTGGCCGGGTAAGTCTCCAATACAAACCTGAACTATTTTCAACCTCGGGGCAGAAGTTCATATTTACATATACAAATCCCTGTGTGTGGTTAAGGAGTATGGCCATTGGGGGACTGGGTTAACAAGTCCAAACAGTGTCCAGATCCATTGCTGTCTAGTTAGATGATAGGAGCGATATGTGTGTAACGTTTGTACTAGGGCAAACCATTAAATGGAGATGGGAGAGGGGAGGGGGAGTGAAGGCAAGGGGGCAAGGTGGGTGAAGGGAGAGGGGATGTGGTTAAGGAGGAGGGAAGTTCAGGGGATAGGGCTGAGGAGAGGGGGCCTGAGGTGGAGATGGGCTGAAGAGGGGAAGACTGAGGAAGGGAGAGGAGAGGAGGATAGGAGGGAGAGGAGGAGGGGAGGTGAAAGGGTATGATAATTGAGTATACAAGAAGCAAAATCAAACTCTTCACTCCATGTATGCTTTGAAACAGAGGGATATTTCAAATTATATCCGTCAATCCACGTACTAACAAATAACATAATTTTTGGATACTTTCCGCCATCTTCCAAAATTTCATTCAAATCAATGTTAAGAATCCCTCCCTCCCCTAGAGCATACAAAGTATTAGACTTGTGGATGCATTCCAGTGTCTTCAACTCTCCTGAACATCCATATCAAGGATTCATCTCTAGAAAGTGTACACATAAATAACCTTTCTAGGCCATGCTGCCCACTAGTGCATTATCTGCTCTGGCCTCCAGCATGAGATAAGCTAAAGAGAGAAGAAAAGCAAAATGATAACACTTTCCACACGGTAGGCGTGTGCAGACGATGTTCCAAAATTTCACAAAATGTTTCAAAAATGTCAAAATTATTGAATTTCATCACCATTTTTGGAATCACCATGAGAAATGCTTTAAAATAAGTACAAACATGCCTAGTATTGGTTCAGTAAATCTTGAGATAGACCTTGGAAGATGGGAAAGGTTTCTCAAAAAATCTGTTTTGAAATGGTAAAACTAATAGCCGCTGTGGAAAGTAATAACATGTCCATCATGACCCCCTGATTATTTCTTGGTCAATGCCAGTAACTTACTTGAAAAATGGCATACCTGTTGAACGGCTACAAAACAAAATGGGAGCATGGCCTATTTAAGTTGCCTGATACACCTCAGGGTCAAATGTTCATTAAAGAATCATGGTCATAGGAAACGCATCTATCTTGACTACATCTGTCTCTTGTTTCGCGTAAAGACTCTTGTGTATTTGGCACGGTTACGTGAAGTCATGTATTATACAAACGCTGGAATAATCAGTGAGTTGTGATTTAGTGGCAGGCTCTTATCCCGGACTAACTATCTCTCCGGATGAAAAAGTAACTGCAGGGGATTTGTAGAAAATCAACGGGAAAAAATCGGAGTAAGCGAGCAACAGGCAAGCATTCAAACGTCATCGTTCTGATCCCCTTCTTTCTCCTAATTTAATTAAAAGAGTGAATTTATCAATAGCTCATGACACATTATCTTATCATGAAGTGTTGGTAATCAAACGCCTTCGCAATACAAAAGACCAACTAAACCCGTATTGGTGGGTAAAGCGATAACACCATCCCCGGCTGGCGATCATCATGCCCCGTCGTAGTTTATTATTTAGGCAGCTTATAGCTAACCAGTCAGCCCCTGTTTCCCATAAGATCAATGTTGGTCATATCACATATGCGTATCAGGTAGCATTGGCTCATGGATGAAGCTTATCCGCGTACATCGTTGGCAAATCAAGCCCGGCGTTGATTTTACAATCTGTATGCATGCAGGTTAACGTGAGGCAACAATGCTAGAGAAGTCTACTTGTTTTTTCCTTATTTGCCTATTTTCTCTCTCTCTCTCATATCTTTCTTTGTCTGTCTTTCATGAATCTCCGCCTCGGGCAAGATGTAACAGCGAGATGCCCCAGCATTCCCGCGCCTTGTAATGTCACAGACTAAAGATTGCGCGAGGATATTGGTACGGCTTGAATCCCCAACTGAATCTGCCCTAGCAAACGATGTTCATTTAACAATCACAGATCTCTAAACTAACGTCACCACTTGATTGTATTGCTTCGTTCTTCACCCTTTTTTTCTTCTCCCCACCGTTTTTTCCCCATTTCTCGTCTGTCTCTCGTTCTCTCTCCCTTTCTCTAATAAAATATTATTTTGTGCTGGAAGTCGTACTAACAAGTCATGGTGATATGCTGGCCGGGGGATGAAGTAATATTAACTTTAACACATGTCGCGGTGCGAAATTAGAAGTTTAAAGTAAACAATGTAAGGTACAATGTCTAAATGTGGGTCTTCATCTTGTATATATATTATCACTGTAATAATGGAAATGTTTGCGCTAAATTTATCTTTACATCTTCGCTCACTGCAAAATTTGCTTGAAAATCTCAATATGCAAATTAATTCTAAACGAATACCATCTGATATTCACCAATACAAAATCAAGAATTTAACAAACTGACACAAACTGTTTAAAATCGGACGCAGGTGAACCATTTTAATTGTTAATAATCGGTTAAAAATAAGTGTTTTTGAACAAAACATATTCAAGAGAATGATATATAAATACAGGACACATCAATATAAGGTCACTGTTGATGGTTGGAGGGGAGGAACATCTTCAAATTATTAGTTACCCAAAGAAAAACAAACCAGACAGCATGTATTGGTTGGTGCTCGTCTCATCTCGTTTGTGGAATAAACTGTATTAATGCATCTCTCTCTCTCTGGTCGGCTGGTGGAATTCAAACTATCGTGGGGAAGAGAATGTATCTGTCAATAGTTGGAAGTCAGAGTGACATTTTAATCCTTTACTCATTGCCATGGTACCGTCATTGGCAATAGAATCGCCACTTGTGTACTAATTGCCTAGGTATTTGTAGCGCATAAATGATGGACCACATCCTATGTTCTTTTACTTAGAGGATCATCAACTGTTTTGAGCTTACGGAAAATAGTGGGAGTAATGATAGGGACGAAAGGAATGTGGAGTGGAGGCCCGGGGAGGGGGACGGACCAGGGAGGGGAGGGACTACTTTCACATATAAAAATACTAATAAATGGAAGAAAGTGGGAGGTAAAGAGATGAGGAGGTTGAAAACCAAGGGGAGGTGGAGTGATGGCCCGGTGGAGAGGGAGGGGATACATTCCCATATCAATAACAACGGAAGAAAATGGGAGATAAAGAGATGAGAGGAGGCACAGACCAAAGGGGGAGGGGGAGGGGAGAGGCCTGGGAAGGGGGAGGGCCACTCAAATATTGTGTTCCACATGTACAAACAATATGAATACAAATACAAACATTAACTACTTTTGGAGTATGATCAAAAAGTAACCTATTATACAATTTTCTATTGAGGATAAATAGTGGCATTTTCTTTGAGGATAAATGGCGGCGAGGCTCTACACATGCGAACAACCAATAGCACAATCACTCTCCTTGTATTGGTCTTCCTACAAAGGGGAAATGGGATCATTTTTGTGCAGCAAACTTTGGGCACTCCTGAAACTGTCCACGTTGAGAAAATACATGTAGCAAATGAGATGACGTGATATTTATCTATTTTCAAATTATCTATACCTAATTTCATCAAATCTCCCATCTCCCTACCATTAACTTCCGCGGCAAAATACAAAAGAATATTTGCGGCTTGTCCACAAGGATGTGAAAGCCGGTCATAAACTTTTTCCTTCTGGTACGAGACTAGCCATTTGTGTAATATCTGTACTAATCCGGATGGACGGACCACTCTAGCCAGTGATATCAAAAGCGGTCATGAACTTGTTCTTCTAGTACCAGAATGGGCTATTCCAGTTGAAATCCATACACCCCCTGTGGAAGGCATTACCTTAATCTTCTCCACAGGGAGTGTGATTTTCAAATGGAGTTACCTGCACGGGTGACTCCACTTAAGAATCTACACTCCCTGTGTGGAAGCTAATAGTTATGTCTTCCGCAGGGGTGTATGGATTTCAAATAGAATAGCCTAATAGCCATACAGTAAATAACTCGGTTGTAATCCGGATCGACGGACGGACGGACAGACGACTTTTAGCCCGTGTTGTAAGAGCGGTCATGAACTTTGTCATCTGGTACTCAGAATATCCAGTATAATAAGTATGCACTAATCCGGATGGACGGACGACTTTTAGCCTGCGATATCAATCTAGCGTACGCTATAACGTAGACGGATGGCCCCTTATTCTCTCAACTATCACACCTGCGTGTCTACACCTATCAAGGCCAAAAATAAAGCAAATGATTTGTTTGTTGTAGTCGACTGATTTGTAAAAAGTCAAATCAATGTTCTTTTCTTAAAAACAAACCGTTTTTGTCATGGTATTTATTAGAGGTATATTATGTGATCTTTCCAGGGAATGTCCTCAACATCAAAAAAAAAAATTGAAAGAAGATTTTCTTGCAGATTTACATTTCTGATCATAAATCGTACATGCATTCCAAGTAACAGGGTGATACGATTCTTAATTACTTCAAAATCAGGGTTTTAGAGTGAAAATAAACTGTCGGGATAACACGAACAGTTTATTATTTTCACTCTAAATTCAGTCTAAAACCATGAGTTTGAGGTAATTAGGAATCGCATCGCTCTGTAACTTGGAATGTATGTACGATTTATGATCAGAAATATATATCTGCAACAAAATCTACATTCTTAAAAAAACATGAATAGAGGGCGCTCTCTGGAAAAGATCACATAATATGCCTTTAAGAGGGAATAGATTACTTGTGTAACTCGGCCACTTTTCAGTACTATAAATCACTACACAGCGGTATAATGTTTGCTGCTGGTGGATCCTGATTCCATAGTCTTTCTCATTGCATGATCATGGCGGGACATATACACGCCTGGAAGACTTATACGTTTGTAGCGAACCAACATGATACAATTGTCAAACACAAGGAGTCCCGATTGGGGGACGGGGGAGGGGGGTCGGGGATTGAGGAGAGGGACTAGGGGTGATCAGAGGGCCCATAAGGGCCAGTTTTTATCCCCATACTTGGTCCACCCTCCTGATAGATTTATTTCCAAAACTGCCATGGTAATGTCAGAGTTGAACAAACTTCAAAATAACAATTTCATCATTATTATGCACTCAAACCTTGTCCAAAAAATGTAGTAAACACAACAAAATATTTTAAATTCATTTACTTACAACAAACAAACAAAACTTTGGCCATTGCCATCATCATCAAACACTGGACAAGATAGTGAACTAGTGTGGTAGTTTATATAACAGAGCTGGTTTTCTGTGCTAATGAGTGACATGTGGCTCAATGCTAGGCAAAGGTGTGCCATGCTATGGGCTGCTGTATGGTGCTAGACGAGGCGCAGACAGGTCAGAGTTCAAGTCGTGCGCATGTTTTGAATTTTCTTGTATTTGGCGTTGTTTGCGAGGCATAACGCAAATCATTGTTTAATACAGAATGCGTTTTTATCGTGAACCATGGTCTATTTCTACCTCATGTAGGCATTATGTGTACACGCTCACAAAGATATAGGTAGGCCTGAATGTGTGTGCAAAAGTGATGGTTCGCTGTATGGTGCGAGACAAGGCGCTGACAGGTCAGGGTTCAAGTCGGGCGCAAGTTTTGGATTTTCTTGGATTTGGCGTGAGCTGTTTGTGAAGCAAAGTCATTCAATGAAATAGGAGTGTTTTTTCATTTTGGCGATTTAACAGTGTGGACCAGTCTTATTTCTGACCCTACCTCATGTGCAAATGTAGTGTAGGCTCACAAAACTATACAGGCCTGATCAAATTTTCTCAATTCTAAAAAATCTAGTGTAAACATCTAATCACAATTCCTTTATATGGTCATATTGATTCACATTATTATTTGTTTGACTCAAAAATTGTGATTGGAAAACATCTTTTAAAACACACTTGAGTGAATGTATCAAAAATGTCATGCGGCGGCAAATTGGGTCAAAATATGTGACAAAATGTGTGACTACGCAAATTGGAAAACCTACTAACACTATGGAATTGCTTAGACTCCTATATTTCAGCTCATGTCTACCTTTAAAGCTACAAATCTTATAAAGCAGTGTCCCCTTCACTTGCCAGCTACTATGTAGACTAATGTAAAGACATACAAACTGGTTTCTTTGAGATTTGGTTCTTTACCCAATGCCAGTTGATATTTCGTCAAGTGTGTATTTATAAATACAAATGTTTATTTATAGTGTCTCTAGTACTGTGTTCCAATTGTCTGCCTTATAAGCATTTATTATGAATAGGCGTAGGCTCTCAGATGAAGGGTTGAAACTTTTTCAGTGTGTAAAATTAACATTATTTATTAATTAGGCAAAAGAAAATTAAATACTTTGTCTCAGCCCCTTTTGGCTAAAAAGCTATGTGCTATGCGATCTTTTTAAAATAAAAAAATTTGAACAAAATAAGCTATGGTCTATGTGATTTTTAAAAAAAAAATTAAATCAAAATATAGTCAATAGTTTATAGGCTTTTTTTAAATAAAAGTAATCAGATATGATCAATGCACATTGTAAGCTTGTGTTCTCTTTATCTCTTAACTTAACAAAGTTCGTTGAATTTGTGTTCTTAGTCACAAGATAATATCCGAAAATGTTTTTATTTTGCATATAGGTCTAGGTGATGAAGCTACAAATCGTGAATTTATAAACATGCAAAATAGTTAAAGATCAGCAAAGCGCGAACAATCAATTGCGCGAAGATTACCACTTGTACAGTATTCCAAGGGGTTGTAACTTTCTAGGGGGTGTATAAACAAGGGTTGTAACTTTCTAGGGGGTGTATAAACAAGGGTTGTAACTTTCTAGGGGGTGTATAAACAAGGGGTTGTAACTTTCTAGGGGGTGTATAAACAAGGGTTGTAACTTTCTAGGGGGTGTATAAACAAGGGGTTGTAACTTTCTAGGGGGTGTATAAACAAGGGTTGTAACTTTCTAGGGGGTGTATAAACAAGGGTTGTAACTTTCTAGGGGGTGTATAAACAAGGGGTTGTAACTTTCTAGGGGGTGTATAAACAAGGGTTGTAACTTTCTAGGGGGTGTATAAACAAGGGGTTGTAACTTTCTAGGGGGTGTATAAACAAGGGGTTGTAACTTTCTAGGGGGTGTATAAACAAGGGGTTGTAACTTTCTAGGGGGTGTATAAACAAGGGTTGTAACTTTCTAGGGGGTGTATAAACAAGGGTTGTAACTTTCTAGGGGGTGTATAAACAAGGGTTGTAACTTTCTAGGGGGTGTATAAACAAGGGTTGTAACTTTCTAGGGGGTGTATAAACAAGGGTTGTAACTTTCTAGGGGGTGTATAAACAAGGGGTTGTAACTTTCTAGGGGGTGTATAAACAAGGGGTTGTAACTTTCTAGGGGGTGTATAAACAAGGGTTGTAACTTTCTAGGGGGTGTATAAACAAGGGGTTGTAACTTTCTAGGGGGTGTATAAACAAGGGGTTGTAACTTTCTAGGGGGTGTATAAACAAGGGGTTGTAACTTTCTAGGGGGTGTATAAACAAGGGGTTGTAACTTTCTAGGGGGTGTATAAACAAGGGGTTGTAACTTTCTAGGGGGTGTATAAACAAGGGGTTGTAACTGTCTAGGGGGCTGTATGAACAAGGGGCTGCAACTTTCTAGGGGGTGTATAAACATGGTTTTCTCCGCTACATGCTCCGATTAATTGGCGAGTCAAATTAATCCACATTAATTCAAGCTTACCTGCTTCTTCGCTGTTAATGACAATTCCATTCAAATGATTGCCGATGTATCTAGGTCTACGACGGGTTAATGGGTCAACACACAAGATCTACAGAGAAATGAGAAACACAGCCGCAGATGATATTAAAACATTTGTAATTAACGATCTTAAGGGCAGCTTGAATTACAAGCGGGGGCAGGGGTGGGGGGAGGTGTATATTTTTGAACAGTTGTCAGATATTTCCCTGACGGTACGGTACCAAGTGTCTTCCCCATTACACATTTTTTGATTCCCACTTTTTATCAAACTTCTTATCACCTTATATCCACCTCCCCTCCTCGATGGCGTAGCTAGGTTTTTCATATTGGGGAGGGGGGGGGGGGGGGGGGAGGGGCAAGAAATAAAAGTGAACCTACAAGACTTAACCACCAATTAATTTGACAGTCATATTCCATGATTCCCCTTGTCAAATAAACCAACAGCGACAGACTCATGATATTGGGGGGCCATCCACCCCCCCCCCCCCCTCTCAAGCTATGCCACTGCCACCCCTCCCCCTGCACATAGGACACACAGGACAACTCTGTCGTCCGTTTCAAAGAAGCATTGGATTGACAATTTAACTACACTCTGCAGTGTGTAGTGAAGCTCTATTGACTTTGGAGCACAAAATCGTGGTGATTTTTACTCATTCAGTTTGAGAAATCCACATTTTCTCAGGCAAGTGGCTCAGCACTGAAACAAGTGATTACTGGCAATTTGGTATCATTGTAAAGATGAACACATCCTTTTTCCATTGATGTGCAACAACATAACAAAATATACCAAAAACAAGCGATTGAAAAAAAAATGTGTTAACTGTTTTTGAGGGTTCATAAAACCCTGATAAAAAATTGTTGTTTTACACCTTACTCAAATTTGTTTATTCAGTGACATCACAAAAGACCGTTTTGGACAGAATCTACTTTTTTTTTAAATCGACCCGAAAAGCACACACAAAAAAACAAGTCATTTTTTTAATTATCTCAACTTTATTATCATAACTGTCCCACACTACGCACTATAGGTATGATGACATCGCTCCCGGGCAAACAAAAATTGAGTGGAGAAGAAAAATCTGTCGATAATAATATTAAGCTTACAATATTTGTCTAAGGTAACTCCGAAAGGTCTTAATTAATTCATTTAATAAGCATGTGTTGTGCAGGGTTTCAACCGTCAAGTTCTTCGCCATACCCAACCCCGCCCATAAAATAAAGAAAAAATCCTTTTCCCCCTCTTTCTGCGTTGAAATCTCGACGACGTCGTCCGTAATGAAAGCCTCTCCGTGCTTTCACAATCAATTTAATAAAGGAATGACGGGCACGTCAAGTTTGGCTTAATTACATTTTATACAGCACACCTGCTCAACGGCTATACCTGACCATAATTTGTGAGAGAAAAGAAATCTAGGTAGCCCAATGAGACAAAATATTACTGCCACCTCTGACGAGATTTCATCAACAGTAAGACATTTCTTCTTCTTCTTCGTCTCTTCTGTCTGCTTTAATTCCCTCTCCTTTTTCTTACGTTTTATATTTACTCATGTGTAATTAAGGGATGATATACAGAATAGTGCTTCGTACATTTGTATCGGGAAGTGTATGGTCGTATACTTGCGAGCCATTGATTTTTACTGCAACTTATTGATTTTTCAGTTAATTAGAAGGACATAATAAATGAGTTTCTCCTCCCGATCTGCTCGTGGCAATCGGAGAGTTTGCTCGCTCGCGAGAGACACCTTCAATTTGTCTTGCTTGATTTCATTTTTTATATTTATATGGGTACATATAATAATGATTTACTTTGATTTGAATTGGTTTGATTCTCTCAGATAAAAAAGAAATCCTAATAAATAAAGACCCCTAAGTTTCAGTTTCCCACTCTCTCCACATATAAATTGACGCCATTTTGTTTTAATAATGAAATAAATTGTGATCAGTGATACCATAATTCATAAAATTGAATTGTTGTTTGGGTACATTTGTATGAAGAAAACGAAATATGAATGCATTTAATTAATTTAAAACAAAAACATCATAGACATTTCCTATCCTAATATTTAGGTTCAATTTCTAATTTGTTTTCAATGTTCACATGTGATAATAATGAAAAAAATAGAACTTGTTTAAAATGCCTCCCAATAATAATATAACCCACCAGCCATTCATTCATTAACGAATCCATTAAGAGTTCGTCGTAAGGATTTATTTTTAATTCTTTTTTTCCGCATTTCTCTCTCTTTTCTTCAGCAGTGGTTTGGTAGAAAGATAGGTTGGAAGTTAATAGTTGTCGCATTACATGCTGCATTGACCACAAACAATCAGCGAGCGTTCAATTCTGATCAGATTGGAGACGTTTTAATAGACAAGGCCACGTTAAGAAGAATTGACTCGCTATTAGAAAAGACACAAAACAAAAGACGGGAGAGATAGAGATAGCATGCTTGGGCTTCTGAACTCTCAAGTGCCGTTTAAACAAAAGATGGAAATAGCGCGCATCAAACGCAAAAACAAAAGGGAGGGCAGAGGGAACCAAGATGCTCGTTTTTTTATCGCCCCTCGACGGTCGCTAATAACGTCGGATCAATACCAATAAATAGCTGGCAAATCGTAAATGAATTTCACTACATTGAGTGCAAAGAAGTAGGGAAAAAATGTTATTTTCAAAATAAAGAACACTGTTTATTCTTAATTATAAATTTTACGATTCAACCCGGACACAGGCTGGGGTGGGTACGGACCCGTACAGTGGGACAATGGTTTCGCTGCTGTTGCCATGGCGACAAAATAATGACCTAATAAAGACATAATACAAATCAGTGTGTCTGAGCAGAACTGACTTGTTATGATTCCCCAGAGTGACAATATACACTTAAAAACGTTTCAGCGGCGCAAATTAATAATAAGAGATTGCTTTTTATTTAGCTTGCACGGGCACCTTTTTTTTCACTTTCTGGATCGCTTCCAAAATGTTTCAAAAGGTGGACGTAATTAGTAGAACGTGCCCACCAACGACAACATAGCGGGATATTTATGAGCTCTCTGTGTGTATGATATGATTAGATGGAGAGATTTTAATATTACTTTTCTCTTTTTATGGGATTGATATAATTGATATGACCCAGTTTCAATACATCAACGATTATTAGAGGCACTAACAAGGTACATGGGTGTATTAATAAATTTAATTTAGCAATAATTTGCTTTAATTTGCCCAGGTTTATAGGATAAATTTATCTTCCCTTTATCATTTTGATGGGACAGGGGCTAATGAGAATATAAGAATATGGATGATTTAATACCAGCAAATGTGGCTTTGTCTTTCCAATGTAGCTAATAATAACTCCTCAAAGGTGATCGTTGGGGCAGGGCAATTTGTGAAAAAGGATAATGGGTTTTAAGGCGATGGAAAAAACTAAAAACCTGTTCTACGGGCAAACGGACCTCCATCAGGTAGGGTAGGACGGGTACGGGTGTTTAATTTTTTTTTAAATGTTCAACAAATTCCTAAAATTTTCAATCGTTTTTTGAATTTCCAAAAAATTTCAAAACAGTTCAAAAAGAGGTTTTTGGTCGCCTAAAGAGGCAATTATTGATTGAAAAGGGACGCACGGTAGAAAGGGTTATCAGTGGAAAGTAGAAATCATCAGGTAGGGGAGGGGGTGCAGAGGGGAATCAGCAGGAGAGGGCCATCAGTGAAACAGGATTCAGGGGGAAGAAATTGTGTTGTTGTTGTGTTGCCCTCAGCGACCGACCCCAAAATCTCAAAAATCAGGGTCACAATGTTGTGGTTTTCGTGGTTTTTTTAGATTTAAATTTCATCCAATTTGTCAAATTATTACTAATTTCTGTTTGAATTGAATAAGTTTGCTTGACTAGATTGCTTTTAAACTATTATCATACTAGAAACATTAGTCAAATTGACATTTACCAATCTTGTCTTGTCATGAACCACTGTCTGTCCGTAATATTTGTCAGCAAAGAAAAAAAAGAAGAAAAATCAACCGCCCACCCCACTTGAGGCCAACACAACAATTTTTTGTTGTTGGCCTAAGTGAGAAATGCACAATTTGAGAAACTATAAATTCAAGTTTTTGGTTTTTTTTACTATGGACTATTGCTATGTAACTGTAGTTGTTTGTTTGTAGTATTTTGTGTGATTTATCTTTAGAGAATGGCGCCATGTTTCCCTTTTCTTTGTGAAATATGCAAACGGTTGTTTACAAATTGTCTACAATTTTTACAATTTTTGTTTGTTTTTACAGACCTAAATCTTGCACAAATACAACACAGACTAATTTAATAATCTAACCCAGATAATAAAAAAAAACATTATCCAAGTCTGATGATACATAACCTCTAGAAACACTGATTTGAACTCAGGAAATCACATCTCCGCCATTCTAATCTAGACACAGTGATAGGAAATACAGGCAGTTTTATGTTACCAAGTCTTAGGAAACATGCTAGATCACGCATCCAAATTAATTAAACACACACGGACAATCAGTTCATACAACGATATTAGGTGACAAAACGAAAAAGAAAATGTGTTCTACAGAACAACTGACCTCAAATTTGTGAATTTGTGATTTTTTGGGGAACAAAATGGAAAAATGTTGCAACATTTCTGGATTTTTTTCTTCTTTGAAAATATTGAACATTTTCAAAAAGTTTCAGGATTTTTTTTTTTTTTTTTTTTTTTTTTTTTTATATATATTTTTTGTATAAAGAGCAGAGCAAACGCGTCATCTGTTTGTTTTATCTATGTGAATTTGTATCTTTGTGTGTATAATATTTGGTGTACAACACAATTCTAAACATGTCATTTTGTTACAAAATTAAATTCACAATGTTGTTTTGTTATATGTGATGTGATCAAGCGAGTTGGAGGTTGGGAATATTGGGTTTTGAAATATAACCAAACAAAGGATATAATTTCCTTTACTATCTATTGTTTTGAAAACACTTCAATCCCTTATATCTTTGGACTTCAGTGTCCATTGGGGTTTTCTCTGAAATGTAATGTAGCAGTTCAAGAATACTCATCACAATCTTCTTAAATTACTGTAAAATACTAAATTTCACGGCATTAAAATTTAATGAATTTGCAAAACACCACCTTTTAGCGGCATTTTAATTTCACTAATTTGAATCATCTTGCTATATTTACCTATAAAATCTTAATTCGCGGTATTTTAATTTGGCGAATATAGGTCCAAGCGAAATTAGCGAAATTAAAATACAAGCGAAATTTTGTTGCTTTACAGTAGCCACTACTGGCCTCCTTTGGGATCAAAACAAAATGGCCACCTCTGGTCTAAAACACAAAATGGCTGCCTTTGGGCTAATCCAAAATGGCTGCCTTTGGGCTAAATCCAAAATGGTTGCCTCGGGGCTCAAAACAAAATGGCCACCTTTGGGCTCAAAACCAAAAGGCCACCTTTGGGCTCAAAACAAAATGGCTGCCTTTGCATCATGGGAATGTGGACACACTGTCTGTATTTAATTCTCCACTGAAGTTTTATAGATCAAAGAAACATCTAACTATTTTATTATCATAAAATAATAACTTAAAAATCTTGAAATCGGGCCCTGTCTGAAGGGAAATTCACACCAAATTGCATAAGTATTGTTTATAACAAATTATACAAGTATCGTTTTCTGATTATAATTAACCACTTCTACCTGTTTTTAATTAATGGCTGATTCAGTGCGCTTGATGAAACCGTAAAGAAGAAAAAAATCTCCATATATATGGGCTATCAACGTGGGCTATAAACCGTGGATCAAATCTTTTCCTCATCAATACTGTGGCCTGGGGCCATTTTATAATGCAATGAAACTCTTGTAATTAAAAATATCTGCAAATTTAATTGCATTGTGCCGTGTTGTTTTCCTTATCACGGATATATAAAAGTCCGTTCAGTCTGTGATTAATTATGACATTTGGTTGTCCGTTTGTCCAGACTGGCACAGCTTAACACCGAAATACAAGAGTTCGTTCAGAATGTGATTGATATTGACATTAGTTGTTCCATGGTCATTTGTTCATTGCCTAGCCACAGAGATAGCATAGCATACTAGTCTATCTTTTCTCTTCATGAGACAGTGGTATTACAGTGATCGCAGTGAATAAACAAGTGCATCCTCCCAATGTTTGTAAGGTAATATCACTGTACAGAGGAAGGAAAAATTGAAAAGTCTGTTCAGTCTCTGACCGATCATGACCTTTGGTTGTCTTGCCTTGCCAAAGAGCTAGCACTGTTTGTTGACAAAGTTATTCTGAAAGTTTCATCTCATAGTGAAAGCTTTTCTAAAGTGCATTTAGGATAAATTGAAACTTGACCTTAGTTCATTGCCAAAATCTAGAATTGTTTGGAATAGGGGTAGAGTCACATTGTAGCCTCATTCACTATACAAAATGGAACACATACTTTTATTTCAAAGATCACATTCTTTGTTGCCGTGTGTCGCTTATTATGATGGCACATTTGAATAACGCATAAATTACCCGAGAAGCATGGACACATGAATTTATGCGGTTCATTTGGTTTACACTCTTTGAAGTCCATTGTGTCGCAGCGAAACTAATAATAGCACCTAAGGATGTCGCAACATCTTGATTGGTCCATTCTGGTTCCCCTTATGTAGAATGGAATAGGTCCAAATCTTGAACTAATCGGTCAATATTTATTAATGTACTATAGTGAGCATTGCGTTAACATTTCAAAGAGGTCATAGAAGTGCTCCTTGTCCTAAACAAACTATAGATCCAATGATGACGTAAAAAAAGCTCACCATATTTCATGAAACCTTTGACATTTTGGTTATATACCCCGAGCAATTAGGCAGGGTCTTAATTAGTCAACCCGGGAACAAGATTGATAATTGACTTTTTTAATTAATTGGCCTTGGGCTTCCTTGCTTATATAGAAAGGCCGACTCCCAACACAAACAAATCTATTCATTACATATATTTCGTACTCCTCACGGACCTTCTCGGATCGAGTTGATGGAATCGTCGACGCTCACAAACGGGTTTCTCAAAATCGGACATTTCTTTAATTGTACTTGACTTAAGTAATATAAATAGACAAGTTCTTTTTCTTCAAGGACAATTAGTCATGTATGTTACATTATGCAAGCCTGGTTAGCCAATTAATTGGGGATGCGGCTAACGAATCAAAATAATTGACTGGCCGGGAGAAAAGAAGCGATAGCAAAACAACATGTACCATGCAAACAGTATAAAGTTTAATCAAATTTTCCAATTAATCAAATACAGACCGTAATCAAATATTTCAATTATATTTTCATTATCAACAAAGTCGATTATGTATGCTTTTAAAAATAGAAATTGTAATATAAAGTTGATTATTTTATTAATTCATTAATAAAATATTTAGATAAATCAATTTTATGTTTGCGTTATCAAATTGTTAACTTGTTTAATGCATATAAAATGAAACAGTAAGTTCATTGTCAATCAGGACGGTATAAAAACTGCATCCAAATTATAGGTACCGGTGAAAATGCACATTAAAACCTAACTATTTTTTTATTAAATGAAAACAAAAAAACAAAAACAAAAACCAGTAAGACACAGCATTTAACACATGACCTCCCCTCCCCCTCCCCCCATGCAGTCAAGGTGCAACCCTGTGACAAAGTATGATTACAGAGAACAAATCAGTGTTACTTCAAAAAACAAATACGCCAACGGCTCACAAGCCATTTTATTTTTAAAACCTGGTTGTTTTTTGTAATGTTTTTGTCATGTGACCCATAAAACCATTCATGTTAATTTTTAAAGCAACTACTGTAAGATCCCAAATGTTTGTGGTGGTTTTATTTTCACGCGCGAAAGATGTATCACGAAACTCATAGCACACAAAAATATTGCTCTAAACATTGTCCATATACGGCGCTGGATCGGAGAAACTGTCATTATGGTCATGTTCGAAAAACAACTTTTTGTGAAAAGGTCTTTGATCTTTACGCACAAACATTTGTTTTTATAGTGTACTGGAACACATGCGGTATTGTGCATTCATTCAAATAACTTAATGCACAGAATGGCTCGCATACAGCTGGGTGCGTTTTGATTAAAATGTTGATATCAACAATATTAAATGGTCGCATATTAATTAAAGAACCATGGCGAGTAATATGAACATATTAATCATGTTCAAGTGAAGAAAGGCTATGACTGAGAATTTTTATTTTTTTATTATTAACCGGGGGTTCTCACATATAATAAGATATACCGGGTATGTGGCAAATGGATCGATTTTTTGCAAAAAATCCATTCACATGGGATATGATTTGTGCTGGAAAACCCTAAACATGAGTCTCAAATCACGAAAAAAATCTTAATATGGGTCCAAAATTGCGAAAATCAACCAGTCAAATCAACCATTCTTAAAACATCCCTTGAACTTAAAAAAGTTAAAACACCCCTTAAACAAGGTCAGGATTTCAAACCTCTAGCGGGGCACCCCCCTGTCACAAATAATTTGAGTGCCTCCCCCCCCCCCCCCGGATTATCAACCTATAACCTATAATTATAATCATTTTGAGGTGTGTTTTTTACGGCAAGGTGGGCTTTCATAATGCAACTACATACTATGCTCTCAACTGCCGTTTTTTGTTAAGGTTTAGGATTAGGGTTAATGTTTAGGGTAAGGATTAGGGTTATTGTTCGGGTTGGGTCAGGGTTAGGATTAGGGTAAGGGTTAAAGTTACGGTTAGTGTTATGAGCTGGGATGGGATTAGGCTTCAGGGGTAAAGGTAAGGATTAGAGTTAAGGTTAACATTGGGTTGGGGTCAGGGATAGGGTTAGGGATATGGATCGGTTATGGTTAGGATTGGGGATAGGGTTAAGGATACGAGTTAAGGCGAGCCTCACCTTCTATCAGAAGTTGTGGACAGACCCACTTATCTTACTACTACTTCTGTTAATCTTTGCCTTGATAATTATTTCATGGGAGGGGTCAGGGTGAGAGGGGGTGGGGAAGGGGCGTAAGACGTGAGGAGTGGGGAAGATGTATGGACATTATTAATTGGACTGACCATAACCACTGGATAAGATTAGAGAACAAGATTGATAACCAGCACACCCCTAGCCATCTATTCCTGGTCATTCCCAAGGGGCACAACCCCTCCCAATCTCACTCCAGCCATCACCACAGGCATATCTATACCAATCCCGGTTAATTCCCCCACATCCAACTCAAATATCAACCTATTTATTTGTTGGTTTAAAACGGTCAATCCTTTCAAAAAAAAATGCTCCTAGGCTTGATGATGATGGTAAAACCAAGCTCAAATGTACAAATTGCATGAGCCCGGCTTAAAACTAAAAATGCCTCTAAGCATTCACGCCACGCTCGAAATAAAGACGAGAATTGAAGAAGAAAATATAATCAAGGAAATAAGACTATTTGTGTGATTCATTGGCCCAGATAAGCTATAACAACGTATGATGTTACATCAAATAACACACACAAACAAGGACAGGTTCGTAATCGGACATTTACCCCACGTCGTTGTCGTCTTTGAAATTCCCCAGGTGTGCAGGAGAATTGTCTTTATTTTATAACTCCCCCACATTAACCACCCGCCGCCCGCACCCTGTTAATCCTATAGCATTAAGCCTTATCTCATAGTTGTGTTTTCCATACATGATGACCTCTCGTTGGCTGGTCAGATAGTCGGTCATTCAGCCGTTCAATCGGTCTAGATATGTCTGCCTATCATCAGTGGATGTCCGAATGGTTTGTTGTTACTGAGGTGATCCATCCTGTTATTAATTATCACTCATACCACTCAAGTCTAATCACAAATGCAATTAGGCTTTGGTGCAAATGTCTCGGACCATAAAACGGTGTTGCCAGAAATGTGGCAACATTTATGGTAAAAATTGTAGCATACCTCTGAATCACTAAAGTCCATCAATGATCAAAAGTGGTACAATATAACATCTATATGTGTCCCCTGCCTTACACAGGTCTACCTAATGTGACCAAACGTCAATTTTTTCCAAATTATGTCTCCCTACCTACCTCCCCTCTTCAGGTTAATCACGCTAACAAAGTCAAGTTTTAGAAAGTTTTGTGCACTATAAGTAAATCCACACCCTAGGACCGGCATCAAGGAGAGGGGCAGGAAGGAAAATGGAGGTAAAAGACCAAAAGAGAAAATGGAAGAAGGATAGCAAGGATGGAAATAGATCATCAGTATCATTTCATTAATTAACTTTCATCACATTGTAATTCCTACATAACAACAGTTCAGAGTTTCCTTTCACTGCATGCCATGGCAAAAAAATTGTCTTTTAATAATTCTACAATCTGGAGACAATGTCAAAATTGCCTTAAATTAGATTAACTTTATCTGAAATCATATAAATAATATTTTTAAATAAATGGCAATGGGTCTGAATAATACCAAAATGGTACATTCTTTCAGTAAAAAAACAACCCATAATTGGGCTAATTAACACTGATTTTGGCAACTCTTCTCAGCATTTAGACTTCCTACTTACTTATTAATCTGGGTCATTCCGTATTACGTACAATATACTTTGTACTGACTGCGTTATTAAATATTACAGGAAAAACACACCGGTCCACGGCAAATTAATAAGCAGCTGTTTAGGAACAGGTCCATTAATGGACTAACGGCTTAGTGACAATCCAGAGATCTCACGTCAAGCCATTATGCAGATGACTTCCTTATCAGGGTGGCAAATATGCAAATGAGGCAATTCCTTCCCTTATCTACAATATGCAAATGAGGCTAATTCCTTTGTGCACGCCATGTCCTCACATGAGGACACACAACAACACTCTGTCATAGCTATATATCAGTGTGTAATCAGTGGATGTGTATACATGGATGACTGTTTATAATAATATAGGGATTTACATGCAGCGTGTAAGCCTTCAACTCGACTGCTCATTAAAATCCGTCTTAATTTAGCGAAATATTGCCATTTATCACAAGAATTGCTGGACCAAGACTAGTCATGTTTGTACTTGTTTTAATGCAATTTTCGTGCTGATTCTGAAAACGGTGATGATAATGTAAATTTCAGGAATATTTGACAATTTTATTTAACAAATTAGACTTATCAGCAAGCAGAGGGCTAAGGAACATCCTACTGACTAATAGGATCTGCATGCTAATTGTTGCAGCAGCAGGTTACAATATGGCACAATACAATAGTCATTTTGTTGGATAATATTTTATAATGTCGTGAATTATTTATCCTAAGAAAATACCCGTAGGGTAGGTTTTGTTTCAAGTGGACGCTGCATGATGGTCAATCAAACCGATCACTATGGCTGGATGACCCGGAGGGCATGGTATAGCGGTGTAGTTTTAGCCGGTATGGGTGGATATACTTGGACGGGTTTAGGTGGGGTGGACAGGCCGGAGGTATGAAATGGGAATGACCAGTTTGATAACAATAACAAACTCATCTTTACCATGCAATGCGTAGATGAAATTTTAAAAGGGGACCATTAGACTATAGTTATATATTAGTGCATTAAAGTTTGGTAATGCTTCAAACAGATGGCTTGATTGGACAGTGGTTTAAGCATTTCCCTGTGACAGGAGTCTACAGATGACATTCCAAAATTTCACAAAATGTTTCAAAAATGTCAAAATTGTTTAATTTTATTACCATATTTAGAATCACCATGTAAAATGCATTGAGTATTAATCCTTTGGATAGACCTTGAAAGTTGAGAAAGGCTTCTGAAAAATCTGCTTTGTATATGGTGAAAACCAATAGCCACGTGGAAAGTGTTAAAGATGCTCCATCTAATCAACAATCTCATCCCTGCCAGTCCTGCAATTTCTCTGAAAGTGTGAAATCTCAACAATTTAGTTTCACCATAAAAAACAGATTTTCAGAAACTTTTCCAAAATTTCAAAGTCTATCTCAAGATTTACTGAACCAATACTAGGCATGTTTGTACTTATTGTAATGCATTTTTCATGGTGATTCCAAATAAGGTGATGAAATTCAATAATATTGACATTTTTGAAAAAGATTATGAAATTTTGGAATGTCGTCTGCAGAGACGCCTGCCGAGTGGAAAGCTTTAATGCCTATGGATTCAGATACCTTTACTATAATACAACCAGGTTAAATTTAACATACTAGTCACAGACATATTTTCTTTGTTCATTTAAAGGCTTTTGTGTAACGGGATTTACATTGTCAAAGTCTGCACAATTCATAGTCGCCTAATCCTAGCCCTATCTCTTATCTAGTTTTGACCAATTTCAAACCATCTTGATGTTTTTCAACCCTTTTTTTGACACATTTTAACATTTTAACTCCATCTGACCTATTTCAACACATTCTGACCCATTACACAATTTACATATACTCCTTATCTTGGGTTGACTGACAAATCATCATTCAACACTCGGAATGAAGCTTGGAATGACCAAACCCAAATCGCTTTCTAAAAACAAGAAGTAGCTAATCAAAGACATGTTTTGACTTGAACAAAGAAAAATGCAAATTACCTACTGGAAAATTAATTACTATATTAGATACACTGCCTGATACGGGTCGTCCGAGTCCATTCAGGCAAACGGTCGGTCGGCTATAGTAAACACGCGCAGGAAACTAGATAGGTGACATGACTTTGGGCGGTGAAATTATTGGTAACAACTTTCCTGTCTAAAATATAAATTAGCCAATTAATGTCTAATTGACGACACATGAGTCATACACTGTACCTGAGAGCGGCTTGATTAACATACAAAAACACAAAAACAATTCCGTGAAGTCTAATCCATACAACAGGTATATAGCATTCATCACAAATTGTTAAATTTTAACATTTTTTTGGGTTCTTTTTAGACCTCAAATTAAAAAATATACGCTTTTTATCACAAAAATATCTTAGATTTCTGATAGATCATTTACCAAAATGTCAAGCTATTTATTCTAAATCATAAAATATAATCAAATCTAGATTAATTTGTCTAAGTTTCTGTGTTAGAAGCCACTGCAAAAGCTGTACACATCCATCTTGATACTATAAATATAATGTCAATATACTGATTGTCGTTATACAAGAGACGCAATGATGACATTGGGAGTAAATCAAATTCCACAACCATCTCAGGCCCTCGTTCATCAAGAGACAAATATTCTCAATCCTTCAGTACATTAAGGTCAATTTCTCCACAAACACTTGTATATGGGTTATTGAACCATGCCCATATCAATGAGGCTAATATTGTGTGTTAATTACTAACTTCCTCTTTTCCATAATTGTATTCTGTGCATTTTTGAGGAAAACAAAAAAGAGAAGCCATTCTACCTAATTAACCAGACTTTGTGAGCAGTTCAGATAAGAAGCAATGGCCTTATCTCAACCCCAGGTGGGGGAGGGGAGGGTCGTTTTTGCGCCAATATTTACCACTATGACCTTTTTTTACCACTGACGACCTTTAAAGGCCCCTGTTGATGAATGATGAACCCATAAATTTATCATTTACCAGACAGATGAAAAGGCGACCCTATTTGATGGCACATCCCCTAACCTGAGATCCACTGAGTACCTCCCCCCCCCCCCCCCCTCGGTCTCAACCTCATCAGGAGTCACCGTAGTATCAAATTACTGATCAACATTCCCTGTCCATTTTGCCATTTAAATTTTACACATTATTTGGTGATCTTTCTTTCTTTCCAGAAAAAAAACATGTGTCACTATTTCCACAATTTCAGAACCAAAAATAAAATATATGTGGAATGCTTATGAACTCAACTCTGCACAACAAGTTTTCAGTTTTCCTCATAGCTATAAAGCTGATGATGTAAAGTATGTACTGTTTGAGAAATCTGTTGCTACATTTTGAAGCCATTGAAGGATAGTTGAGGGCGCACTCCCATACGTATCTCTCAATGCCCCTTTAAACTTAATTATTTAAGATTACTTGTGTAAGTGTAATAATTTATGGGAAAAGGGTTGAATGATGGTGTTAGATAGACATATGGCGAGTGGTGCTGATAATTCTGATGGTGCTGATAATTCCGATGTGATCTACATCCAAATCACCAAATCATGACATTTAACACGATAGACGGCGAATTAAGGTAAACGGTTTCAGATAGTAGTTAGTATATAATATGCCTAAGTATTATGTAGGTGCAAAAAACTTGATTTCCAGAAAAAATTGAGGGCGCACTCCTATACGTATCTCTCAATGTCCCTTGAAACTATGATCTTCTTTTTTTCCTCAGATTCACCCTGTATACATGTATTCAACCTCATTCCAACAATGTTTAGCTATAAACAGTAACCTAATTCCTAATCATAGCATGTCAACAATCAGACGAAGCTGTAATGTTATTTTCCGTTGTTGTGACACGGATAACAAATATCAGACACAAATTGAGTCCAAAACACTAGATTAACCCCCTCAGCACTACCAGCCTATCTTACAGTGTTTATGATTGGTTGAGTACAAGATATAATCATTTGAATAGCCAATTAAAATACTGCTTCTAAAGTATATTGCACTCCAATCTTTGTCTGGGATACAATTATTATAGCAATTTCTCTGATTGGTGCAACAAATGATCTATCTTATCTTTCTGACCAATCGGCAGGTAGTTCTCATGGGGTGGGTAGATGACTAGACCGAGTTTCTTAAAAATAGACAATGTAGGATACTGCTGCACAGATTGCAATAATCAGTGTCTATGATCAAAAGATGATCAACTTAAAGGGGCACTAAGAGATGTGTTGGAGGCTGCGCCCTCAATTATGATAAAAACTGAGATTGGTATATTTTTACAATTATATAACATGTATGAACTTAAACCATTACGGATTAAGAAAAATCAGCCCTCTTTGTACAACAAAACCTTGATTAAAAAAATGCTGAACTTACAAGATCAGTATTTTACGTCAGACAGTATCCCCCTGCAGTATGCGTGATACATAACGCAAACCATATTTACATAGAGGGCGTTTTAAGAAAAGTTTCAATAAATAGCGATGGTATACTGAGTTTTAATCAAGTTTTGCTGTGTTTTTGTGAGTAGAAACAACAATAATGGTAATTTTTAATGTTCATCTTGAATTCTGAAGTAATTTTTGTTTTGTTTTTAAATGTCAACACCACTTTGTACCCCTTTAACTTGAACTTAAGATGGCACAGTTAAACCTCTCGATGACCTTTGACCTCACTACATGGTTTTGCACTATGTGTCCCTCTATATGTATGATATGTGGCAGCTATTGTAGATTTTACCTTCTCACATAACAACTCAATCTAAGGACACCATACATCTGCTATAGCTGCCTGCCTAGAGCTGTCAGCAATGGTTCAGACTACTAACATGGCCTAACCCACAGAGTATTCTAGCATGGCACTAATGCCCTGCCCTCTATAGAGCCACTTGGGTGTTATTCTAGGAACATGATCACTTAGTCATTCTTGAATGGACCCTACTTCTTCTCTTGCAAAAGTTGGCAAGTTCCCCGGTGTTCTCTCTTCGTATTTAGAGGGGTAACACATGATCGTTCCAGGATCTTGAAATACCCCCCTATTTTATGGCGTTTCACGGACAATTTTGCTAATTTGACCCCCTTTTTCGCACAAAGACGTGGACATTTTGACTGAAAATAACCGCCCTTTTTCACCATTTCAAGGACACTTACTATAATAGTCCCCCTATTTGCGCAAAAACAAGGACACATCTGGTTCAAAATACCCCTTTCTCCTATTCTCAGGACAATTTGATATGACACAATACTCATTCTATATTCTTTTCTTCTTCATGGACAAAGCCTCTCCAAAAAACACCTCTAATTTTTTGAAATGGCGGACATAGCTTCAAAAAACATCCCTTATTTGGGAAAATCGCAGACATAAATGTCCGTGGACATGGTACAGAAAACCCCCTTCTTACTGCGATTTTTAGAACGATCAAGCGTACCTAAAGTCAATGTTGACTGAAACCACCGGGGCAAGTTTTATTTGCAGTTTAGATAGGGAGCCTCTGCTTATGTTGGCTGCCCTGATGAGGAACCCCATCTTGACCATGACCAAGTTTCCCATCTGCACTTTCCCACCCGGCCACACACACCCACTGGGTCGATCTTACTCTTCGTCAATATCATAGTCAGCATCAGATACAAATTTGAGAGATGAAATACAAAGCCGTTGTCGCCATGTGATGTATCGCTTTCCGTTTTTGATGGACTAACACAAAGCCGTTGTCGCCATGTATCACAGAAAAAGGTCCGTTTTTGATGGACTACCACAAAGCCGTTGTGGCCATGTATTGCAGAAAAAGGTCCGTTTTTGATGGACTATCACAAAGCCGTTGTCGTCATGTATCGCAGAATAAGGTCCGTTTTTGATGGAATACCACAAAGCCGTTGTGGCCATGTATCGCAGAATAAGGTCCGTTTTTGATGGAATACCACAAAGCCGTTGTGGCCATGTATCGCAGAATAAGGTCCGTGTTTGATGGACTACCACAACCCTGGCCACATATCCCACAACCTGATCTCAAGAGTTTGGCCTACTTTTGGCCGCAGAACAAAATAAACAAACTGACAAATCGACATAAACAAATATGCCCCCAATTCATAATTCAAATTCCTTAATTGTTACACTTGAATGGACTAATGACGAATAAGACGTATTAAAATAACAAGTCATCTAGTGAGAGCAAAGAATGAGATTTGAAAAGGTGAAGTACGGTACAAATAAATAGATTGAAGTCTAATCCTTCAGCCCACAATCCTTGCCAAACAAAATAACTCAATTGTCAAAAAAGAGCGAAACAAAATAGCCGAGATTCTCGAAATCATAATATTCATTGCTAAAAAAACAAAGGACTATTAAATTAACGAGGGATTCTGGGCAAGAAAAAATACGATGGATTACTCGAAGACATCAAACGAGGATCAAGAAAGACTGAGCACAGCCTAATCCGTTATGCATAACATTGACAATGCAATCAGCGGGCGAGGCTTCTAAGGATATGGCTCAGGGCAAAGTTGGGCAGATTTATACGACATATCATATCATTTTGCATTAATTGTCAAGCCTCGCTACGAGGAATAAAACAGCGAAAATACCTTGTCATCTATCCATCAGTCACCAAAGCATATATTTTACATCATTTTTTCTTTATCCTTTTTCCGGGATGTATCACCGAGCCATATCTCTGTAAACATGACTTTGGATTGAAAGCCCGGTGACTTCAGGCTAAAAAACAGCAGAGTTTAGTGAAGATGGCGTGCGAACACGTCCGTACCTACGTGCAGAAGTGGATTTTGATCACGTTTTTGAGACACTTTTTCTCTTAGATGCGATGCTCACCTGACCCTAGTGACTTTGTTGATGCTGTGTGCTAAACATGGCATGATGCTTGCGTTGCTCATTTAGGCGCCCTCAATTAAGCAAAATTCAGCCGACATTGTGTCATCAACACTTGGGATTTACAACAAATTTTTGTGACAAGTGATACATTTATTCAAAAGGGAAAGTTACTGTTCTTAACTCATTACAAGACGACCATAATCCATTAAATGGGTTTGGTAGAAACTTCACACCTAGAAAAATAATTTTAAAGTAATTTATGTTGACAAATAGGGAAATTGAAGGGAGTCCAGCTCTGTGATACTAAAAATAATCAATGAAAAATACATTACCTAGTAGTAGTAGTATCACTAGATATTTCAAAACTTCAATATTTGACTTGAAAGACAAAACCTTTTTTTTGGGGGGGGGGTGTCCCTTAATTTCACAACCCCTCTGCAACCCCCTTAAAATTTGCCAAGTCTCCCATAGAACATGTGTATTAAATATAACCGTAACCCCACTAAATCGTCCCCGACCCCCCCCCCCCCCCCCCATAAATTTGATGCCTCTGCGCACTGCCACTGTTTGTTGATCACCCTCATCACACTATCCACTAGAGCAGAATCCTTCATATACATAAAAATAAGTAAAATAAATCACAAGAATTACGGGTCAATCAAATGTGATATACAATCTAACCATTTATGACACTACACATTCACACGCTTCAAATTATGAATTTCACCAAAATTAACCAAATCGAAACCCTCTTCGCTCGTGCAGCATTAGCGGCCTGTCGTCACGGTAACTTGGAAACAAATTCTGTCCTCGTATGTGCGTAATTACCTTCACACGACGACCGGCGGGACATTTTCCCCTCTCTCCGGCCCCATAAAACATTCATAACTCATTTGCATAATTGCAATCCCATCACCTTCACTTTACCTCGTATATAACCCTCTGCAGACGGTTCACCCGAGACATTTCTAGGGGAAAAAAATCGCCAAGTAATAAATTCAAGAAATGAAAAGTGGCATAATTATAATTAGGATGAGGCAAAAAAATGCATTCAGAAGAGTACAAACATGTCTAGTCTTGGTCAAGTTATTCTTATAGCTCTTGAAATTTCCAATATTTTGCTTATAAATTGCTACAACAAAAGTGAGAAATATAGGTTTTCATAACCAGATTTAGAATCAGTACGTAAAATGCAGTCAAATGAGTACCAACATCCTTAGTCTTGGTCCAGTGGTTCGTGAGCTAGCCAAATGAGTACCAACATCCTTAGTCTTGGTCCAGTGGTTCGTGAGCTAGCTTTTAAGATGTTTGAGTAAAGTGTCATTTCCTAAATTGTCCATGCGATCAATTGTATACTGATACCATGAATACAGCTGAAGCAGCAGCAACACATCAACATTCTCCCTAGCAGGACAAGTTTCTAAACTAGGGGCTCCATAACAACATTTTGCATTCGTCCCCTCCAATCAATAATTATGCATGGAAAAAAAGACAGAAAATCCCTCATCCCATAACAATTGTGGTATTAACTTGTGCCGTGCAAGTCATTCAATTGATACGACACACCAAATCGTACAAAGTCAACGCTGACCGGGCTCGTCGAATGAGAATGGGCAGGTATTTTGATCCCACGATATAGTTGCGTGGGGAGAAGACAAGGCTATGACAGTTACTGTATAATGTGCACAGGTATTTTATGTTGTTTTATTCTTAGCATTTTGTTTATTCATTTATGAGATCAACGAAATGTATTGACATCATTTACAATTTATTTCCACTCAAGAAAAGAACAACTCGCATGTCCAGTAGATACAAACACCAATATTCAAGTAATTTGGACTTCCTTGATCACTACTTCCAAATTGGATTTATTAACCATCAATATCAACACCAACACTATATATGCAGTGATGCCAGAAAATTGGCACAAGTACCCCAATGGGTGAAATGTATGAGCTTAATTTTGTTTCAAACCTGCACAATTCTCCGTGCAATTCCTAGCTTTGTTTAGATTCAAAAGTGGCCCAATTAATGACATTTTTTAGCACAAAGCCGTAAACCAGAGGCTGCATATAAACCCAACCAAAAGTAGCCCACTACACCATATAGTTTGATTCTTTACAAGGTTTAGCTTCGATCAGGATATTTATGGCTATTCTTAGCACTGTCTATTCGTCAAAGCAGCACAATTGGGTCGAAATATTAGCCCAATTTGTGCCATAAATCAGCCCAACTGGGCTTCAAAAGTATGAGGTGTAGAAACACTGCCAATGTAATGGTCCACTTGTAGTTACAACATCAACACACCAGGGATAAGGTACAAACGATGCAAAAACACTATGTAATTTCATGCAACATTGACTAGATTACTTTGAACCAACTTCTGTTTATCACCACCTTAGGGATTAAAAGAAGACGGTAAAAAACGAGAATGAAAACCTCACCAGCTGGAAGATACGCCACAAAGTAATTATGGAGACCCCTGACTTCTATGGTGCAGAAATTGGTCCAATATCTGGTCCAATTTGCTGCAATATCCATTGAATTATCTATGTTAGTTTTATAATGAAAGACATGGATGTGACATTAGCGGTATGAATGGGCTATTCCGTTTTGAACCCCCCCCCCCTGGAAGAACTTACCTTCATCTTACACACAGGGAGTGGGAATTGGAATTTCAAATGGGGTTACCTGCATGGGTGACTCTGTATGATATCTATACTCCCTGTGTGGACGATTAAGATCATGTCTTCAATAGGGGGTGTATGGATTTCAACTTGAATAGCCCAATGAGCTCAGAGGCTTTTCACGTATCAACTCCCCCTCCCCAAATGCTAACAGATACTACTCTAAGCCTATTCCAAGCGCATGTGCGGGCAGATTTCGATGGCGTAATTGGCTTAGTGGGTGGGAGGACGGCCCGACGTGCCAAGGGTCCCCGGCCAAGATTTAGTTGGTGATTTCTTTTCTCTTCCACAACTGTGGTGATCCCGGTTAAAAACCCGGTTAGGGGATTAGGGTTAACAAATAATGGCGGACATATTTAAAAGATACCTTTTAATTTTGCAGTTGCAGTGATGGTTCACCACATAAAACAGGAATAGCCAATATTGCCCCCCCCCCCCACCCCCACCCCCATCCCAATCAAATCGCTAAAGAAGGTATTTAATGTTTATAATTACATGAATTGATCTGAACATTTTACACCGTCATGAAGGCACAAACAAGTGTAGCGTACCAACAAATATCCCAATTCACATGTTACTCCAGTTTTCAACTCGGGTACTACATGTAGTGTCTCATTTTTGTTAGCCTTGCAGCCCCCCTTTTATCACTAGCTGTATTTTTTCCTTTTAAACACTCACTCCATCTTAATGTAATATTAGTTAAATATATGTTTTACTTCACAAGGTTCACAAGATTTACATACAAACTAATACCAAATGGGGTGAAAAGAATCAAGGAAATGTTTGGTTGACCTGATTTGATCCCCTAGAATACTACAAAAATGTTTTGAAATGTTTGGTTGACCTGATTTGACCCCCTAGAATACTACTAAAATGTTGTATTCTGATGGTGATGGCCATAGAATACGAGTGCTTATTGGCAACATACGGTCACACTCAACTAATACCGCAGGGTATTTCTCTTAACAAAAACGCAGCATAATATCCAATACATGAGCCCTAACGCAATCATTCCTGGCATACATTTCTAATTCCACCATTCATAAGTGAATTAGCAGGCTGTTTCATAGACCTGACCCTTCGCATATAAGGTCGTCCAGCATCTTTAACCCTTTTTTCTATTTCGGGAGAACCCAACTAATACGCGACACATTCTAAACATGGTAAACTGCTGTGCAGACTTTTAAAACATCTTGGGCCTGTGAGTACATCAGTGGAAAGCAATGTTGAAACCATTGCTTTAACCCCCTGGGGTCTACCTGTCTATCTTACAGTGGTTCTGATTGGTTTATTACAAGATGTACTCATATGAATGGCCAATTCAAATGCAGCTTGTAAAATGTTTCACTCCCATCTTTATCAGGGATACAATTATTCTAACAATGTCTCTCATTGGTTCAATAAATGATGTATCCATCTTTTTAACCAATCGGCCGGTAGTTCTCAGGGGGTTAATGAAATTGATATCACTTTGCTATGTTTTCAACGTGTATCAAAAAGCCTTTCAATTAAGCCAAGCTCTTAGAGATACACACAACGACGCACACACACAGATGCATACATTAAACATTCCTTATAGCTCACGGTACAATTTAATTAATTATGCAAATGAGCTGGCAAACGGCACTGCTAATTGAGTTTCATTTGCTAAGTCTGTTGAATTCTGTGCAGCCAGTCTCAAGGCGGGTTGTGTTCTCTGCTAGCTCAGTCCCATTGGGCTATTCCGGTTGAAAAACATACACCCCCCGGAAGATATTACATTAACACTTTACATGCGGCTATTAGTTTACCATCTACAAAACAGATTTGTCAGAAACCTTTCCCAACTGTCAACGTCTATCTCAAGAATTGCTGAACCAATATTTGGCATCTTCGTACTTGATTTAATGCATTTCTCATGTCGATTTCAAATTTGGTGATGAAATTCAATAATTTTGACATTTTTGAAACATTTTGTCAACTTTTGGAAATGTCATCTGCAGCCGACTGCCGCATGGAAAGTGTTACCACCACAGGGAGTGTGAATTTCAAATGGGCATACCTACATGGGTAACTCCATCTGAAATTCACACTCCCTGTGTGGAAGATTAAGGTCATGTTTTCCATAGGGGGTGTGTGGATTTCAACTTGAATAGCCCATTGCCTTTGCCAAGTCTAATTATCCATGCTTAATAATTTCATGCCTGCATATCGCCATTACGATTTCATTAATTAGTGTTTTATGTTGATTGGGTGTGGGCCATATATCACGATGCATGGATATCAATTATATAGTCTGAAATGTTAATAATGATAGTAGACTCCATGATAAATAATGCAACATGAATTCTGCATCAAATGAACGTACTCAGTTTTAAAGGGTGATGTAACAGTGAATTTGTGCTTCCCTTAATTCAGTGTAAGTTACATAGACAGCTCGGGTATTTTATATAAGCTACATTTTGATACCACTTGCTATAACAAAGATTGTAATAGTCCAAAATTAACAATGATTTATGGAACATGATGCCTTTCAAAAGTAGTATAAATGCCTATATGCAATATGCATGCAGGCCCAGATCTAAATCGATAAGCTGTTGAAAAGTTGTTAGTCCCCCCCCCCCCCCCCCCCCCCTTGGGTAAGCCTACTTAGTGCCTTCCCTGTTTAAAAAAAAAATGATTTGGTTTGAGTTACTAATCCAATAGACTTGCATGTATCTGGGCTCAAGTCACTCATCAAAGACTTGACTATGACTTGACTTGTGATTGCGACTCAATTTCATAGTATTTTCAAAAGACTTGACTCGGTGTCACTTATCCAAATGATTTGACTACACTGTAACCTTGAGTCACTTTTTTCAAAAGATTTGACTTGACTGGTGTCCCTGTCAAAGTGACTCGAGTTAAATTGTTGTATAAGTTCATCAGGTTCGTTAAGGTAAATAGGGAATTCTAGACACTGGTTCCCGCCGTTCACAACTCTGATGAAATCTGAGGGGGGGGGGGGGGGGCGGTCATATGGACCAATTAATTAACTTCTTCCAGAGAAGAGATTCATTAACCACAACCTCCGTGTCGCAGCAACATATTTCCTCAACCATTGTGCAATACCAATAAATACCAAAAAAATACCAATAAATACCAAAAATCCACCATTCCTTACATCATAAAAAAAACTTAATGGTGTTTTGGATGATTAATGTATTTTGCTGATGTCTGTATTTCATTGCAACATTTGTATGCATGTATTTTCGATATATATATATTTTTTTATTGTATTATACTGTTGTGCATTGTAAAGCTGGCTTTTTCAGCTTATGCTGCCTGCTGGCTATTTTTTATACCATGAATAAATAATAAATAAATAAATTCAATGTTTCATCAATTTAAGCTTGAATATAAGTTTAATTTGTCACACAAGATGGCCTCCAGGAACGTTTTTCTATACCATCTTTAGTTAAAAAAACTGTAAATATTTGGCGAACTTCATGCACATTTTGTCTACATCTTTTAACATCATCAAACAAATTTTGGGCTTGACCCCCCCCCCCCCCCACCCCCAATTGTGTAGCTTCCACTGCCACTGAAACTGAGATTAATGGCATGGTTACTGTTGCATACAGGGTGTATCAGAAAGAACTGTACCGAGGCAATATGATTTATTACGGTATGAATTCGATTGATATGGTTCAAATCGTTTTCACAGATATCTCGCGCAAACGCCCAGCTTTCATAAGAATTTTAAATTTTGAAAATCGGACATTTCTGTTGGAAAATACAGACTTTCTGGTAAAAATGGTAGATTTCCATTTTGGTCAAAATTATCAATTTAAAAATCTGTGAAATTACTAACTCTACCTGAGATATCCATCCGTCCATAGGGACAGGGTTTATTTTTGGTCGCCATATCTCAACTTTGCACATCACTTGTATAACTATTTATTATTTGCATACTTTTGTGGGTGAAATTTGGAGATACATGTTGATTTTTAATCCGCAAATAAACCAGGATTTGTTCTGCTTGAGTGGTTTTCACTTTCCTTTCTTTGGCGGGAGGTTTGAATATTGCTTATGTGGTGTGGGCTACATTGTTTGAAATGTTGGGTAAGTGGTAGAGAGGATTGATTGAAATTAAAAATATGTTTTTCATCGATTTTCGATTATGTCTTGCCAAACAAGAACAAAAAGAGATATCTCAATGAAATTAACATATAATATAGGAAACATGTTCACCTTTATATTGCAGGTCATTACATTTAATACAATAATCATCTTGTATTTTTATGTATTTTAGAAACATGGTACAGTTCTTTCTGATACACCCTGTATTGTTGAAAATAACTGTTGTTTTGTAATCAAAATGTTTTATGATAAAACACATGTACGCTATTAGAAGAATAAGTAACTACAAACAATTCTTCTGGATCAATTGTAAGTTGTTAAATAATCAATACAAACTGCCGGGTTGCAGCGCATAAAACAACCTTTTGTTAAATTTTAATGTAGAAAAGTCAATTAACTGTGAAAACTATCAGCAGTTAAAAGCCGAGTAACAAATATAACATGTTTCTCGTCCGTTTGTTTTTAAAAATCAGTGAGGGATGCCCTTATTATTTGTTATTTTTCTCAAATTTATTTATTCATCTCTGTGCTAAACTCTCATTGTTGAAGCTTTGTCGCTATCATAAAAAAACGAGGAGGCTATCATTGCATACCCCTTATCTGGGAAATGCGTGCGGTCAGTTGAATGTCTTTATAAATGATACCCAAGCACTTCTTATCAGCTCTTTTCAACGCAACGATTCATTCAATGAATTTCTCGTACTAGAAGGTCTTTGATTAATTAAACAAAGTTAGTGAGAAAATTAGAAAAATATCAAAAATATTTGAAATTTTCCAAAAATTGGTTTGGACTGAGGATGAGAGACATGTTTATTATTTCACTTGGCCTTACATAAATGCACTTTTCGCCTTATTCGGTTGAAATAGTACGGTTATAATTACAACGATAGTCACTTTGATGCTTGAATAAGCTGCAGAATTTGCGAGAAAATTAATAAATTTATAGTGCCTGCATTGTCTGTTTCTAAAAAGCATCGTGAAATTAACAAAGGATCGTTACCTGCATTGTTTTGATTAAGATTCAAAAGTGCAAATGAGTAAAAACAATTGCAAGACTTACACAACACACTCAAAATCCTCAATAAATAGCTTGATAAGATTGGTACGGTAACTCAGTAACACTGAATTGACTGGATGTTTAACAAGAAATGTCTTAAAAAAGGCAACGCCTCAGCTTAAACAAACAAAGATTTCTGTTTCAATGGGGTTTGGTGTATGGGTTTCACAAATTATTCAAAGGAAATGTTAAAGGTGTTAAAGTGTAAACATAAATTTGTCTTGGCATGTGTGAAGCTTTCTTTTTTTCTCATTATTTTATCACCCTATAAATGAACATGAAACTTTCTAATCATGGCTTGCAGGTCAACAGCTTCATATTTTCAGGTATCGTATACATTGTACTTACTTGTATTCCATTAATACAAGTAGTAATACAATATGTTTTTTTTGCAGTTTAACCCTATTGTTGTCAATGTAGCATGCACAATATACTGCCCAAATGCGCCTACCTACAGTCGCCTATTCAAATATAGACCGCCTTACGGCGGAAAAATCATGATCAGAGACAAACAAGAAGTTGTTAGATTAACTTGCATTTGTCCTTTTACATGAACAGACTCTGAAACATAGTACCGTAATTGGAAGAGTTGTTGAAATACTAATATCGCAAATACTACATCTAAAATATAAATACACGCGAACCCTACTTCGTCAGTCCATACCATGCTGCAAACCAACCCCCCCCCCCCAATATATAGTATATTTGGCTATCGCGAGGTAGTGACGTAACTGCGTATTCTACTAATTGCAGCACATAACGCGCACCCTGGCGTACACACACGAGCGTTGAAAGACGGAAGATGCATACGCGGGTGTAAAATCTGCCCTTGTTAAGTTACGTCACTGTCCAGAGGAAGCTAAATAGAGTATAGTCACCGAATATTTAGCCTGGGCAGCCAACGGTTCATGGTGTGATGGTTGAATAGCTCACCTGCCAGTCCGGTCACATAGGTTCTTCCTTTTACCCATCCCCCTCCCCTTATTCTTTTGTCCATCACCACTAAAACACCATGGGAGTTTGCTTTAACCCTAACTTAGTGTTAAAGGTGGATGTCCTGATCACTTTAGCTTATTTTGGCCCATCAACATATTTTATCAGGAGAAACTCCATATTTTTCTCATTTTTTGTTGTTAAATGTTTGGCGCAAGATATGATTACTTCCAAAGGTGGTTAACCATTCTGGCCAGTTTATGTACTACTCAATGGGCAAATTTCATGTCACCTTGTGCTTCTAAAATAAGAACCAAACTTAAAATAAAACTATTTTAAGGATGATTTTCACAAGGTTCTGTGTAACTGCAGCTGAAGCCTAATCTTATCAGAGTGCTGACAATTAGAAACAACAGGTTAAGACAATATTTTACACAAAAGCAATCACCATCAAGTATTCCTATAGTCTTTTTTTTCAAATTGGTTTATCGTCTACTGTAGATAGCATTTGGATAGTTTTTGTGCCAAACACACTGTAGCTCACCAGTAGACAAGCATGAGTAAACTATGCGATGTAGCATCAGACACACTGTAGCCTATCCTGGTCTATTTTACAATAAGTTTATAATCTACTACCAGTAGACAAGAATGGATAGTACGCAATGCTGATCTAGCATCAGACACACTGTAGCCTATCCTGGTCTATTTTTCTATAAGTTCATAATCTACTACCAGTAGACAAGCATGGATAGTATATGCAATGCCGACGTAGCATTAAACACACTGTAGCCTATCCTGGTCTATTTTTCAATAAATTCATTGTCTACTACCAGTAGACAAGCATAGGTACACTATGCCAATGTAGCACTGAACACACTGTAGCCTCATGGTCTATTTTTAAATAAGTTCATAGTCTACTACCAGTAGACAAGTATTGATAGTACACAATGCCGATCTAGCATCAAACACACTGTAGCCTATCCTGGTCTATTTTCCTGTCTAAGTTATTGTACTACCAGTAGACAAGCATAGGTACACTATGCCAATGTAGCACTGAACACACTGTAGCCTCATGGTCTACTTTTCAATAAGTTCATATGTCTACTACTACTAGTAGACCATCATAGCTGAAATGTTATACTGTGCTGATGTAGAATCACACACACCATAACCTTCCTGCTCTATTTTTCAATGGTTCATAGTCTACACCCGTAGACTAGCATGTTAATTATTAGATGAGGACTATTGCCGATGTAGCACCGAACACACTGTAATGTACTAGTCTATTTTTCCACTCTCTTAGTCTATTTTTCAATAGTTTCATAGTCTATACTCGTAGACCATCATGGTTAGTATTAGGACTATTGCCGATGTAGCACCGAACACAATGTAATTTCAATAGGTTTATAGTGTATACTCGTAGACCAGCATGGTATGGTAAGTACTAGGACTAATTGCCTATGTAGCACCGAGACACCATGTAGCCTTCCTGGTCAATTATTCAATAGGTATAGACTATACTCGTAGACCAGCATGGTAAGTACTAGGACTAATTGCCGATGCAGCACCGAACACAATGTACCAGCATGGTTTAAAGTACTAGGACTAATTGCCGATGTAGCACCGAACACACTGTAGCCTTCCTGGTCTATTTTTCAATGAGTTCACAGTCTACCACTAGTAGACCATCATGGTTAGTATTAGGACTATTGCCGATGCAGCACCGAACACAATGTACCAGCATGGTTTAAAGTACTAGGACTAATTGCCGATGGAGCACCGAACACAATGTACCAGCATGGTTTAAAGTACTAGGACTAATTGCCGATGTAGCACCGAACACACTGTAGCCTTCCTGGTCTATTTTTCAATGAGTTCACAGTCTACCACTAGTAGACCATCATGGTTAGTATTAGGACTATTGCCGATGCAGCACCGAACACAATGTACCAGCATGGTTTAAAGTACTAGGACTAATTGCCGATGGAGCACCGAACACAATGTACCAGCATGGTTTAAAGTACTAGGACTATTGCCGATGCAGCACCGAACACAATGTACCAGCATGGTTTAAAGTACTAGGACTAATTGCCGATGCAGCACCGAACACAATGTACCAGCATGGTTTAAAGTACTAGGACTAAATGCTGATGTAGCACCGAACAAAATGTACCAGCATGGTTTAAAGTACTAGGACTAATTGCCGATGCAGCACCGAACACAATGTACCAGCATGGTTTAAAGTACTAGGACTAATTGCCGATGCAGCACCGAACACAATGTACCAGCATGGTTTAAAGTACTAGGACTAATTGCCGATGCAGCACCGAACACAATGTACCAGCATGGTTTAAAGTACTAGGACTATTGCCGATGCAGCACCGAACACAATGTACCAGCATGGTTTAAAGTACTAGGACTAATTGCCGATGCAGCACCGAACACAATGTACCAGCATGGTTTAAAGTACTAGGACTAATTGCCGAAGTAGCACCGAACACAATGTACCAGCATGGTTTAAAGTACTAGGACTAATTGCCGATGCAGCACCGAACACACTGTAGCCTTCCTGGTCTATTTTTCAATGAGTTCACAGTCTAGTACTAGTAGACCATCATGGATAGTATTCTAGCCCATACCTATCACTTCACACTCACTGCAGGCAAATTCCTATCATCTTTGGACATATTTGCTCTTGGGCAGTCCTTCAATCGCTTCATATATCATATCGATATCCTCTTGGATGAGCACTGTATCCAGTGGCCGGTTTTTTCTATGGTGTCGGACGGAAGCCCATCGGACTGGCTCCTCTTCCCGTTTGTGTGTAGGGATATAGCGGCTGTAGTACTCCTATCAATGTCAATGTCATAGCTAGAAGTGGACTCTTGGATTTAGGGATCAGACACTATTAATTGAGGGAGATGGATAACAATTTCATTTGATGGTCTGCATTGGCAAACCCACCACTCATTCAAATACAATTCATTGAGTTAAATTTCTAACAAAACTTTTGACTAGTATAAATACTACTAGTATTCATACATTCTTAATAGTATTGAACCAATCAGAAAGCAGGAAACTAGAATATACGGAGTGCATTGGAATTCTCTAATTGCACTCCACGTGCGTGCCGCGATGTACGGTTCGCGAGCCACATGCATTGCTTTGATTAGTTGTTCAGGCAGCACAGGTTTGCCAATTTTTACAGCGGGTAATAGTAAACTTTTATTTCTATTAAAAAGATTGTATAAATTATGCACAAAATTGTGTATTTTGATTAATTGACCTATAATAAGCATCAAAAGAGATGGCTGATAGTGATAGCAAACACTGTTTTGGGATAGTGACCAATCAAGTTGGCAAACTGTAAAGAAAATATAACTATGATCCCAAATTTGAATCATTTTGTAGCCTAGAATGGGCTCTGTCGACTGGTGCAGATATAGGAGATTGTTTAACTTTTTCATGTCTTATCTGACGCTCCCATGCTGCAATCTAAGGATGGCCTATGAATGATAAAAACATATAAATTACCCTACAATTTCTAAAGCCACTGACGACTATCTAACATCGAAGTCCGACATCAACATTCAGTGTCATCAGATTAACATAACGATGTATGGCTTGCTGAAGAAAGACACCAACCTCACCGTCCAAATAAAAAGTGACCACTTCCTTAATCGGTGTGGTTCACAGAGTTACCATGAGCAACAGGATGATGGTCAGGATGTTCTCACCTCTGTCGCTATGGCAACTGCATCGATATGATAGGGTGAGGAGAAGTACTTGTTATGGAACTCTGAACAAAAAATAAAATTGTTACCGACGGAAGCGCCATATTGATATCTGTGTATGATGACCGCTCACTATTTGGGTTGTAACCTTTTTTTCTCACTTTGAAATGATAGAAAACTTATCAAAGGTGACATTCTTCTTTGCAATATTTCACCTTTACATTTCAGATTATCAGAATTATAACGCTCGCTTGCTTCCTTGCTTGCTTGCTCGATTCATTCCACCATTGATTGATTGATTGATTGATTGATTGATTGATTGATTGATTGATTGATTGATTGATTGATTGATTGATTGATTGATTGATTGATTGATAAGAACAATGGATCATTTAAATTAATTACTAATCAATTGAAGATTATTGATATATTGACTGGATCATTGATTGATCGATTGGTTGATTGATTGGTTGATTGATTGATTATTGGAAGGGAGAGTAGGGAAATTTGGTTTGAATGGTCAAACTCAAAGGGGCTGAAAAGAAACAATGTGTCATTTTAGTTACAAATTGACAAGATTTCATCTTCATCAATTGACTCACTAATTGATTAACTTCTTGATTGACTGAATGGTTGATTGATTGGTTTATTGATTGATATCAGATCCATACTCTCATTGATATTAAGCAGATCTATTTTTACAGTGCAGTGTTATCGTATGGCAAGCCCAGGGTTGGCTTTGAGGAGCTGAAGCCTCATGATGTTAAAAATTACAAATAAATGTAATACTAGTAGTAGTAGTAGGTTTTGCCCACTACCAATTCCCTCTCCTCCCAATCTCAACTGCTGGGGTAGTAGTATACAAATACTACATGATAGAGGGGAAATAGAGCACACTATTTTCCCGAGGTACTGGCTACGGGCCTATCGCCCCGAACCCGAAGGGTGAGGGGTGATAGGCCCGTAGCCAGTACCGAGGGAAAATAGTGTGCCCTATTTCCCCGATCATACCATGTAGTATTTGTTTTATTACACCTCACTGTGACTCTGGGATGAGGTTGTAGGGAAATAGTCAAAACTATTTCCCTAGGGAAATAGTACTTGTGACAGGAATTGGCCAATTAATTGGCATGATTAGTTCATGAATATTTGTGAGGTGTCATAATCCAAGATCTCACCACCTACCATAACCCTTTTCAAGCATAAAGCCTATATATACATTAGGCATCGGCCTATGTTAAAGATAGACCTTTGGCTCCGGGACGAATTTCAGGTTTCTGAATAGTGTATAATGATGGCTGATACCTATCGCTTTTTGATAATTGAACAATTTGTCGCTGTTCAGACATAACGACACATCACTTTACTTAATTCTGTTGTGATGTGTCGTTATGTCAGAACAGCGACGAATTCTATGGTGGCAGAATTTCTGCCCAGGTCTCCTTCATGTAAATAATATCATTAAACACTGAACACATTCAACAGGTAAAAATGGCTGGAGGAGTATTTTACTTCTTATCAAAATTGTCACATGATAGACCCCTCCCCTCAATACCCCCACCCCCCTCCCACCCAGTCAGCCTCTCCCTGCCTCACTATCAGACCACATCCAGTGGCGGGCAGAGGCGGAGGGGGCGGGCGCCCCCCGTAAAATTTGACAATATACCTTTTTTGTGTCAAATTTTTTTTGCCGGGTTTTGGGACAACCACATCGCTACCCCCCCCCCCCCCCCCCCCCCCGCCCCCCCACCCACCCACCCACACCCCAACCCATCAAGGCCATGGCTATGGCTTATCAAATGAATGCCAAGTTACCTGTCAATTTGCCTTGAAACACAAGAATCAACAGTGAAAGAATGCTATGGTGCACATGACGAGCGTTGACTGGCCACAACGCAATGAGTAGTGCCCTATGTTTTGATGATACACTACGTACACATTGCGAGGATTGCATGCCTTCATATTATTGTACATCTATGTTCCCTTCGCGACGTATAAACAACCATTCTACGGGCATGGTTTCTTCACAAGTCATTTCAGGTCATCATTCAGTTATACACTACAAAACAAGCTATGCGGCAAAGCTTCCCTTTATCATTTCAATCAATCAAAGACACAACGATATTGTACTTACGATTTATGCCACATGTAGTGTTTGCAATCCACTTCGTTCATGTAGAATGACCTCATCGTGAGGACAGAACTATAATAGCACACGACTAATTATCATCAATGCTAAAGAACGAGATGAGACTGAGCCGTTCGTAATTAGCAAGGTTTCACGCGCTCCAATTATAAGACCGCAGTATAGCGCACATACCCGCCCATCCACCATGCACAGTGCACATACCGTACACACATCTAAGAGCTTGACTTCGGAAATTCCGACGGAAAACGTGAGTAGGGATGGATGGTGAAAGGGGGATCGGAGTACTGCAGTGGCGTGTCCAGCAGGCTATTCCCACCCCCATTTTTGACAAGAGGTTTTTTTCAAAGAGGAGGAAGAGGAGAAGGAGGAGGAGGAAGGGTAAGGCCAGCAAAAGCGGCGCAAATGGGAGTGGGGGAGGGGGAGATTACAGGTCACGTCCCCATACAGTGGCGTAACCAGGGGGGGGGGGGGGGGGGGGGGGGGGGGGGGGCTGGGGCTGGGAGCCCTCCCCTATCAAGTCACTGCCCTTCTTGCCCCCCAAATGAAAAAGTCTAGTTACGCCACTGTCCCCATAATTTCATTTGTGGGCACCGGACCCCCCTCCTAATACAAATTCCAGTATGACGTAAAAAGGTGCCCACCACGGTGGATGGGACTGGATATGCCGTTGGATATCCCTCCGCACACCCTGGTGGCTCGCCCCGGGGATGTACTTCTGGAAATTATACAGCAGTATAAAAATTATGAAGGAGCTGTTTTGCAAAAGGGCTTGCATCCACTTCTGTGTTACTATTTTGCGTTATTGAATGGATGGCTATTCAATATGGATGCACTTGTACTAATCCAAGTCATAGAATACAGTTTAATGAACACAGCCATACAATAATTTGATTAATTCCATGGACTTGTCAATGCAAATTCACTAATGCAAGTGAGTACATGGGGGTGGTCTGAGGCCCGTTTGCAAAAAAAGCTCTTCATAAGCTCAAATTCCTTTCGTGCATTGATAAAAAACAAATATTTATTGGAAATGAAGAGGTAAGTGGCTTTTCGATAAAATTATGGTCAAAAGTATCACCAGATGAGTTCTAAAATTAGAAAAAATCCAATTCGAGCTTTTACACCATCTATAGCCTTATAGATGGTGTAAAAGCTCAAATTCTGAGGGGGCACATCACCCTCAGACCCCACCCACCCCACCCCCGGCCCTGGTGTGACCCCCCCCCCCCCCCCCCCCCCCACTCCCATCATCGCATGTCTTTCCTCAACTTTTCCATCCCAAACTGACTGACCCGGTTTATACATAATTATACATCTATCTAACCTGGGCCTGCTATATAGACCGGAAGACTATTGTACGATTTTTGCCTGCATTTCATTTGTTGCAATGATATTGTTTTAGAAATGGCAACAATGTAGACCCCCCCCCCCCCCCCCCCCCCACCCCCACCGGTTCTGATGCTCCCAACATGCCCAAGATGCCCCACTTTCCCCGGCCCAGGTAGGCCTATCGGGATGTCTTGAAAACGGATCGAAAATCATGGGAGTTGACACTGCACTGGCCGAACAGCTAGCTATAGCGCGCGTGTAAGATGTTTTCAGGGGGTGTTAAAGTATTTGCCGCTGGAAGAAACGGCGGCTAAAGTTTTTTCAAAGTTAGGGAAGGCCCGGGGGGAAGGCACTTATAATACCATCAATATCGCAGGTTCTTCATTGGGGGAGGGGGGGGGGGGTGTTACAGACTACTTTTTGTTAATATAGCCTACTAGTTTCTCATTCATTGGGGGGAGGGAGCAGCAGGGGAAGGAGGCAAATTCCCCCGTCTAGTTACGCCCCTGATATATTTATATAGGCCTACCATCATGCAGGCCCGTAAGCAGAATTTGTTTACGGGGGGGGGGGGGGGTGTTTTTACATTTGTACACAAAAAGGTACATTGGTATAAAAAAAAAAATCAGATTGGGGGGTCCCTGGTGTACGGGCCTGCCACCACATAATAAGCGAAGCAAGCAGAACATCTTGCGGCGTGGGCTCGGCGGGCGCGCTATAGTCTAACGGCCCCCCGAGTAAATTTCAAATCCCATCCCCCACACCCCCCGCCCGTATCGAGACGCCCGAGGTATGCCACCGCTATTGGATTAGCTTAAACGGTTTTATCATGTTCATGGCTTCATGGGCCTAAATAATTAGTGTTGATCGTTGTCCAATCGTTGTCATTGTCCACCAGTGTCCAGCCTCCGGCGCGACCGACCGCTATATGCAAATGGTTTCGTCTAGCCATTTCATCCATGGTCAAGGACACAGGAAGTGACGTAATACTGGCGCGGATTTAATCTGGGAATTCCCTATACAACACACAACAGCTGATGTAAATTGTAAACAGTAGTAGTTGTGTCAGAGCGGTACATTTTGTCCTCTCATTTTGGGTTGAATTTTCAAAGATTTCTCAAACATCATTGCTTTGATCTCGTTGATAGACTGATGGAGCCCGATTCTAGCACACACGGTAAGACGGAGGAAGCGCAACCAGGCGATAAAAAGGTAGAAATCGAACGAAAATTTGCCGTGACAAGCGACGCAGGGGACAGAATTCTGCAGGCTGGTGGAAAACACGTCAAGCAATCCACTTTTGAAGATGTTTATTTTGACACCGATTCTTATCAACTAACGTTAGCTGATAACTGGTTGAGAAAACGTGATGGCTGCTGGAACTCAAAGCATCCGTACATAAGGATAAACTGAACGAAACGTGCACAAAATACGTTGAATTTGAAGCACAAAATGAGATCATAGAACGTTTAGACGCCATACTTGTTAACCCGGAAGTCGAAACTGAACAACAGAATAAGCGAGCAACCAACGTTGATGAGTACATAAAACATCGTAATTTGCAGGCTTTTGCTAAATTTCAAACAACAAGAACATGTTACCAGATGGGAGATGATATTTCAGTTGTTTTAGATACTACAGACTTTGGGTTTAACGTTGGTGAGATTGAAATCATGGCTTCCGAATCTAAAACAGATGAAACTGTAGATCGTCTGGAAAAGTTATCACAACAGCTAGGTCAGTATGAATCATACATACACCAGTATACTCTGTTTGTCTTCCTCTGGACAGTGACGTAACTTTTCAGGTGCAGCTTTTATGCATGCATATATGCATATCTTCAGTCTTTCAACGTTCTCGTGTGTATATGCCAGCGCCTCGAGTAGGCACACACGTTATGTACTAGTACTACTACAAGTAGTAGAATACGCATACGCAGTTACGTCACTGTCTCGTGATGGATAAATAGACCAGTGGCGTAACTAGGTTTTTCATATTGGAGGGGGGGGGGGGGCAAAAACTACAAGTGGGGGGGGGGGGGGGATGAACGCCAGGGGTTAAAATACTTTTTGGCATATGAGGGCTATTTTGAGCAAATTCTGCCAAAAATCGCCCCTTTAGTATATTTTACCATAGGCCAGAATTTTCTCAGGGGGCTATTTTGTGAAAACTGGGGCTAATCGCCCATTGCCCCTGTCACACTACCAAATCACTTCATTGAATTAACATGTATCATCATCAAAAGAACCTCTTTAGCTTCATTGGATGAAGATAAGTTTTGCTTCATTCAACATGTTCAATGAAGGGAAGAATGTACTCACTACGCCACTTCATTAGTTAATCTTCATAATAACGTTTCATTCAATTAAGCGATTTTTGCTAGTGTGTACGAAGTCATTGTCACCCAACATCCAATCACACAATGTGATTGCTGTAGAATGTACAGTGAAATTAATTAACACTCTATGATTCGTGTAAATGTTTGTGGTGAGAATCAGATGCTTAACACTTTCCACGCGAAATACATTACCTTTATCTTCCCCAAAGGGAGTGTGAATTTCAAATGGGGTTACCTGCATGGTCAGCAACATTTGAAATTCACACTCCCTGCAGGGAAGTTTAAGATACTATACTCTATTTGGCTGTCACGAGACAGTGACGTAACAGCGTAATCTACTAATTGCAGCACATAACGCACACGCCTGACGTATACACACGAGCGCTGACAGACGTAAGAGACATACGCATGCATAAAAGCTGCGCCTGTTAAGTTACATCACTGTCCAGAGGAAGCCAAATAGAGTATAGAATTAGTAATGTCTGAGAGGGGGGGGGGGAGTGGTATGGATTTCAAATGGAATAGCCCTATTATTAAATATCTTAATGGGGAATGTGTTATGTAATGGGTATTATAGTTTAATCATCTCCAAATTGGCAAGCGTCCTTACACAGGGGTGTACTTTCGGCGCGAATCCGCGAATCGATTCGCGTAAAGATTCGCGTAAAATCACTACCGCGCGAATCCAGGTGGATTCTCGCAACAAAAAACAAAACAAAAAAACCCTTTTTTTTCTTCTTTTTTTTAATTTTAAATTTTTTAAAACTTTTTTCTTCTTCTTTTTTAGTCCAAAACAGGACCTTAGATGACTGGTATTTGACCCTTAGTCAAAAAACTTTCTGAATTTGGAAGTTATGCAAGCTTATAGCCTTATTCTTGATATTATTTTAATTAATTTTAAGAAGTGTTTGATTCAATTTGTGTACTATTATTTTCTAAGTATACAATAGTACAATAAATGTTTAAAATGCGGAATTTAAATTCAGTAAAAAGGATTCTCGCAAAAATATTCTGCGAGAATCCATGGATTCTCGCAAAATTCCTCTGCGAGAATCCAATTGGATTCTCGCAGGATGTCGCGAAAGTACACCCCTGTTACAGCAGTGAATACTTAAGGTGTAGGCACACATGAATGCAACAAGCGCTTTGTACTGTACATCAAAAAGTGTCATGCATGTGTTTTGCCAACATTAAGTAAGTATGGCCAAGCTCACGCAATTCCCATTTGCATAATTGATTAGGCCCTAATTAAAAATGTTTAAACATTTTAATTAGTGGGCCTAATTATTTATGCAAATGGAAACGACTAATCAAGTTTACTACCCAAGTACCAAGTCACATCATCAAAGCTCATCTCATCTATCCACAAACTTTACTTTGCATATTTTATGCATACTAATAAGACATAATTAGGAAATCACCTGGAAACTGGAATTCAAAAATAAAGAAAATAAAAATAAAGTTCTTGCCAGATATGTTGGTTGCATGCCCATTTGACCTCGGCAACCGAATGTCCGATTGAAATAACATTTTCAGTTCCAGAATTGGGCACCCCCCCCCCCCCCCAAAAAAAAAAAGAAGTTGACTTGCCCTTTCCGACCGACCCAAAAACAAAAACAAAAAAATATTTTAAAAAGAAAAAAAAGGAGTAATATTGAAAAAAAATAAAAAATGAAAGAAGCACATAACAATAAAGAAAGATGAAAACGTGTTTTGAGTAGTATCTGCTTGTTTAAAATTTGTTAAAAAATCAGACCGTCCGACCCACACTCTGGCCCTTCAAGTCAACTTCTTTTTTGTTGTTGCCATGTCAGACCAAGGGCTGAAACATAATTGATGTTAAAGGAAATCTAAATGTTTGACTCAACCAATAGAGCCACCTTAAGGTATATTATATGATCTTTTCCAGGGAACACTCAACACCCTCATCCTCGAGGGGAAAAAAATTGAAAGCAGATTTTCTTTACATTTCTGATCATAAATCGTACTTACATTCCAAGTTACATGGCGAAGCGATTCTTAATTACTTCAAAATCATGGTTTTAGTGTGAAAATAAACTGTCAGAGTCTGCGTCGACAATTTATTTTTACTCTAAATTCACCCTAAAACCATGATTTTGAGGTAATTAGAAATCGTATCGCTCTGTAACTTGGAATATATTCATGATTTATGATCAGAAATGTAAATCTGCAAGAAAATCTGCTTTCAATTTTTTCGAGGATTGAGGGCATTCCTTGGAAAAGATCACATAATATACCTTTAAGGGTCCATACATAATCAGTAGGACCCCTGATATTTTTTAGCCAGCGAGCGCTACCTATGATCAGCGGCACATACGTACATTGTATCTATTATCTTTTTCTACAGAACCATACAGTCCTCAAAAAAAGTAACTGACCAGGTAATAAATATACTCTTAACTCCAAAATAGTAGCTCCTCCATACAAATATTAAATTATACAGTTGTAAAGAAATTTCTTCTCTTCAATTTGTGACATTGTTCGCAAAAAGATCGGTTAAATCATTCAGAACCTACAATGAAAAGCATAGAACAAAGTACAGTTTACATTTTCACATTTGGGTTTTGAACATGCAGGACAGAGTGACAGGTATGTGTATGAGCTGCATCGATCATTGAAGCATCCCCAACCCTCATCTTACTGCAGACCAGTGAATTATCGTTACCAATTAATCAATAATCTGCCTGTTGCTAGTCCAAGGCTGCGTGTAGACGAAGAAAATGTTAAAATGAAAAACAGACTTTGTTTTGGTTTTGGGTACATAACTGATTTAATATTTATTCAGTCTTCACATGTATTATCTCAAATTAAAGAGAAGAGATTTTCTTACAACTTTATAATTTAATATTTTTACGTAGGAGCTATAGTTTTGGAGTTGAGAGAATAGTTATTACAACTGGTCAGTTACTTATTTTGAGGACTGTATAAGAAGTGTGTAGACCAGGCTTTCTCAACTAGATTTACTGATGCGCCACATTTTAGTAACCAACTTGTTGAAGCTCCACTTGGTAATATTTTTTAGAATTTACAATGGCAAAATTCCCTTCACAATATATTTTAACGTATGTAGGCAACATAATAACTAATATTACTCTTTTGAGGGCAAATGCGCGCATAGCGCGCAAAAAATTGCTGTCTTTATACATCTGACCCGTCATAGGCCTATGAAATCTGGCTATAGAAATCATGATATGATTTAGTTTTAAAACAAAGTGTAACCACTCTCGCGCCACTTAGGATGCCTTGATGCGCCACAAGTGGCGCGCGCGCCACCATTTGAGAATGCCTGGTATAGACCATACACAGAACATTATCTCTCCACCCAAAGATGCTATTAAAATGTTGTTTTTGTTTTTGTTGTAATTAAATTGTGTTACATTGTCAGATGGAAGGCAATTCAAGCAAGCAATACTTGTGTTGTTTTTCAATTATTTGTTATAATAATAAAGGTCTAAATTTTATTGTCATCGCAGCCAACTGGCTGAATTGTAACAACATTACAAATCAAATACATTAATAAACAATGCAACGTCCAGGCAGCAGCTAAATCAGCGCCAAGTTGCGACATAAACCAACATGAACAAACATACATATCAAAACAGCTATCATATCCCCTATATAGTAACCCCCAATAGGCAATGTAGACTAAGTGCCTTGCCCAAGGACACAAACACATTGGCACCAGCGGGGCTAGAACTCACGACCTTATGATTATGAGACCGGCAACTACTCCACTGGACCACACGTGCTCTACTGTTAACTTTGTTAACTTCCTGTTAACTTTTTTTCTTCAATTACTGTCTTTTGTGCCATTAAAGATATTTGCGGCATTTCCTGTCCCGCCCTTGCCACCCATGAGATACGGACATTTTGAAGAATTCATTCATTTTTTATATCATAACTAAAAATACAGGGTGTCTAAAAAGTGTTGATACCTTTTTAAAGATTTGTATCTCTCCTAAAATAATTAGCAATATGTGGTATCAAACCGAAACCATATGTAAATAGAGAAAACTTTCAAATGGTCTTGGAAAAGTTGACTTTTTAGAGCTGACCCGCGGCATTGGCACAATCAGATAGGCGTTAGATCCCCGGCGCTGGTGAAGAGCGATTTTCCACACAAAATTTGACCCATTTTTCTCCCTCGATGGTTTAATCAGGGGAGGGGGGGGGGGGGGGGGGGGGGCGGGGAGTGAACTAAATTTCAATCTGAAATTTAAAAAGAATCACTGTGGAGAAAGCTTATTTCTCTTCACTGCCTCTCTCCCCTTCTCTCTCTATTCACTTCATTAAAGGTAGATGTTCCGATTACTGGCCCAATTTTCAACTTGATGTTTTCTATTTTATATGAAAGGTCATCCTTAAAAGTGTCGCATTCCAAAGTTCGAGTTGCATAACTTCAATGGTTCTATTTTTAGCAGCACAAGGTCACAAAACATTTGCCCATTGAGTCAAACACAAACTGGTTGGTGGTTAACCACCTTAGGCAGTAATTCACCACATTTTAGCCTATAATTTCTAAATGGAACATTTCTGACCCCTAAGATTTTACAGACATAATGAGAAAAATATAGGATTCTTCTGATATCAAAATATCTTGATGTGAAAAAAAAATCATAGCCCCAAAAAGTATTTCGAACATACACCTTTAAGCTCACTTTACTATACGCGTTAACACGAAAGTGCAATTTTACAGGTCGGAAAACTTTCTTCTGTACTTTGGCAACATAGGTAACTGTTATTGTAAATTTGGTATCAAAATAATTCTACAAGTCTTCGCTATCCAAACATGTTCTTACTTTTACAAAGGTATCGAAACTGTTGGTACACCCTGTACCATGCAAGCCCTACATGTAGCAAAAAAACCTTTTCCCCCATAATGCACTTATCATTTCCATCCCCGCCCCGGGGGTTTGGGCCGGAACGTACACATTGCCGATTTGACGTCCCGGGTACATTCGTGTACGATCCCCACAGGGAGGGGCACCATTTTGTGTACATCCCCCGCTAACAGTCCCGGCCCCCTAGGCTGGGACAAAGTGTACAGTTCCGGCCACCCTTACCAAGGACAAAGTGTACGTTCGGCTACAGTCTTTTTTTTAATTTTTGCAACAATATGGGATGCATTTCTATGAGTTCCCTATGTGTTATTAGGCTTATACCGTCAAGCGCATCGCATCTCTAGCTTATGTATAGCTACGCCCGGGTTGTACATTTGTGTACCCTAGCATACCTCCCTGCGGGGGCACAGTTTCCACGTCCCCTTACACTCCCCCGCATAGCCAGGCACCGTATTTGGTACATGTACAGTCCCACTAAGTCCTGTGTCCCCTGGGCCGGGCTTGCAATTGATAAGTGCATAAAGCAGCCGGGCGTAGCTATACATAAGCTATTTGAATCACCTCGTACCATGCACTTCCTTGTCTCATCTACTTATACTTTATTCGATATATAGCCATAAAAAAGAAAACAATTTTCTCATCACATTTGATATCATTAATATTTTTCTCAGAACAATTTGTACGATGTTCAGCTGGCCTTTTTCCTTTCTTTGTTTTTAATGCAATAAAGATAAGTCTCATGGATGCATTCCTTGCTAAGTGGTTCAAGTGAGATACAACCTGGTACAAAGTAATGAGAACTTAATGAAGTTAGATGGCATTTAAATGACAGAAGAGAGTCACACCCTTCTGTTTTAACACCTTGCACGCGGCTATTACTATTAGTTTTACCATTTCAAACAGATTACTGAACCAATACTAGGCATATGTTTGAGATCATTGTTCTCACAACAGTAAATAAGCTTACCTCTGAGGTAGCTTTCTGGCAGCAACTCGCTTGCCTTTCATCAGCCCCAATAACACGTGGGGGCGGTGTTGGCGGTTAAGCTATTGAGTCTCGTCATCATCGCCGTCAGGCGGTGATTGGGACAACTAAATAGCGGCGTGTAAATCGTTGGTAGGTAGTAGCGTCCTCTGTCTCTGTTGAGGGGGCTCTGCTTGAATACTAGACATGTTTGTACTTAATTCAATGCATTTCTCATAGTGATTCCAAATAATGATGAAAATCAATCATTTTGACATTTTTGAAACATTTTGGGAGATTTTGAAATGTTGTCTGCAGATGCCTACCGCATGGAATGTGTTGAAGATATTGTCATGTACAACTACTTGTTACCTGGTGGGATTAGAACTTGGTACCTTCTGCTTAAAAGTCAAGCACACCAGACCCGTGTATACCAAAAGAGGACTTCCTCATCAGGTCTATGACACTAAACATACTACTACTAGCAATAAGCCCTAACCCCGGTTTAGGTTTTCTAACCGGAATTACAATTTTTGCAGAGAAAACACCAACTTAATCACTGGGGACTGGCCGGGAATCGATCCGGGGGACCCTTTTGACTTCATCCCGTCATCCCACCCACTTAGTCATGGCCCTCAGGTTCTTGTTCACGTAGTACACCACGCTCACTACACTCTTAATGTGAACGAGGAAAAAAACTAATCTAATCCTTTAGAGTGACGAGTGAAGCTCACTCTCGAGAAAGAGTGATAAAATTCACTCTTAGGAAAGAGTGACCTGTTTACTCTATAGAGTGAATTGTATCACTCTTTCTCTAGAGTGAACTTCACTCTAAAGGATTGGTCACTCAGTTGGCTCTTTGTAAGAGTGAAATGTCACTCTTTTAAAGTTGCATGTAGAAAATTGTAGGCTACTTTGTTAAGTGAGTACATTTTCCATAAAACCATTAATGTGTCGCTAAACAAAGTAATAAGATCACACAGATAAGGTGGAGCGACATTCATCATACATTTGTACACATACAACATTTTTTTGAAACATATACGGTCCTTGACTTGGAGCCAATGTAAGGAATGCAAAAGATCAGCAGAGCACCTCTCCCATCCACACACAAAAACCAGCCAGGCTGCCTTATTCTGGAGACGTTGCAGGCGTTTGAGATTAGCTTCCAGAGCGCCAAACAAAAGCGAATTGGCATAGTCTATGCGGGACAGGACAAGTTCTCTAACGGCATGATGACATGCTTCTTGGGTGATGAAACGGCCACAAATTACGAATGTGAAAATGTACAGTTTTACACAAATTACCAATGTGGATGGACATATTCATTGAACCATCATATGTAACACCCAGGTTTTTTACAGAGATGGAAGGCTTGATTGATGTACCGTCAAGCTTCAGTTGGATATCAGACACTGAACTCAACACGCTAGTAGTAACAACAAAAAACTCACTTTTATCCTGATTCAATTGCAGTTTGTTTTGCAACATCCACACCTTTATGTCAGAAATGCACCTGGTAATACTCTTCACAGCTCACTCACAATCACCGGGTATCTTATGATTGAAGGCAGCATATAATTGGATATTATCCGCGTAATGATGGAAACAAATATGACGGCGGATGATATCGCCTACCGGAGAGATGTATACAAGATAAAACCTTGGGGACCGATGATCGAACCTTGAGGCAGAGAATAAGTGAGGACGTGTTCATCAGACAAAGCATTCTTAATGGAAACCCTGATGGTACGGTTTTCAAAGTTAGGATCGGAACCAGGAAACAACCGAGTCACACAATCCAAACTGATCTCTAAGCCTCTGAAGGAGAATGGGGTGATCGAATGTATCGAAAGCCGCCAACATGTCAAGCAACAACAAAAGAACAGTCTTGTTGTTGTCAACGTACCGGAGAAAGTCTCTCTTCACCTTGAGAAGAGCGGTTTCCGTGCTATGAAACCATTTGTACGAGGACTGGTATTTTCCGCTCAGGTCGTTACTGTCTACATGGCTATTGCTGTTGTTGTTGTTATTGTTTAAAACTAACAAAACAAAATGAAACACAAAATATAATAAAACAGGAATAGGGCAAAACAAAACCGCATATTAAAGTAAACAAAGTTGGTAATATAATGAAACAAAACTAAAATTAAAATGTTTTTTAAATATTCCTAAAAACAATGTGTTACTTTAGAATTAACGTTTTAGGCATCTTACTGCACAACATTAATCAGACCAAAGGTAAATAAGTGTAATATTATAAGATAGGAATATATACCAAAATACGGCATAAAAAGTTGATATCTGCCGCGCTCCGCGCAGTCATGAGTTTTGCGCGCGTGCATAGCAATTAGACCGTCATAATTTTGTCAAAATATCAGCTGAGAGACAGTGCGTATTGAGGCCTGCACATACACCAAACACCGTGATTATTTGATTTTTGTTTTTAAACTTACTATTTCATAAATGCATTTAGCATTACTTTTGAGTGTTAAGTGAGATACCCTTAAATTGAGAAATTTACGAAGATTTATGGCATTGTTTAATTGACAGAAAAAGCAACACGCCTATAGTTTTCAGAAGCAGTGTTCAGACCTAAAATTTAACTTGAGTTAAATATTTTCCACTCTGAGATAAAATACCGGAAATATTTTGGGTAACTAGACTGATTGTCTACACCAGGCCCGTAACCAGGGTGGGGCTGGGGGCTTTGACAATGTAACAGATTTCTTTTCCGACCCCCAAAATTCACCAGAAAGGTCACCCTGACCACCCACCCCCACCAGATTTGAACCACGGACCTCCAGTACCAGGGCCCAGATCCTAGCCACTACACCACGGCTGTCAGTCGACACTCGGCGAGTATATTCGCCTCGTTATATAGCCTGGGTCCGTTTTGTAGCCCAAAAACCTGCACGCCGGGTTATAAAAACATTTTTTACGCACAGTTGCCGTGTGGTGTAGTAGAGTTAGGGTTATCACGATTGTTAACTTGACCATTATCACGACTTAAACTCCACTTGTCATTAACTCAACATTAACTCAACCTTAGCTCGAGTTGAACAGCCTAGGTCTGAACATGTGTAATAATACCAATTGAAGGACGTATAAATCATAACCATTCTTGACATTAACAGAAAAAAATAGGTTCAAATTGTAGCCAGATCACGTTAAAGCAATATTATGCGACCTTTTTTCAAAATGTTAGTGTTTTTACACATATTTTATACTCTCTTATAATAATTTTCGACTGATCAGGAAAAACTTTCCTGATTTTACTAAATCACAATGAAAATCTCCTCCCAGTTTCAAAAAAATTTCAACATACTTTTAAAAATCAATTTCATGTTAAAAGCATTCCATACTACAGAGTGGTTCAAAAAAAGGTTTACACTTTTTTAGAGGCAAATTTATCAAAATTGGGGAAACATGTTTAAATTATTTTTAAGATATTCCTAAACTAAAATATCTTGTTGGTTTATGGTGAAAACGGCGTTGAAATTGAAGCTCAAATTAAGAAATAGCGTCAATTTAAAGAAAACTTGTTAAAACAAGTTTGTCCACATGTAAGTCTATGGCAGTCATGGATGTTTCCATATAAACTCCTCAAAAAAAGTTCAGAAAGTGTTTTGAGCCACCTATTTCTCATTTATTTGAGACCTGTTTGTATCCTTTTATGCATCAGTGGATTGGCTAATTTCATCCTCTATAAAATGACACCACTTTTGTAACAATCGCTTGCTTCAGGGCTGATTACCTCACCTTTGTTTACAGGTATAATTAGGGCCTACATACTATTGCAGGAAATTGTGAACGTAGTACTATTGAGTTGACGATATCCCATAGACTTACGTGGACAAACTGGTTTTGACCATTATTCTTAAAACTGTCGCCATTTCTTTATTTATGCTTCATTGTCAACGCCGTTTTCACCATAAATCACTAAGATAATGGCGTTTAAGATAATATTAAAAAAAATTATTAGATGTCTCGTCCATTTCGAGAAATATGCATCTTAAAAAGTGTAAACCTTTTTTGGACCACCCTGTATTGTAAAAAGGTCGTTAACACAGTGTCATGCCATGGAATTATATTTACGAATGAAAAAAAAACACAGAAATATATAACCCGACAACTTATTTTAAACATTTTATTTTGAAGTAATTAGGAAACTTGTTTTATTTACGCTGTATACTTTGTTTCATTGTTTTCAGTTGGTGTTTTTTATTGTTACCGATCTTTGCGAATAATGTCTCTAAAATAGAAAAGGTAATGTTGTCCTCCACAGCTTTCAGAGGGGAGGGGCGGGCGGGCGGATTTATTTATTTATTTATTTTTTCTTACACCAGCGGATTAGCTCAAAGTTCAGCCAACAAGAAGTTGTAATCACAAAAATCACATAACAATTTTTGTTTGGCCTAAGTTTAGGGTCATATTGGTACCAAAATCATTGTTATATATCACATTACGGAATATTGAAAATAACTTTGTCTCAAAACACCAAATACAAATTGTCTCAAGTTATGGACATTTAAAGTTTTGGTTATTGTTAACAAATCAATGGATTAAATGAAAATTAAATACCTAAAAATGTAGTTTTACTCTTTATTTTCATGAATTTGAATCTTTGGTTGGACACAAGATTTATACAAGAACAGAAATAAGACTTTTTATGAATTTGACTAATTATGACCGTATTCCACATTTTTGCTACTGCTGCATTGTGCCTCATTTACTCATGTTGGGTGACAAATTTGTTAGAGGTATGAGTGTATTTATTACCTGGTCAGCAAGCAGGGTTGTAGCTAGAGCAATATTTGTGCCAGGCTTTAGATCCCGGCCAGGAATATTACGACGTAAGCTTACTGAATTTATTGACCAAATATTGATGGGTTATGTGAACAAAACAGGAAAATGCCATAAAATACTCAGTTTTACTTCCCAAGTTCCTTTCCACTAGTTAATACCATATTTTTACAGCTTATTTACTACAATTTGTGGCGAATAAGTGCCGGGTGGAAGGCTTTCATTGACTGTAAGTACCGGGCACAATTTACTAGTCGCCGTAGCTACAACCTAGCACTGGATTCATGCCTACCAAATAGCCCGAATATATGACCATGTGAACATACGTAGTAGAGTAGTGGCCCCGCTCTTGCCCCCCTATCCACTACAACCCTGCTGGTCAGTTACTTTTATCAGTGACAGTTAGTCACTGCTTTTATGAGGAATGTAGAGAATATACTATGCGTCCCTTATCTTGCTTGTTGACAAGCACAATTTTTAGGAGCATATAGTAAATCAAGAACCTGTTGCTGTTGAGAGTAGTGTCAAAGATACACAGGGGATCAGCAACATTCTTGGGCTATTTTTAAAACCATGCCAACCAAGACTGCTAGGTCCGTATGCACAAAAGAGTTAGACCCGGTCTAAAGTTAGACCTGGTCTAAGTGAAATTTATTCATGCCTCAAAATCTGGTTTCCTCTGCATTTTCATGAGATATTTTGTGCTATTTTTTAACTTTGCATCCAAATCTTTACAATTTGTTAGATTATTTAAGAGGGGAATGTAATTAAAGGTGTGATTTTACAAAAACTAAAATCCCCTTAAACCAGGTCTAACTTTAGACCCGGTCTAACTCTTTTGTGCATACGGACCCTAGAATCTAACCACAGCAGAGGTAGGTGGACAGAACACACTGAATGAAAATCAATCGAGCTCACAGAAAAAATAAAAGAAATGAAGAAAAAATCCCAAAAAAGTGAAAGAAAAAAAAGAATCCCAGAGCCCTCGGGCCGAGGCTATATTATAGTTCCAACTAATAAATGTTCAAATGGAAAAACTATGGATCAATAATTTCTCTGATTTCTTCAAATTGAGATCTTATTTGCGAAGATTGGTTAACAAGTAAGAACACTAGCCAAAAAAAAATGTGAGACAAAAAAAAAATGCCATTTATATTTTTGCACTTCCGGTTTTGAACACATAGGATAGTTTGACACTGACAGGTTATTTCGAGGGGCATTCAATAAATACCTGCAACCATTGAAAATCTCTGAACCGTGACACGTACCAGTAAAAAAAACTTAGGCCAAACAAAATAAATGGTTCGTCTCAAAGCTTGCACGCGCATTGGTTTTGAAATGCCAAAATACCGCGTCTGAAATGCAGAAAATTGTAAAATCATTTTTTTTTTCCATACAAATTTTTATTTCGAGTTTTTATTAAAAAAATGGGCAGATTTTCCTCTTCTCAAACTTTTACATGACTCAGTTCTTCAAAAAACGCTGCACAATTGTTCGTATACACAACTACATCACAATATTCATTTCAAATAGAAAAAACAAATATCAGAAAGTGTCAACGGTTGCAAATAGTAAGAGTAAAAATTGCAACACAAAAAAAAAAATGTAAAAAAAAAAAATGGAAGACAAAAAACAGCGCGCGTCGCCCGATTTTGAAGCCTTCGCAAGCTTTGAGACAAACTTTTTTTTTTGTTTGGCCTTATGACTACTCTTTTCTCACAGAAAATTTCGAATATATATGTCATTTTAATCATAACATCTCAGCACTTTGAATACCGTGATCTCAGGGCATTGGTTAGGGAATTAAATGTTACAATGGCGGGAAATTTGAAAGACAAGTTTATGGTATGCATTAAGATACATGCATTAACAGTGTTAATATTGGTGCTTGATTTATAATGCTGATTCTTGTAAATGTTCAGTGCCCAGAGACCATGATGTTTATAGTACTGAAATTACATGATAAAAATGACTCACTTGTTTGAAGTTGTACGTGAGATAGGGGTAAGACTTACAGTTTAAGTATCACAAGTTTATTTTGTTGACACATGTCACGGTTCAGAGATTTTTAATGGTTGCAGGTATTTATTGAATGCCCCTCGATTGTGTATGGGCTGCATTGATCAATGTAAGTATCCCTGATCCTCTCACCATTATCATTGGCAAAGCCAGCTTTTTGAAACAGGGGGTGGGGTGGGGGGCAAGACATAGTTGTACCGACGAAAAGCATGATGTACTGACCAACAAATAATAAAAGGTTGCCCAATTTTTTTTTTTGCAGTCAGCTCGAGAAACTTGAGAGAGGGGGGGGGGGGGGGGGGGGCTCGATATAGTTGTCTTCAAAACCGGCCAACAAAAAAATTGCATGGTCAAAATCACAAATGAACCGTCGGCATGCGTTGTGTACCGACGGGGTAGCCCCGCCCCACTCCTGGCTACGCCACTGACCATACTTTCGACCGGCGAGTTGTTGCTACCAGTTAATCAATTATCTGCCTATTGATACATTGAAGCTGGGAGTTAAAAAAAAAAGCTAAATAGATAAAACACACTTTGTTTTGGTGTTTGACACGTATCTGTGTTAATATTCAGTCAATCTTCTTGTGCAATATCTCGAATTAAAGACAAGACATTCTGTTTCAATTTTATGATTTATGATTTTTACGTAGAGGATTTATGGGCATTTTTATTACCTGGTAAGTTACTTTTGAGTGGACTGTATAGTATTGGCTATGGTATACCTGTACATTATGTTTCCTTTCAAAGAAGATTTTAAAGACACCACCACAATGCATTGCGTTTTTGCAAAATGCCGTAATTCTGGTCTCCAATTTGTCTCGGTTCCCATAGACATATGCACACAATCATGGCTTCATAGCGCGTTCATCGTTGGGAGCTCTTATGTCCGAGTTTACATCAATGAATAAATTAGTTATCAGTGATCCTTTTTTCATTTCTAACACTTTGACAAATGCATCGTGTGAAAAAAGGCTGGCGTTCGAGCAATGCATTATGGGAAGATCTTGAACTCTTCTTTGGTTTCCTTTCAATGGTCTTCTCTCCCTATTTCCTATAAGCCTCTGATTTGTAACAAATTAAACCATTTGGCATGTCTAGGCTATATATAGGTACATGGTACAATGATTACCAACAATTATGGACTGATAGAGGTTATCCAGAGATTTGTCCTATATAATAATCAGGATATTTAGGTTAGAAGGGCAATCATGAGGTGAATTGAACATGTTTTTGGCTCCTTACCTGCCTTGCACATAGAGACATATACAGGGTGAGTCAAAAAGAAGTTTACCCGGATTGGTGATGTTTTAAAAAACAAACAAATGACACTCGAGAATTCAGTAAAACATCACCAATCCGGGTAAACTTCTTTTTGACTCACCCTGTACTTCCATATGTTTTACTTAATCTATGTATCAATGGGCTATTCCATTTGAACCCCCCCCCCCCCCCCACTCCCACCCCTAAGACATGACCTTAAAGGTATATTATGTGATCTTTCCAGGGAACGCCCTCAACATAAAAAAAAAAATTGAAAGCAGCTTTTCTTGCAGATTTACATTTCTGATCATAAATCGTACATACATTCCAAGTTACAGGTCGATACGATTCTTAATTATTTGGTTTTAGAGTGAAAATAAACTGTCGTGTGAACACAACAGTTTATATTTTTACTCTTATTCACTCTAAAACCATGATTTTGAGGTAATTAGGAATTGTATCGCTCTGTAACTTGGAATGTACATGTATGTACGATTTATGATCAGAAATGTCAATCTGCAAGAAAATCTACTTTCTAACAAAAATCATGAATAGAGGGCGCTCTCTGGAAAAGATCACATAATATGCCTTTAATTGCCACTAAGCAAGTGTAGATTACAAATGGACACTTGCTGATAATAACCCATTTTAACACTTTCCACGCGGCAGGCGTCTGCAGACGACTTTCCAACATTTCACAAAATGTTTAAAAAATGTTTAAATTATTGAATTTCATTATCATATTTGGAATCAACATGAGAATTGCAATACATTAAGTACAAGCATGCCTAGTGTTGGTTCAGTAATTCTTGAGATAGACTAAAGTTTTAGACTAAAGTTTGATTTAGTAAGGGAGAGCGTACCATCAGAACATGTTGAAGTAGTACTCCTAACCCATAGAATAGAAATGTGAAATATCTTGAGTGAAATTAAAGGGGCATTGAGAGATTGCATAGCAAAATGAAATTTGGAAAAAAGGAATTATTTCAATAGATAAGGTACGTATAAACCCTGAAGTGTAATGATTTATGGAATAAAAAACCCTTTAAAAGGGAAGTGCTAGTACAAATGAAAGAGTTTTATATTTTTTTAGGAAACAAAAACGGTTGAATAATGGCGCTAGATTTAAATTTGGTTGAAGTAAGTTATGTGGTGAGTGATGCTTATAATTTTGATGTGATCTACATCGAAATTACCAAATCGTGAAATGTTACATGATAGATGGACAATTAAGGTAAACGGTTAGTATATGCCTAAGTATAACGTAGCTGCCAAAAACTGATTTCCAGAAAGATTGAGGGCGCACAATCTCTCAGTGCCACTCTAAGGTAAGCTATACACACCCCAAACAAATTTCAGTCAGTTTTTCACTACCTTCCTTGTAGCAGTTGTGTTTTCTGAAACCTGATTTTTTTTAAACTTGAGGGAATATACAATGAAAATGTTGAAACATTTATGGAAATACCAAATTTTACGTTGTTACGCAAATGGCTGATTTTGCTACCCTGTTTGCAGCACTATCTACAGCAATTGTTGGAAAACTTCTTGAAACTTTGATGATTAAGAGTAACTTAAAACTGAATATGATTTGAAAGAAAATATGGTAATTCCCCTACATAAATCTCTCAAACTGATTGCGCATATAGCTATTATTTCATAAATCACACATTTATGATCTGGCACTCAGACTCTATTAGCACTTTCCATGAGGCAGTCGTCTGCAGACTACGTTCCACAATTTCACAATTTTTTTCAAAATGTCAAAATTATTGAATTTCATTTCCATATTTGGAATTACCATAAGAAATGCATTGAAATAAGTACAAACATGCCTAGTATTTGTTCAGTAATTCTTGAGATAGACTTTGAAATTTGGGAAAGGTTTCAAAAAATCTGTTTTGTATATGGTAAAAGTAATAGCCGCATGGAAAGTGTTAATTCTGCCTCATCATACATTTTGGCAATAAACCCGATTTAAAAGCTCACATAAATAAGATGCCAACGAGCGTTTAACAGACAAAATCAAAATGGCCGCTCTCACCTTCCTGTCAGGAAACCGGCGCTAATTTGCATATGAATCACATATTTTTGCACAGACAATCATATTTTTTTAATCATTTTGTAACAAGGAGACGGTCTAATACATATGGTCGTTGTTTCCGTAACACACGTCGTGTATAATCATGAACAAATGAAACCAATTATATGTATGAAATGAGCAGAAAAATGATACACTACTGACCCCTTTTCTTTCTCTAAAACGAGACATGAGGTTGTCACATACCTAAGGTGTACAATAACAAATTGAGGTCTTGGAACCAAACGGTTGTATCTACAATAGCTTCCATGAGTCAGATAAACCCTTAAAACCCCAAACACCACTAAACCGCATTTGAAAAAAAACCTTTTAAAGCACAGAACGATCACGTTGGCGGATAAATGTTAATTGGAAAAGTAGAGTTTGGGAGTGTGACCCCCTGGCAATGTGGACTAATGCGCAGATTCCCATGCCACTGGATTTGGGTTCAAATCCTGCTGCTGGTTTGGTCATTCTTTCTCTTTTAATTCCTGCCCATTTTTTCTCCTGGTAGTTGTGTCCCCTATTCACCCTGGAGAGTTAGGGTTGTGTTTTACCCCATCCCCCTTCCCCACTGCCATTTATACATGGCAGCTATCACAACTACGTTTTTTTCACATACAATGAAGGTGCTTTGATGCTTTGAACAAAGCTGCCTGTTAGAAATATATATTTTTTATGAATAGTTAGAACAACAGTTTGACGACAAATAAAACCCTGTTCTACTCATTTCAGACCCATCAGGTAATGGTCGGTAGGTAGAGGGGGTGGGGGCGGGGGTTGTGTTTGCCCCATGATTATTTTTTAATTTAAAAAAAAGTTCAAATTGTTAATATAGAAATGTTAAAAAAATCAAGAAATATTCAAAAAAATGTTTAAGAAAATCTCAAATTAGACAAAAGTATGGGTTGGTTAGGCCCACAGATATAAATTGTATCCTTGGTCTAACTTCTATGGTCTGACCATAAATACCACCTGGGAGCTATTGCATAGAGTTCTATGTGCAAAGGACAATGAAGGATGCGTCCAACTAATAATAACACATTACGGCTTGGTGAGATTCGTTTAACTGTGAGACAGTCTTTTTATAACCGGCTAATTTCTAGGTCTAAATCGATTCATTCTACACGGAGACATTTCGGGCAATATCTCTCTGACACTTGCAAAAGTGAATCTGTTATCTGACATTTTGTAGTGGGCTGATGGGGGGAATTCCCTGTATAGAGACAATATTGATCAGAAATTGACAGTTTTCTCTCTGTGGCTAATTGCCTAATGAATTGGATAGTTTAATTTATGATCAGATTTTTTGTTGTATAGAATGCCACGGATATGGACAGGGTTAAAAGGTAGATTTTGTGTCAATTCCCTCAGCTAAATAAATAGGGCTATTGACCAGCGAACAGAGTGTCTTTGAATGTGATAAATGGACCTTAACTTTGTGATTGTGTCTGTTGAACTTGCCCATACATTTTTCTCACAGAACTGCTTAACACTTTCCACGCGGCTATTAGTTTTACCATATACAAAACAGATTTGTCAGAAACCTTTCCTTATTTTCTAAGTCTATCTGAAGGATTATTTAACCAATACTAGGCATGGTTGTACTTATTTCAATGCATTTCTCATGGTGATTCCAAATATGGTAATGAAATTTAATAATTTTGACATTTTTGAAACAGGTTGTTACATTTTGGAATGTCGTCTGTAGACGCTTGCCGCGTGGTAAGTGTTAAAGGCATTTCTTGTCATTAAAGATGTTATCAGGGCGGTGCCACTGTACACAAACTCCCATTGCCGAGATTGAAGCCTTTCTAAGAGGTACATTGCGCGCCCTCATTATGCAAGAGGTACATCGCGCGTCTCAATGTCCCTTATAAGGACTTTCAGGCTGTCAATCATAGCGTTGTCAAGAGAACACTTCATCCCAAGAGGTACATCGCGCGTACTCACGCCCACATGCCCATATATGGGGAGGCTTCAATTTTGTGATTCGAATGTCCTCTCCCATTATATAAGCTCCCTGATGTTATCTAATTGGGGAGTTGAAACTATATCAACCATTTTACCAAACATACGGACCAAAAATGAATGTATTATGTACATTGTACAGGGTGGTTAAAAAAAGGTTAACCCACATCTGACAGCTTTTCTTCTATTTACTAATTCATGTTTATAAATGTTTTTGTGTTTTATTAAAGCAGTGGTTATTGAGCATCACTGTGCAAAAAATATAATATCTGGATTATTTTCATTTATGAAATACGGTAGTTTAAAGATACCATGTGCAAAATTGACTTGTCCACAGATGCCTCCAACAAAGTTCTCTCAAAGAAGTCATACCTGGTCAAAATACTTGATTCTAGGCCATTGCAATCTTTACTAATTCCTATTTTTTTGCTTACTGATTACAAATTAAAGACAAAAACGTTGTCTAAAAGTGTTATTTTACATGTCTTTGATTCCTGTTCAGAATCTTTTAGTCAAATTGACTAAGATGAGAAGGCTAATGTGGACAAACCGATTTTGCACATGTTATCTTTAATGTTCCATATTTCATATAAACGAAATGAACCAATTCTTCATGTTCTTACCAAATGTTATTAGTAAGTAGCTAAAAATGGCTGCCAGAAATTGGTTAACTTTTTTTTAAACCACCCAGTTTATATTCCATCACAATTTCATATTTTATAATGACACAAAGTAATTATGAAATAGTTCATCTCTTCTTCTCGAACCAGTCTTAATCAAGTACGGCGGCACTTAACACATCAGACTGACCGGGTCTGTCGCTCTCTCTTGCCAAGTTATGAAATAAATGATTATTATTTCCTCGTTTGACTCTTCCACTGAGAGAGGATATTATTATCTATCCATAGTCAAACTCAAGGTCATACCGGATGATTGCGAGACCCTGCACACGCCCTTGGGGCTTTGAATTTGAACATTAATGATTTCAGGGACTTGTCAAAAAAAGATCATTTGTTTACTGATAGAAATGGTGTTCACGCTGAAAAAGTAGAAGTTTGGCGGTAAAATTATTGTTTTCCTGGTTAGCCCTACAAGAACTGTTGCAGTAGTAGCATGTTGTATTGCAAAATACATTCACATCTTTCTATCGGGAGGGGGGGGGGGGGGCGGTAAGGCAGTGCTGACATCTGAACTACATGGGTTCCGCAAAATTAGGCTGTGACAAATTTCACGACCTGAATGCAGGGTCAGAAGGTCCCCCTCCCCCGGTATAAATCCCCTTCCTCAAAGGGTTCCCTGAGAGGTAAATAAGAAACCCTTCCTTAGGTAAATAAGAAACCCTTCCTTTTTATCTCTTTTAATTGTCCCTGATAAATAATGACCAATTCCTAAATAATGTAGACCATACATACCAATCCTCTGTTGAAGGTCTCTACTGTATATTATGCACTAATACACCTATCAATTGCTCAATTGCTTAAAAAGTAAGCCAATGAGTCTAATTACCTTTTAATCAAATATTCATTATTATTTATTATTACCCAAAGTATGATAGATGCTTACGTGAATAGAGGCGGATGGTATAGAGAACTGCCGATATGGACAATTTTGAAATTGAGATACCCAACTAATTCACTGCCTATTAAAATAGCACTTTTATTTTTAATAAATAATGAAAAGTGCATAACTGTTAGGTTTTTATGAATTGATTTCATTTCATTTTAATCGTCTCCACGTGTGCCTCATACATTGGGGTGGGTAGCATAAAAGTGCAATGTTTACTGCTGGCCAGTGGCGCGTAACTAGTGGACATTTTGAAATGTGAGCAAGCCACAGAAGGGAAAATCTGTTTTCGGGGAGGGGGGGATCAAATCATTCTGACACAAACTTCATTACAGAGGGCAGGGCTGGAAAAAATGCATACTTTCCCGGCAAGGGAAAATTGACAAAGTTGAATTTGCCGCTGCTTTAGCGATGGAGGGGGTGTCTGAGGGGGGGGGGGGGGGGGGGGGGGGGGTGAGAAGCTTAAACTTCTTGGAAGATTAAGGTCCACTTGGTGCCATTTCGTGCATCATTTTATCTAAAATAAAAATCGAATTTTTTTAAAAACAAATTAAGATTTTTTAATTTACGATGTTATTTTTTTTAATATTTTTTTTAGGGGGGATTTCCCGCGAGATGGCAACATTTCCTGACAAGGAGCTTGCCGTTTTGCCCTCTTTTTCCAGCCCTGAAAGAGGGGTCATTTGTCTCTGCTGTTGGATTGTGTTATACAAGATGACAGTTTTCCTTCTTTCTTCTTTAGGACACACCACCTGGCAATGCTCTCTGTCTTCCATTTAATTGCAGTTTTGTCTTGATCTTCAGTCCAGTGTACTGCTAAGCCGCTCTGACGCAATTTTGATGCAGTTGATTACCGATGTGATGCATTGCAATGAGGCACATGGAATGATGTGCACTATGTAGTCATGAATCAAATTTCCCAATTATTTGTTCAATTTGACCAAATACCATCTTTGATTTGACTCTATATCAAAAGATTCTTAGAGGAAACACTGCTCCAGTCCCCTATACTGCCATATGATGTACAGTCCTCATAATAAGTAACTGACCAGGTAAATAATATACTCTCAACTCCAAAATTATAGCTCTTTCGTAAAAATATTAATCTATAAAGTTGTACAGAAATCATATACATATGTTTTCGTAAGAGCTATAGTTTTGGAGTTGAGAGCATATTATTTACCTGGTCAGTTATTTTGAGGACTGTATATTGTCTACTAGCAGCATGTCACTGCTCCAGTCCCCTATACTGCCTAATAATGATGTTTATTGTCTACTAGCAACAGGCCCGTATTAACCAGGGTTTTTTTCGGGGAGGGGGGGTGGGGGATGTTTTCAAAAGTGGACCATTTTTTCAAAATGTGGACTTTTTTACTAGGGGGGGGGGGGGGGGGGGATTTGGCAACATTGGACCTTTACCCAAACAAACAATCTGTAAAAACACCCAGCATTTTTTGGGACCTTTTGGGGGACTTTTTTTAAATTTTGGGATGGGGTGGGTGGACGGATGGGAGTAAACACCAGCTGGTTACAGCCCGGGGGGTACTTGGATTTGGTTTGGTCGGGGGTGTGCCGCTGGAGATTCAAAACCCATACCCATTTTTAGGGGTGATTTTGGAAAAATCGGTACCCATTTTTAGGGGTTTTGCTTCATTTTAGACCAATTTTTTGCAAATTATCGGGAAAATATACCAAATTTTCGCGAAAATAGACCCACATTTCGCGAAAATAGACACACATTTCGCGAAAATAGACACAAATTTCGCGAAAATAGACACAAATTTCGCGAAAATAGACACAAATTTCGCGAAAATAGACACAAATTTCGCGAAAATAGACACAAATTTCGCGAAAATAGACCCATTTGTAAAAAGTTACCCCATTATTAGGGATTTCCAGCACAAAATCATACCCCATGTTTAGGGATTTTGTGCCCAAAAAGCTACCCATTAGAGCGGCACATGTCACACCCCCGTATACCGTCGTGGGTGAGTTACAGGCCTGACTAACAGAGCAGGCATTTGGATCTCTCCGGTCTTGATCCCTTGGAGGGAGATAGCCAGAAGTACCGTGGAAGCATTTCCCCCTCCTAAATGTCTGCATCCCCCTTACCATTTCCCAAGCACCCTTTAACACATCTGTATGTCCTTGTCTCCCCTAAATGTTGATGCTTCTTCTGAAGGGGTATACTTGGTATACATGCTTTCTCTTTACCATCTCTCCTTTGTCATAGAAAAAAAAATTGAAAACAGTTTAACCATGTAGCTTGGACCAAAGACGGTCACCCATTTAAATGCTCTGGCAGATTAAAATTTTAATGGAGGGTTGTCTTTTAAACCAGTTAATGGAGGGTTGTCTTTTAAACCAAAAAATACCCTGTTTTACGGGCCTGACCAACCCACTTTTTGCATTTGTCAAGATTTGTTTGGAATATCTTTTCTCAAATCATGTAAAATCAGCCGTTATTTGGCCGAAAATCTGTTGACAATTTGTTCACACATTTTTAATAACATTCTCAATGTTTGCAGATTTTGGTGACATTTTAGGTAATAAAAAGAAAAAAAGAATAACCGACCGACCCTTCTTTGACAGTATCGTCCGACCGCCCATAAAACAGGGGTTGGTTTTTTGTCGCCTTGAAGGTGTTTTTGTAGGATAGGAATTGTCCATAATGTCGGCTTAGGCCTGTGTAGGATTCACCTAAATTTTGAAATCTCTGTTTACAGACGGTCTTTGAATCTGTGAATTGAGTAAGAAAATTGTTACATTATCACCATAGGGGTGATTTTGCTATGTTTTGAATACAATTTACTAAATCACTCTTTGTGAAAGAAAGCACAACATTTAATGTGTGTTATTTATTTTTTCTCACACAATTATACTTGAACCCTCTCTCGTTCAGATTTGTGCAATTTTTTGTAACTGTTTGACATCTGATTTAACCTGAGTTCCGGAGTTGTCGTATATAGTCTGTGTTATCAATTAAGGCAGGATAAGCCATTTAAATTGTTGTCATGGCTGTGAAGTTGATTTAATACCATGTTATGTGTAGCTTCTATGACCATGTTTCCTTCAGACTGAATAGGTCCTCTGTTTTAACCCTGTGTATACGACGCGGGAAATTGTGTAGCCGACATTGAATAAAAACACCAACATGTTCAAAACAAATAATTGAATTTGATCATGAACATGATATTTGAAATCGGTGTGAAATTTGGATTCAAATGAGTACCAACACGACTAGCCTTGGTCCAGTGGTTCTTCAGATAGCTCTCTAATCAGCTTGAAAAATGCATTCAGATAAGTACCAACATGCCTGAGATTAAGTTAAGTGGTTCTTGACATAGCGCTTCAAATTTCAAGTTTATTTTTCACAAGTTGTACCAAAAAAATCAGAAATGTTAATTTTTGTCACAAGATTCATTATGAAGAATTCACATTCAGAAGAGGACAAACATGCATAGTCTTGGTCAAATTGAACTTAGAAGCACTTGGAATTTAAGGTGTCATTTACAGGCTATGCGTATGTTAACGTAAACTTTTTTTTCAGAAACACCTTTTGCTAATTTTTTTTGATAATGTTAGCACTAACACGGCCAAATACCACAAAATACCACGACTCATCTCCCAGCGCATGCGTGCACAGTTTCCATGAAGTAGTCGACCGAGCCTATATAGTGAGCGCAATATACTGCGCGAACATCAAGCTGATAGCTGTGGCTTGCCTATGCGGGCCGGCGATTGATGTGCTGAAGGTCCCTGGATCGATTCCCGGTCGGGAAGCAGCAATTTATTCGTTCAAACTTCACTGAAATCCTCGTTTTTGTTAAAAAACAGGCTGGTGGGGTTATGGTTAATATTGTTACGATAAGTTGTGGACTATTGTCTGCTGCTGTGGAGTTGGTTGACTCAGTTTTAAATAAAAAGCTTATTAAGTTTGTGTAACAATAATGCTAATATGTTTGGGTACATAAAATAAAAACAACTCGTACAGTTTAGGTGTTCATGAGAATTAGGATTAACCCTTCACTGCTGCCGGAAAACTAGCGGCAAAAAGTTGTCAAGATAATGTCCATAGGTCTCATTCATTATAGCATTACAATTGAGACAGACATACATAACTGTGATTACACGGTCTAGACTGTATATTTGACGTACCATTCAGGCATGAGACGAATCTTAGCATAACATTGACATGTTCTTGCTGGATGGCTTAGGCGCAACATGAACGTAACAGGCGTAGTATTTTTCAGTTTCTCGTATAAAGGGCTTAAAAATATTAAATGATAGAATGACGAAGTACCAACAAATGAGAAATCTCACTGAAGGACTGTGTGTGTACATTACATTCAGTGGCGTAGCTAGGATTTTTTTCAGGGGGGGGGCAAGATTTCTAAAATTTTTGTAAAAGGTTGCCCCAAAAAAAATTCTAGTCACTTACCTCGTGAATTTCACGTAAGTTGGGGGGGGGGGGTGGTGAGGTCAAAAAATTTCGCACAGTCAAACAAACAAAAAATCGCACAGTCAAACAAACAAAATCGCACAGTAAATGTACTGCAGTCTGCCCCCCGCTGGCTACGCTACTGATTACATTGTATATTGGGGTAAGTGGGGATAGAGTTTTTGGCTAGAGATAATCGGAAACCGAAATTTGAGGAAGGGGCAGTCAAAGACATACTAGTAATATGAATGTGAGGCAAAAAAGATTTAATTTTTGGTATAACCATGGAAAAATGGATCATTTCTAAAGGATACATGCCAATTATTTCAACAAAATTATAATTATAACTTGTGATCAAGTTTCTGCAATAAATAGAACTGTAGTTATCCTGTAAACATACTTAGTCTATGATCAGTTAGTCACAAATGACATGAAAGACTGTGCATGAGTCTGTGGTGCATGGCAGCTACACCATGTGAGTGAGGCTACGCAAAAGAAGTTTTTCTTTTGCATATTTCAGCCTGCCAGGATTGTGCGGTGAGATAAGAAGTGGAAGCTGCCAACATAGGCTTCATTGGGGTTTTGTGGTTTTTGGGGAGAGGTTAACCATAACCCTACCAAATACCACAACATCACACGCCCAAGCCTATCTCTCAGTGAATGCATGGACGATTTTGATGTCGTTATCACTGTGCCTAGAGAGTGAGTGCAGTAAACAGCGCGAATGTGAAACTGATAGCCGTTGCTTGCCTTGGTGCGGGTCGACCCCCAGTCGGGGAGCGGCAATTGATTTGTCCATCTCCCTTCCTCCTCTCTCCCCTCTCCTTGGCTTTGTTAAAACCTGGGGGTCGAGTTAGTTAAGGCTTTTAAGTCATATGCACCACATTGAGGGTTGAGCGCCAGAAGGCCGTAACTCAAAAAATGCTATTTTGAGATAATCGACTTAATAATTGGGACTCATAACAATACACTGTAGCTCTCAACTTATAACTCTAATTTTAGTCAAATTAAGAGGGTTTATGAGTTATCTCTTTATGGTTCTGAAAATCTAGGTTATATGGATTATTTTTGTACCAAAATAGCAATTTGCCCAAAAGTTGAGTTACGGCCTCTTGGCGCTCAACCCTCGATATAAGCTCTGAGCACTGTAATAGTGACTATCCAACGGATTGGATCTTGATCTAATTGTTTGGTACATCAGGTATAGTATTCACAGATGACGATGATCTGTATACAACGTTGATAGATTCTATAATATTCAGAGACAAGATACGGCTGCCCTCCAAATGATCACTAACGGAAGTTCAGACTGGCATTCATCAAACGTCTATTCTGTAACGAAATAAGAAGAAGAAAAAAGGAATTATGTCGGACAATATTCGGTGTTGTTCTAATTTTTTGAATGACTCACAGTGTCATATGAAGTGCTAATGTATTGAATTAGCTGTTTTCGACAAGTACTTACCTTAACTTTTCTATGTTGCCTGTGAGGTATAGGAACACTATATTAAATTCTCAATTGACTTCAGATACAGTCTAGGTTTTGTTTACATAAGAATTCAAAAATATATTAAATTCTCAATTAACTGCAGACAAAGTCTGTTTTTTTAAACAAGATTACAAAAATTACAGAATAGTAATAGTAATTTCTTATCCCTAAATGTGGACTGAGTATTGAAAATGCTTTCAAATAAGGACAAACTTGTCTATTCTTGTATCTGTGGTTCTTGATATTTCAGACGTATAATCATATCAGGCTTTGGCCGTTTGTGTTTATAATTAAAAACCAAGTTCCAGAACTCTACTTCATACTATTAAAGTCTCAAAACAAATTGTATTCATTTTCAACAATTTACAAATGGTGAATTTAGTGAATGGTGAATTAGTGTTACAAACATGCTAATCTCATCTTCAATGGGACTTCAGAATGACTTCAATAGGACCTCAATAACACTTCAATAGGATTAAATAGGACTTCGTTAAGACTTAAATAAGACTTCAATATGACTTCAATAAGACTTCAAGAGGACTTCAATAAGACGTCAGTAGGAATTCATCATGACTTCGATAGGACTTCAATAGGACTTCAATAAGATTTCATTAGGACTTTAATAGCACTTCAGTAGGAATATAATAACATTTCAATAGGACTTCAATAAGCCTTCAATATGACCTCAGTATGACTTCAATAAGATGTCAGTAGGACTTCATCAGGACTTCGATAGGACTTAAATACAACTTCAGCATGACTGTAGTAAGACTTCAAGAGGACTTCAATAAGACGTCAGTAGGACTTCAATAAGACTTCAATAAGACTTAAATTGGACTTTAATAGTACTGCAATAGCACTTCAGTAGGACTCTAATAACGCTTCAATATGACTTCATCAGGACTTTATTAAGACTGCAATAAGCCTTCATTATGACATCAGTATGACTTCAACATGACATCAATAGATCTTCAGTAACCCACTAACCCCTCATGGGTGTTTTTACGCAATCAAGCTAACCGGGGGAAAGACAGGACAAATAAACACAGAAAAAACGGTGTGTGATGCCTCCGGGGATATAACTTGGGCCGCCGCGGCGGGAGTCTCTGTGATTGTGGATTATGCTACCGGGGTAGGGCTCCCAAAATGTACCTCTGCATGATTGCGCAATGAGTAAGACTGGGGAATATGGGTGCACCGGCGCGATGTTGGATTTGGCAGGGTTAGGGTTATGACTTCAATAGGACTCAACTAAGACGTCAGTAGAACTTCAATATGACTTAAATAAGACTTCCAACAATTAAGACTTAAAAAAGAACTTCAATGAGATATTAAAAAAAAATTCAATAAGACTTCAACATGACTTCATTCAATATGACTTCAATAAAAGGACTTCAGTAAGACTTCAAAAAAGACTTAAATAGAACTTCAATACAATTTCAAATAAGACTTCAATAAATCTTCAATAAGACGTCAATTAGACTTTAATGTGATTTCAATAATACTTCAATATGACTTCAATAGGTCTTCAATAGGACTTCAAGATGACTTCGATAGGACTTCAAGAAGACTACAATAGGACTTCAATAATAGGACTTTAGTAAGAGACTTCAATATGACTTCAACTTCAACAAATATGACTTAAATAGAACTTCAATAAGACTTCAATACGATTTCAAAAAGACATCAATACGATTTCAATAGGGCTTCAAGACCTCAATATGATTTCAAGAAGACTTCAACAGGACTGTAATAAGACTTCAATAGGTCTTTAATAAGACTTTAATAAGACTTCAACAAATAAGACTTAAATAGAACTTCAATGAGATGTCACATTAGAGAATAAAATATAGTTTGTTGCTGTTTTGCTATATTTTGGTCTCATAATGTATAGGTAGTTGGCTAAAACCAATCAAATAGCCTGTTGACATACAAAATCACACCAACTATAAAACTTTAATACGATTTCAATAAGACTTCAACAGATTTTCAATAGGACTTCAATAAGTCTTCAATAGGACTTCAATAGACTTCAACAAGCCTTCAAGCAGACTTCAAGAATACTTCAATAAGACTTCAAGCAGACTTCAAGCAGACTTCAAACAGGCTTCAATAAGACTTGAATATAGAATATCAAAACGTAGACATTCAAATCAAATTAGGTGCTGACTAAACCAACCGAACAATCTGTCAACAATTATTGGCCCACTTTACCAATTATATACATACATAATGCAAGTTGTAGACAAACTCTTGACTTTGACTACTTCACAAATTTGGGGGAAATTGGTTTTGATATAATGTTTGAGGGCAGTAATCCTATTTATCATATAACTTATTAACTTGGAAATGATAATTATTTACGCAGGGCCAAGGCTTTTAACTTCATGGGGTACTTAAATTGTTTTTGACAGAGCTGCGCTTTGCAAAATTTGAAATCCTACACAATATCTAAGAGTTTTTCTACCCAAAATGTGGCTAATTTGATTGGGCTTTGTTCATAAATGTTACAATTTGGTTTTCTACCAAAAAAACCTGATTTTTCTTGATTGTTTCAAAATGCCAATGTCCAAAGATTCTTGCACAATTATACTGATCCAAGGAGCAGAAGTGGCACATACTTTTTATATTAATGTAAGTACTCTCCTGCCGAGATAAATAGGACTCCTGTCAGTCGATACTGCGGGATCCCCACTCGGAGCTGATATCATTTAATGCCCCATTGTTATTGGGTTTTAAACTGAACTCAATTGAAATGTATATTGATGCCTTAAACACTGTAGTTACGCATGTAGCATTGTAGTGATTTTGATGAAATGCATTTTATTTGTTAAATATATGTCATAATAATCCCGAATATCTGTCAAACGATCTCTACAGATCAGTGACTGCACTACTGTGCATTAGACTTATAGTCTGTAGTAGACAAGGGGCAGTCTCTACGTTATTTCCATTGGTCAAGGGGCAGTCCTTTGGAGGTTCTTTTAGAACCAAATTTATATATAGTAGGCCAGTGGCCACCTTCGTGTAGAGCTCTTTTCAGAGCCACCATCTCTGTTCAGTGGAAGCGGCATCCATCTGAACGGCTCTTTTCAGAGCCACCAATTCTTTCACAAGTAGGAAAGGGCACCTACTCTCAAATCATCAGGCAAGGGGCAACCCAAATGATGATAACAAGAGAAGTGGCAATCTCTATGTTTTGTTTAATATTATAATAATTTGGTCCTGAAGAAGTCAGAGCTAATCCAGACGAAAGCTTGACAGATTAAAACTTGTCCGACGGCGAACCCGTTAAACTTTTAACTTATATTATGAATACCCGTCGTAAAAGCCTATCTCACAATTTAATCCCGAATATATGTAAAAAACTAGCACATTCAGCTATCACATTCAGTCATAATAACTATCCAACCTTATATTCATTTCAAAGTCATCATGCATTTTCTCATTATTTTCTTAGCATTTGTTGAGTTGATGTTATTTACAAAAATCTTTTTGACATTTGTCAATGTTAACTAATACATTAACACCCATTTAGGTTTACGACATTCCAACATTTTGTTTTATTCCGCTCACATACCGGTAACATCCCACTTGTTCATAATCACAGTTTCATACCAAATTTTGACTGGCATTTTAAAATCTATTTATGACTTACCTTTTGTAACCAAATAGTAGCTCAAATTTTGACACCAAGGTTTGATCAACATTTTACAATTAATTTGTGACTCCAATTTTGAAACCAAAATGGGACTCATTTTGAAACCGAAAAAGGGTCTCATTTTGAAACCAAAATAGGGTCTCATTTTGAATCCTAAATAGGACTCATTTTGAATCCAAAATAGGACCAATTTTGAAACCAAAATAGGACTAATTTTGAAACCAAAATAGGATCTCATTTTGAAAACCAAAATAGGGTCTCATTTTGAAACCAAAACAGGGTATCATTTTGAAACCAAAATAGGTATCATTTTGAAATCAAAATAGGGACTTATTTTGAAACCAAAATTGACTCATTTTGAAACCAAAATTGGGTATCATTTTGAAACCAAAATGGACTCATTTTGAAACCAAAATGACACTCATTTTGAAACCAAAATGACACTCATTTTGAAACCAAAATGGGACTCATTTTAAAACCAAAATAAGTCTAATTTTGAAACCAAAATAAGTCTAATTTTGAAACCAAAATAAGTCTAATTTTGAAACCAAAATAACGACTCATTTTGAAACCAAAATAGGACTCGTGTTGAAACCATACTGTAACTCACATTTTGAAAACCCATTGTAACCTTTTTTGAGACAAAAGTGTGACAAAATTCATTATTGCCATGGTTACAGGATTTGAAGACCTGTCTGCCGTGAACTTTGACCTCTTCATGCCACAGACATTGCTGGAACAGGAAGTGGAGGGTCAAGAAGGTCAGGAATCAAATCACATCATCTCTGAACTCAACATCTGATGTGAGTATACTATAGGATGACTCAATGCATGATGCACAGGCTTATAATGACCCGTTTTCTTTAAATAGTACAGATTTTGCTACAAAATGCCCAATTTTTCTGCGTGATTTGGCTGAAAGGATGTCTTGCAATACTGCTTGACCCTCAAGTTATTCCATTGAATAACACCAGAAAGTTCACTTTATTTGTAAAAAAATGTATTAACAACATTCATCCAAAAAAATTAATTGCTTGCCCATTATAGATGCTGTCAAAAAGGTAGGAAACCGTTGGTAAGATTTTTGTTGTTGCTAGTGGTTGATCTGGCCCCGTCTTATCAACACAAAAGCAAGCAGCCAAATTCTGAATCTTTTGGATGACCCATATTTGACCCGAAATAACCTACATATACCCCATGACCTGGTAACGTATAACATAACCCTAACCCCTCTGAGTACTACAAAATACTACTTGAGAGCCTATCTCTGAGCTCCTGTGCGAATGGTTGTCGATGATGTAATCATCCAAGCCTATTAGTGAGCGCGGTATTGGCGAACATGTAGCTGAGGGCCATGGCTTAGTGGGTGGGACAACAGCTGTTGTCCGGAGGGTCCCCGGATCGATTCCCAGCCGGTCCCCAGTGATTTAGTTGGTGTTTTCTCTTCGAAAAATGTGATCCCGGTTAAAAACCCTAAACCGGGGTTAGGATTCTATTACTAAAGTACTTCTGTTCAAAAGTATGACTTTTGAGGATCGTTTTTATGTGTAAAGCAACAACATTTTCAGTATATTTACATTTTGTTAACTAAATATGGCAATAGAAGTGTTGCTTGTCAAATGATATATCATTAGAAAGATTTATAAATGTTTGTATAACTTTGTATAAATTCAAGTCACAAAAATTACTGTTTCAGTTTGTATGCATGTGATCTGGTAATGAAAGATGTTCATCATGTATGCATGATGGATACAATAACACATAGGTTTTGAATGCATCACAGGTTTACCACCAAGATAGAGGTTACATGGAAATGGTATGGGGTCACATGAGGGTCACATGGGGTCAATCAAGGTCATATACGTGACTTTTTCTTTAAAAAGTAAAAAATTAAAATTAAAAAAAACACTCGGGACTTAAGTAGACCTACAGGTCGGTGGGCAAGGGCAAGCAAACAATTTTTTGTTGCCTTATTGAAAATGTACCTTATGGGGGCACAGCACTAAATAAACCGCCCATTGGATTACATGTAAATTAGGGCTAAAAGAGTCGCTATTTTGGGCCCTTAGTAACCATTTTTGGAATGTCTCGAATGCTTTATTCTAATAAACAAACATTCAAATTTCATAAAATCTTCAAGAAGTGTTACACCTTCCAATTAGATTTTACGATACGATTATTTAAACAGCGCCACCCCTATTTTCAGCCCGGACGCTCGCCTTCTAACCGCCTCCGATCACGTGTGTTCATCCACGTGATAAATTTTCAATACAATCGAAAATCAATATTTTGCAATATCCTGATCAAAGTACAAGAGATCATCTTTCATTTTAATTATGAAATGCTACCCTCACGCCAAACTGATTCCCAAAGGACCCCATTAATCACAAAATTGTTTTTTGTTTTTGCCGGAACTTACTACCATTACACAAAACAAGGAGTGATTTAGTGCTGTGCGCCCTTATCATATGTGGCCACTGACACCACATTCAAACAGTGTCAGATTGGTCATTCCATTTGATATCCATACCCACCTAGACTGGGTCCCTGCGTCCCTCTATATGGCCCTGACACCACATTCAAACAGTGTCAGCTTGGTCATTCCATTTTATATCCATACCCACCTAGACTGGGTCCCTGCGTCCCTCTATATGGCCCTGACACCACATTCAAACAGTGTCAGCTTGGTCATTCCATTTGATATCCATACACCACCTAGACTGGGTCCCCGCGTCCCTCTATATGGCCCTGACACCACATTCAAACAGTGTCAGATTGGTCATTCCATTTGATATCCATACCCACCTAGACTGGGTCCCTGCGTCCCTCTATATGGCCGCCATCTTTAAAAATGGTGGACAAAATATAGGGACTGGGAAAATAGTATGTCCAAGTGTCCGGTCTGTCGTGGAATTCTACGACAACTTTGCATATATGAATATGCATACCAATACCGAGCACGCGCATTTGTACACAGCAACAACAGATATACCACCTGATTGGTCCAATTCAAAGGCAGTGCATCCAACGATCGTCACGCTGCGCCATGGGGAGGCAAATCGTGCGCCCCATCGCGTCACACGGTGTAGAACGCCGTGTGAATCTATTGGTGCGCTGTGGCGTGACTGGTGCGAGAATATTCTCATGTATATTCAGCAGTTTATCAGCGCACACTTGTGGAACTGTATTTTTTCCAGTCTTCACATTTGAGCACCCTCGCAGGGGCCGTGTGGAAAATAAGAAGACATGAGGATCGAGTCTAACACCCACCTATAGAAGACATGGCCTTAATCATCACCGCAGGGAGTGTGACATTTCAAATGGGGTTACCTGCTTGGGTGACTCCATTTGAAACCATCGTTTCCGGATATGTTTATTTCAAAAGTCTATAAAAAAGACTACAATTTTAAAAAGTGAGTCTCGCCTTTTCTTTTTATTTTCTGTCATAGAAATTAGAATTAAAAGATGCCGTAAAATTGTAACCGCAACCTCTATGGCAGCAGGAAGAGAAGTTTTCTCAATTTCCTGAATTAAAAAGATGCTACTTTTGTATTAATTCTATTATGTCGTCGCAATTTGATTAAGTTTTAATACTTATTTCTAGATTTAATTTAGACAGAAAACATAAATGGTTAGCAAAAGTCCTCCTCACCTCGATGCTTTTCCGCTGGATTTTATATTGTCTTTGTTGGAAGAGATAATCAATATTTCTGTTCTGCTTGTCTATCAATTTGTTTCATTATTTTTTCTTACACAGTCGTCAGTTCTTCCAACCATTATAATCAATTAACACCTTGGTTGTTTGTGAGATAGCACTCTCGTCGTTTCTCTGCACTTAGCGCTAGTTTGGCAGCGAAAGGTGGCAGATAATGTAATGATTTGAAATGTATGAAATGAAAATGAAAATATTACTTGAAGTATGAGATATACCTTCCCATTTTTACTCCTCAACCCTCGCCACTGCCTGATCAACTTTGCTTACCGTATATTGGCCCATACGGGTATGTGCCGTTGCCAAGACCCCCTTTTCACCCCTTTCGGTCGCTCCGTAAGACCCCCTGGCCCTTTTCATCCTCTAGCAGTTCCATAAGACCCCCTTTTCATCCATTGGCAGTTCCCTTAGACCCCAAATTCAACCAAAAATCATAAAATGTGTGAAAATCTTATCTGAGTCATGTAGCCTCAAATTTGGCCTAAATTCAGTTCATAAGGCAATATTTTGCCTAAAATTCAATTTATAAGACACAATTTTGTATAAGAATTCAGTTCTCAAGACCCCAATTTCGGCGACCGTTTAGTTCGGTAAGCCCCTGTTTTGGTGCCCGTTCAGTTCGGTAAGCCCCTGTTTTCAGACTGCCCAGCCTCACACCCCTACCCTCTTCAAATTCGAGTACCCCCCCTCCCGGGTGCTTACCCCTTTAACCCTTTCTAGTCCATACCTGTCTCTATCCCATCCCTCTAACTCTCAGTCCTCAAATTAAGAAATGGATAGGGCATGCAATTTAAGGCAATTTGAAAGGGGCACCCACTTTCTCCAAGGCAATTATATACTTTTGAATGAAATGAAAACAGCCAGAAATTGAGGGCATCAAGGCAACCATACTCTCTAAATGTAAAACGAGTGGAAAGAGTGGAAATTCACTCGAAAAGGAGTGAAGGGAGTGAAACGCAGGACAACCCATTTTAGAGTGGATAATGTAAAATAAAATAATGTGAAAAAGTGTATGCACAAATTTCACTTGGTATATAAACCATTGTTTACGGTGTGTACACCAAAGCTGGTCTTCGAGAACCCTGAATAGCTGAGCATGTCATGTGATCCATAAATCATTATAAACTTGCTGAGAAGCACCAGTGCTGGTCTTCCAGAACCCTGAATAGCTGAGCATGTCATGTGATCCATAAATCATTATAAACTTGCTGAGAAGCACCAGTGCTGGTCTTCGAGAACCCTGAATAGCTGAGCATGTCATGTGATCCATAAATCATTATAAACTTGCTGAGAAGCACCAGTGTCCAGAGTATGAACGGCGCCTTAACAGGCCCAATGTCACAGGGGAAATGTGTAAAGATGCCCAAAATAGGCAAGTTGCAGAAACATTTCACAACATTGCGGTAAATTGCACAAAGTTGATATGCACAATTTATTTTGCCACTTAGCGCAACTTGTGCAATTTTGAGGATTCAAAAAAATATTTTGTGAATCTTTCGGCATCTTAGCCCTAACCCCGGTTTAGGATTTTTGACCGGGATCACAATTTTCGAGGAAAAAACACCAACTAAATCTCCGGGAACCTGCCGGGATTCGATCCGGGGACCCTCCGTTCTCAAGCCCCACCTTCCCACCACTAAGCCACGGCCCTCAGCTACACATTCGTGCATTATACTGCACTCATTATATAGGCTCGGTTGAGTACGTCATCGAAAACCGACGGCGCATGCGTTTGGAGAGGGACTTTGGATTAGCATTTTTTAGCACTCAGGGGGGTTAGGGTTAATACAACTGTAGAGATTTGTTTAAAAACTGTGTGCAATTAACTGCAATTTATCAAAACTTAAGGGTGATTTTAGTCGATTTTGGGCAACATTTTACACATTTTCCCCTTTGACACAAGGCCTTCTAACATCCCACTATGCATTTTTAAACTTGTTCTGATGTTGCGCAATCCACAAGCTGGTTCCTCATTAAAAAAAGGTGCAATTTAAAATAAATCAAATCACTCTCTAAGAATAATGTGCACTTTGTTCATATTCCCAATCGATTGCTGTTCATCAAAGTGTAATCACGCGAGGAGTTATCAGCACAAACCTGTCCCTCGCTTGGAAAACTTATTAAATGCTATTTTTTTTATTCTATGTTTAGTTAGGTAACCTTTACATTAAACTTAATTTAAAAAGAAGGAGGGACAAGGTGATCAGACATAACACCACAACACACCTTTCGGCTTGATACGGCAATAAAGAAAAAAATCATGTTCTACGTACATGACTGACCCTTAAAAGTTAAAGGGACACAATGTCATGTTTATTTGTTTATTTTTAAAAAATTAATTTACTTCAGAATTCAAGATGAACATTAAAAATTGCCATTATTGTTGTTTCTACAACAACAAAAACCAGCAAAACTTAATTAAAACAATGTTAAAATATGTTGGAATACCACCCTTAACCATGTAAAATGCTGGTTGTGGCTCAACCAGCATTTTTGAATCGAAGTTTTGTTGTACAAAGAGGGCTGATTTTTCTTAATCCTTATAATAGGTGTAAGTTCATACATGTAATACAATTGTAAAAATATACAAATCTTAGTGTTTATCATACATTTCTGTAATAATGGATGCAGCCTCCACCACATCTCTTAAAGCCTCTTTAATTTCAGATTTAAAGATTTATATTTTGTTAAAGCAATTAAAAGCAAAACAAACAACAACATTTTTCATTATTTTCAAAGAAATTTCCCATTTTTTCAAAGAAACAAAGTCAATTTCGCGGTGATGGTATCATTTGGTACCAAATACAACGAAACAAAAAAGCTTACAAACAAAGAGATCCTGATCAAAAAACAGTCTCTACTTGAAAGGTCCGTTTGCATATACAGAATTTATTTTGTTTATTGCCTAATCGTTAAGTTTAATTTACAGACTAGATATAAAACAAAAGTTCATAGTCAGTTGCAGTTGATTATTTATCATTCTGATCCACGTGATTGCGCACTTTTTCAACGATTGTTCACTTAAGCGGAGTGAAAAAACGGCTTGTCCTTGGAAAAATGTAGATAAGAGAAAATCACTTGCCATGCTATCACTTCTGTACAAAATGTCAATTAAGTTTCTAAAATTACACCTTCTCTCCGACTGCTTGTTTTTGTTGTGGTTTAATATCGGGTCTTAATAAGCGCAAATAATTTTCACCCGGCAACCTACGTCGACGACGTGACATCTTCCTTTTTCTTTCATAATGAGCGTCAGTATTGCTTCATGCTCTATGCTTAATTTGCAAACTGTGATGACTATAAACACGGTGTAATTTACGTGTTTAGTTAAAAGACACATCTTTTAAATTGTCGCCTGCTTGTTCTAATATGCGTTTTATTCCAAGGCGGCCTTTCATATCAAATTAATCCTGGGCCACTAGCTTTGCAGTAGACAAATGTACATTGTTATATTCTAGATTTAATTTTCTATTTTGCATTTGGAAGTTTTGTACATTTTAAGGGTGGGTTGTCGGCTTTGTTTTATAATTTTGCTCTAATTAATGTAAAACAGCTTTTCTTTTTCTTTGAATGAGTTCAAATGGATTGTTTGTAGATATAATATGGAGAATTCTTTGCACACAAGAAGTGTATAAGATGTATCACTGTGATCAATGACGTTTTTCACTACGACAGCGGAAGCTTCATCAGACTGGCAACTTATTTTTCGAAATAAGAGGAAACAAAAAGCCCTTTATGCACTTTCAAAAGGTTGTGAGGGGAGATGTTCCCATGAAACATTTGTTACGTTTTGTTGGGGTATGGTTGTCATCATGAGTGCTTTTTATTTGTTTGCTACTCTTACTACACAATTGTCAAAGTTAAAGTCACTTATATCCCCACCAGATATTAAGAACAAATCAAATAAAAGCCGTTCCGATATCGTGTATCGTGAAATAATTTTCAACTGTGCCTTTTATCTAGCGTGCACCCATGAAATAGCAATATCCAATAGACCTAATACATAATACAACTAATGGTTCTGATCACTTGTAAACTTTCTTTCCACAAGAACACAAACATAAACACTAAATAAACAAGAATGGGGTAATCATCCCACACGGCTATTAGTTTTACCATATAGTATACGAAACAGATTTTTCAGAAATCTTTCCCAACTTTCAAAGACTATCTCAATAATTACTGAACCGATACTAGGCATGTTTGTACTTAATTTAATGCATTTCTCATGATAATACCACAAATGGTGATGAAATTCAATAATGTTGACATTTTTAAAACATTTTGTGAAATTTTGGGATGTCGTCTGCCGACACCGCGTGGAAAGTGTCAAACACTTAGAGAGAACACACAGATATGGTCTATTAGCATTTCTGTTACTGGAAAAGCCTGTGTCTAACATAACTATGTTAGTCCTTTGGAAAATATATACATTGTAGCTAGTCACGAAGAACTATTTACAGATACCTTGATGTGTTTTTAACAATTAAACACTACAAACTTTAGAAACATTCCCTCGTATATTAGTATACACCTCCGCATTGACATAGTTAAATACACAGCAATTAAAGACACAAGAAGTAGGTCTTCATTAAACTTGTTTATCACGGTACGCATACACTATCGCAGCAGTATTAGAGCAGAACCTGTATCTTAATTACAAGGTACTGGTTTAGAAACATGCCCCGAATACAAACAAGTTTGGTTTTCTTCTTATTGTTCTACAAAATAGGTCATGCACATTTAACACTTTCCACACGGCAGGCGTCTGCAGACGACATTCAAAAGTGTCACAAAATGTTTCAAAAATTTCAAATGTATTGAGTTTCATTACCATATTTGGAATCAACATGAGAAATGCATTGAAATAAGTACAAACATGCCTAGTATTGGTTCAGTAATCCTTGAGATAGACTTTGAAAGCTGGGAATGGTATGTGAAAATCTGTTTTGTATATATGGTAAAACCAATATCTGGTGGAAAGTATTAAGGCATAGGCTACATCGTAGAGTAACTATGCTTGAAATACAATTGTAGCAGACTTGCGCTCTGCAAAATGTAACCCTCTGAGCACTACCTGCCTATCTAACAAGTTTTCTGATTGGTTAATTGCATGATATACTCATTTGAATAACCAATAGGAATGCTGCTTCTATAAACTATTTCACTCAAATCTTAATTAGGGATGCAATTAGTGTAACAATGACTCTGATTGGTTCAACAAATTGTGTATCCACCTTTCTGACCAATTGGTGGGTATGTAGTGGAAATTTAGCAGGTAAAACTGGCGCCGGGGGTCCACCAGCATGGGAGACAGTATCTTAGTCCACACGGCCAGGTGGTCGCGCACCCATATTCAACAATTCCGTCCGCATTTATCACCTATAGTATAATGCATTGCAACCTCGTGGTTGTGAATTGGTAGCAGGGGTCGCATTCTGACGCGTTTGCGCGTCCTGGACCTCTCACTTTCTTGTAGTGACGCGTCAGTTTTCAAATTGGAAAGACTTGCGGGTCCCGATCAAAATTTTCGGGACATGAACTGAAAACTCCAGCAATCCTTAATTTGGTCCCATCAGTATGCTGGTGTTAAATTTAGCTTGAAGGTGAATGCAGATTATTCCGAGACTTTTGTTACGAGTTACGCATGATGAGAAAGCCCAACCACCTCTATTTGGGCAACCACATCAATGTGATGTAAATGTTATTGAAAAGTGTCTAATATAGATATCGAATAAACAAAATTTTGTCTCGAAATCTTAAAATCTTATTTTGAAATCTGTGTACAAGGCAGCCTTGATATCAAAGCAAATCTTTGATAAACACTTTTCATACGGCTATTAGTTTTACCATTTCAATTTTAGCAACCTTTCCCAATTTTCAAGGTCTATCTCAAGGATTACTGTACCAATACTAGGCATGTGTGTACTTATTTCAATGCATTTCTCATGACGATTCAATATATGGTGATGGAATTCAATAATTGTGAAATTTTTGAAACATTTTGTGAAATTTTGGAACATCGTCTGCAGACGCTTGCCACATGGAAAGTGTTAAAATCTTCAGTTGCTTTTAGTCATGTTTCGATCGTAGAGAAACAACACCATTGCGCTTGAATTACGCCTTCCTAATCACCACCTTTACACATTACCAACGTTTGGTAAATTGTAATTGTTTGCTGTAGAGCATCATGTTTTATTTGACTTTAGTACTCTGAGCTCCCTTAACACATTATTTCACTAACATTGCGATGCTTAAGGGTTCCAGAACGATTATAACTTGAGTTTTAACATTTTTGGCTTAAAGTAGGATATTTTGAGAAGTTTACATTTTTCTTCAAAAACACTTAATTTGCATATTATGTAAGTTAGATTTGCATTGAGAAATCTTTATAAATTATGTAGTGGCCCAGAAGGTATATTAATTTGAAAAAAATATTTGCAGCATTGATATACTTAAAATGTGTACATGTTCCTTTTTTCTAAATTCCTCACTCAGTGATTAAAAAAATCGCTGGGTGAAAAATGTTAAAATAAAACAAATGTATTTCTTTGTTCTTTATTGTTTTTTGCATCAACTCTCAAGAAAAAATTGACGATAACTTTTGAACCAAATAGGATGACGTAAAAGACATGAGTTAGAGAATAAAATCCTCTTTACAATAAAGCAATAATTCCACATTTTGGCACCTTACGCTTAAATTTATGAAAAAAATTAAACAAATTTGCTCAAAGCGCACACAAATTTGCAATTTTAACACTAAAATGATCCAGAATGACGTTCACTTCCACGTTCCATGCGGCAGTCGTCTGCAGACGACATTACAACATTTCACAAAATGATTCAATAATGTCAAAATTGTTACATGTCACAACCATATTTGGAATCACCATGTGAAATGCATTGAAATAAGTACAAACATGCCTAATATTGATTCAGTTATCCTTTGGATAGACCTTGAAAGTTGGGAAAGGTTTCTGAAAAATCTGTTTTGTATGTGGTAAAACCAATAGCCACATGGAAAGTGTTAACATTTTGAAGCACTTTGATATGTTTCACGTTGAGTAATTTGAAACGGAGAAAGACCACATTAAAGCTTAAGATTGAGTTATCCCACTGTCCCTTAAACCAGTCCCCGATTCATTGTGCATTGTTGCCTTACACGATGACGGTAGATGGGGATAATTCTGTTTGCTTTAAACTGTCTTGTTATGCTACAACATGTGTAGTTTTCTTACCCGGTGGTTTCAGTCAACATTGACTTTGGGTACGCATGATCGTTCCAAAAATCGCGGAAAAGGGGGGTTTTCCGTACCATTCCATTCCACGGACATTTATGTCCGCGATTTCCCAAAATTAGGGGTGTTTTTTGAAACTATGTCCGCGATTTCCAATAATAAGGGGTCGTTTTGGAAGCTATGTCCGCGATTTCAACTAATTAGGGGTGTTTTTTGAGAGGCTATGTCCGCGAGGAAGAAAAAAAAATAGAATGAGCTTTGTGTCATATCAAATTGTCCTGGAAATAGGAAAAAGGGGTATTTTTAACCAGATGTGTCCGCGTTTTTGCGCAAAAAGGGGGGATATTTAGAAAGTGTCCTTGAAATAGTGAAAAAAGGGGGGTTATTTTCAGACAAAATGTCCGCGTTTTTGTGCGAAAAAGGGGGTCAAATTAGCAAAATTGTCCGCAAAACACCGTAAATAGGGGGTATTTGAAGATCCTGGAACGATCATGTGTTACCCCTCTAAATACGAAGAGAGAACACCGGGTTTTCTTACCATAGCAATTGTGCATGTATCTAAAGCATGTAATGTACACACATTTTGTGACCAACACTATGTTTCATGCTCTGTCTAATGATTTGATTTCTCTATTACGGTATACATTAACCCAAAGAAGATGTTAAAGACACCACCACAATGCATTGCGTTTTTGCAAAATGCCAAAATTCTGGTCTCCAATTTGTCTCAGTTCCCATAAACATATATGTACACAATCATGGCTTTATAGCACGTTCATTGTTGGAGCTCTTAGGTTCTAGTTATTACATCAATGGATAAATTAGTTATCAGTGTTCCTTTTTTCTTATTTCTAAAACTTAACCCTTTGAACACTGACACCCCTGAGTAAACGGTAGCCCCACCCTGACACCCCTGCCGAAATACCCCTAAATAGGGCATAATGTCACTGTCTGTTACGTTGCCGTAACAGTTACTAGGACTTTTTTAGTTGCGGCCCTATGCATTCTTACCGTGTCTTGTTCATCCTTATTACTATTGTCAGAATCATATATATCCTCCGTATCAGAGTCCATGACCCTTGCTAAAACATCTGCTGCCGACGGCGCCATTGAAAAATCCCGAAATTCCTACCAAATTGATGAAATAACCCCCCAGTTATCAGCAAAGATATCGTCTTCAACGCATTTTAAGACCAACTATGTGCAGCCCGTAGCCCACAAGTACTCTCCGGGTCAAAGGGCATGTTTTTATTCGATGGGGATATCCCTCAATTGATTGTAAACAGTGTGCACACACCAGCGACTTTATACCAGCCGCCAGTGTATATACGATACGCATATTAGGCTTTATACCGGCCACCAGGGTTCAAAGGGTTAAGAGCTCAAAAAATGCATTGTGTGAAAAAAGCTTTAGTTGGCTGGCGTTCATGCAATGCATTGTGGGAAGACCTTAAAATCTTATTTGACATTAACCCGAACTTTCCTCATCCCTATTAATCACTACACTACTAGGTGCTGGTCACGGGAGTTCCCCAGTCTTATCTTGTGGCGCAATCAGGCGGCCTATCATATGGCAAAGAAAATGTTACGATTTTGAGCTGTCCCCGTGGCGCAATCACGTAGGTGCCGGACTTCCACATGGGCGCCCTGGGTTTGGTTTGATCCCCTACGCCGGGTGCAGCCCAATTCCCCCCCCCCCCCCCCCAATTTGGATCCGTTTTTCTCCCCTGATAGTTTTATTCCCAAAAACATGCCCAGTGAGTTAGGGTTAACCCCCAGAGAACTACCGGCCGATTGGTTAGAAAGATAGATACATTATTTATTGCACCAATCAAAGACAGTGTTAGAATAATTGTATCCCTGATAAAGATTGGAGTGAAATAATTTACAAGCTGCATTTTTAATTGGATATTCAAATGAGTATATCTTGCAATACACCAATCAGAACCACTATGAGATAGGCCGGTAGTGCCCGGGGGTTAAAAGAAATGTGACATGACTTGACTTGTGATGTTAACACTTTCCACGCGGCTATTAGTCCTAACATTATACATAACAGATTTGTCAGAAACCTTTCCCAACTTTAAAAGTCTATCTCAAGGATTAATGACTAAATACTAGGCATGTTTGGACTGATTATAATGCATTTCTCATGGTGATTCCAAATATGGTGATGAAATTCAATAGTTTTGACATTTTTGAAACATTTTGTGAAATTTTTGAAATGTCGTCTGCAGATGCATGGAAAGCGTAAGTTCTATGACTTGGCCACAACACAACCCAGAGAACCCTAAAAGAGAAACAAGAATTTTGCAGAATGAAATAATATAAAAATAAAAACACTTCTATTGTAAATTTCAATATTTTGATCAAGGTTTTTGATCTCCAAATAGATAGACATGTGATTGAATATCTTTAGCAATACAAAACCACTAACACTGGTACTTCCCTTTTGTTAAACTCATACATATTCCTCAATGATGAGATATATGGCGACTGAAACTTTGACATTTTGTTAACAATCGGTTAATAACTGCAGACTCCGTGAGTTTTGTTCTTAAAATAACTTGAATAGAAAATGACACAATGATTAAGTATAGAATAAAGATACCTCGGCACTAAGATATTCATTAACAATATTTAAAGGATTACAAAATTAATCCTGAGAAAAAATGTTGGATCCTTCAGCGGAACTTTCTCAAAATCTCTGGACCACCTCATGCCCCCCCCCCAGTTGATCCAGCCAGCAGTAATCCATAGATTTCCCTACATACGAGGGTGAATCAAAAAGTGTTGGCGCTTGGCCCATGTTTGTTTCTGAAGATGGTCATACCATTTCAAAAACTACTGTCACATTCCCTTGAAGTAGCTTCCCTTGACGTCTATACTGTTGCATCCTCATCCTCCACTTTTCGGAACTTTGGCGGTGCTCCAAAAGTAGGGATTATTAGTTCCCGATACAGACTCCGAGACTAGATATAATCCGTATCCGACACAACCTCACCTAATAACGATTTTATCTTACTAAAACACTATTAAAACAGAACAAGAACAAAGTAGTAGTCACCTAAAACCTGAGCATGTTCAGATGCAGTCAGCTGCATCAAGGGTTTTTCTCCTATTTCCTGCAGGAGGACTCCACTTTCTTCGCCGTAGCAACCCTACTACAACGCATGTGCAGTTCCTTACTGACCGGATACAGGGTCGGATACGGAATATATCTAGTCACTAAATTCAGGCGCTTATCCAATAGGAACATGAGAATCGTCTCGATGGTAGGATAACATCTCATATCTCTGAATATACAGCTTTGGCTAGGTCTTGGATCCTTGAAAAAGGCATCCCAGCAATCTTTGATTTGATTGTTGGGAAAGAGCAAGAAGTCGCAGGGAGCCAAGTTGGGTGATTAGGGTGGATGTTCCATCAAATGGATACCATTTCCATCAAGGTAAATCTGGGTGAAGCAAGCTTTGTGAGGACTTGCATTGTCGTGATGCAGCATGATTTGATACCGTCTTTGTAGGCTCCATTTCACAGGTAGATAAGTAGCTGCAGAAATGGGCTTGGCAAATTATGTACGGGCTAGATAACCCCACTAAATTTACATAAGAGGGAGCTAAGAGTGTGGTGCAAAAGATGACGTAACACAATAAAGACAGTGTTGTCTTGCGTAGCTGCATGGGGCAGTTTTTGGTGATAGATCCGCCCTACATATTGCCTATAATGGGCCTATTTGGCATACCTTTTCCACACTTCCCTCGCTTAAAATTCCTAATTACCCTTACAGCCCCGAACCCCATGAAATCCCATTTGAAAACTATGCTGGCAGCATGTGTCGCCTCAGTCAATCTCGTTGGGAGCTCATTGCGGGTGATAAATGCGCACAGAATTGTTAATTGTGGGCGGGTAAATTCCTGATCGAGTGGACTAAGACACTGTATTCCATGCTGGAGGACTCGGGGTCGAATCTCCTCACCGACAAGTCTAAATTTTGCCCATTTCTACCCCCTGATAGTTTTTTCAACATTTCCATCCCAAAAGTGTTAGGTTTTTGTTACTGCTGGCTAAGTATAGGGGCTCAATATGAATTTGTACTATAATAGTGATATAAGACCTGATGTTTTACCAAGTAGTATGGTCGGAAACTACAGGAATGTTTCTGAAAAGATCAACACTTTTTCTTTCCAAAAAGTACTAAATTTGGGCAGTCTGTTTGATTTTCCTTGCAACAAAGCTGAAAAGACTACATGTCCGACGAGCTCAATCTTACCTGTTGAATATGCATTTCAAAGGTATGTCAAAATGTAGTGTTGTTGTGCACACTGAAGACCCTTGAATTAATGGATAACCAGTTCACAGATGCAGCAGCCACTTTTGTTAATCCGCTGCTGCACATACATGTAAAAAACAAACAAATTGAGCACCCTGGCCAGTGCTTCCACACCTCACCTAAAAAAAACACACCTGGAATAGAGTCTCAGATTACCTGGAATTACCTGAAATCTTCAAAATTGCTATATCCGTGCAGTTTTTGTCTGTTTAACAAATTTAATGGAGGTCATAAAGAAATGCAAGAATTAAATGTATTGAGAAACTCCGAATTCCGCATCAAAAAAATAATACGTATGGGAGATGAGTGGTTAAATAATGAATGAATCAATGAATGGTCTACACAGAGGGCGCTCATTTTGTGTTTTGAAAGTAATACAATGGACCAGGGGGTGATTGTCGCTAAAGTTGGCAAAACTGTTTAATATTATTACGTGGAACCAAATATTAATTAAAAAAAGAAGAAAAAGGGTGGATATATTATCACAGTTTTGAAATTTCCGGATTACCCGGAATTACCTGGAATTATTTCATTACCCGAACATTACCTGGAAACAACCAAAATTACCCGAATTCCGGGTAATTACCTGCAATGTGGAAACACTGACCCTGGCATAACTATAGAATACCCTTCCCACCTTTCTTTCACCATGCCCTTTATTCCATTAACACTTTCCACGCGGCAGGCAGCTGCAGACGACATTCCAAAATTTCACAAAATGTTTCAAAAATGTCAAAATTATGGAATTTCATTACCATATTTGGAATCATCATGAGAGATGCATTGACATAAGTACAAACATGCCTAGTATTGGGTCAGTAATCCTTGAGATAGACTTTGAAAATTATGAAACGTTTCTGAAAAATCAGTTTTGTGTGTGATAAAAATAATAGCCACATTAAACAATAAAGTCCATGGTGAGAGAAAGGTGTGAGGGCTATAATATAGTTGCTCCAAGCACCCTTTTCCCCCAAAATAAGGAAAAACATCTGAACGAAAATCACAAAAATGACCTTTTATTTCTAAAGCCAGCCTCAATTTCTTTCCCCAAAATAAGTAAGGGTCTGAACAAAATCACAAAAATGACCTTTTAATTCTAAGCCAGCCTCAATTTTTTGAGAAAGAAAAAAATTGTATAAAAATCAGGACGTATTGTAGCAGGTCAATAAGCATTATATTGCACAATGATGATGGGAGATAGGTACCCTTTGGAATTGCCCACTGCTACCCCACCAGCAGTTCCACTATTCTCGAATCCCCCAATAGCCCCTATCACCTGGTGCCCCACTCTGAGTGTAGTCATATTGGAAAAATAATGTAGAAAAATCAGAACGTATTGCAGCAGGTCAAAAAGCCTTAGATTGTGCAATGATGTTAATATGGGAGATAGGGACCCCATGGAATTGCCCCCTGCTACCCCACCAGCAGTACCACTATTCTTGAATCCCCAATAGCCACTATCACCTGGTGCCCCATTCTGGCGTGTAGTCATATTGGAATGGATAAAAAACAAAGTCATTTTTGATTAACAGAAAGGTTTGGTTACCCCAGATAAATAAATTAAAATATTTTTTTGCAACCATAGAAGTGCTCCTAATGCCAATGGTACTATTATGCCGCGGTGAAAGCCCTATACCTCCTCCATGATAGGAAATTCAAAACCACTCGTAAGACGGCATAAAACTTAAGTTTGAACTGCATCAAATTAAAAATTCATCTCCGTCGTCGAGCGTGATAATTTTATGTAAGTCAACATCACATTGGATAACAAATATATGAACAGGACGACTTAATGGGCTATTGCAGTTAAAATACATACACCCCCAATGGATAACGGTCATATCTTCCATATAGGGGGTGTGTGGGTTTCAAATGGAATAACCTAATGAAGTCCGTTGGGGTTATCTTTCAAGATTACCTCGTTCAATCGCTCTTACGATATACAAAAAAGAAAATCTGCGCGGGTCAAATTAGTCATTTTCATGTTATATTCTCTTCATTTAAGGAGTCTTTTATGTCATGCATAATTCATTAGTACACAGATTATAGAGTAGTGATATATGATTCCAATGCAGGTAATACAATCTGTTTGCGTTTGCTCAAATCTCATTTTTTTTAGTTCATTCGCTCGAACAAAAAAAGCCCCCTTGTACGCTACGATCGCTTAAAATGAATGCCTGCTGCCAGAGAAGCATGCCTGCAAGCGTGTTGGTTAATAGCTCCACGGCATATTTTGTTAGACGCATGTATACGCTCATTATCTGTTTTTAATTATTCGTCAACTAAATACGAGAGAGAAGTATATTATGTTGACCCACTTAGTTAGTGGGTTAATCAAATAAAAGTTGAATTGTAAATTCAATTGATTTACATCTGTTTGGGTACAGAGCATTATTCCAATTTGCGGGGAATGTCATCTCGGAGCTTTATTAAGGAGTCGTGGTGAAATAGTTTTGCTGAGCTATTAAGGAGTTCCTTACCTGGAATTTGAGTTCAATTGATGCAAAAAGTTGTTCAAACATCAATGTATTAGCATGAACTTGCTTTTTAAAATGCTTATGTGTTTGGAGTCTGATGTGCACCAAATTAGGAGGAATTTCCAATGGTTTGTAATGCACCTAACCACACTGTTCAGGGTCCCTTGTTGCTATCAGACCATGAACATAAAAACCAAAATAGAACCAGTTTGACCGGGGACAGCAAAGATACCAGTGGACCCAGTTAGGATATAAAAATATATCGTAAAAAGAAGTGTTTTTGACCAATTATAGATACAGTAGAAAAAGTAGAAAAACATCCTGTATTTAAAAGGAAAGTCATTGGTTCCAATTTGTAATCTCGATGGGAAAAAGTGCCTGGTCCAAATCTCTTGATTTTTAAATGCATGACAGAATCAATATGGAACATAGATCATGATTAGGTCTAGACCCAATCTTTACATGAAAGCAATGTTAACAAAACGGTTTCATTAACAGTCTCAAATAGATGAGGTCCCTAAATCAAACCATGTTTATTTTCAAACTGTGTTCCATGAGCTATCTGTATATAATTAGTATTTCAATACTCTTGCTTCTAACTGTCCCCATTTAGTTAACCGCAAGTATTGCTGCAAATTGTAATATAAGCTTATAATAATAAATACTGTCAATTCAAATATTGTCATAATTATAAATTGCTCAGTGACATGAATTTTACCTTTCATTAGAAAGAACAAATTACAATTTCATGTATAGATGATGTGGTTTCATATTCCGATAGTTAGCAGTCTAACTAGGTTAACATTTGACCCCCACGCATGCCGTTAACGCTTTCCATGCGGCAGGCGTCTGCAGACGACATTCCAAAATTTCACAAAATGTTTCAAAAATTTCAACATTATCGAATTTCATTACCATATTTGGAATTCCCATGCGGAATGCATTTAAATAAGTACAAACATGCCTAGTATTGATTCCGTAATCCGAGAGATAGACCATGACATTTAGGAAAGGTTTCTGAAAAATCTGTTTTGTATTTGGTAAAGCTAATAGCCGCGTGGAAAGTGTTAAGCAAAATATTCTCCCTTTAATACCGATACTATCAGCTTCCCATCTCCTAGCTATTTATCCTAGAGCTGATTTTAAAGGCACTCTCGGCATCGTATCCAGTTGGAAAATTGCTCAAAGTCAGCTCTGGTTATGCACATGACTAGCCCGAGAATCCTTTGCATTTTATGCATGGAGTTTTCATTGAACATATGTGGATAATTTGTGTTGTGGATTTGCTGGTCGAGGGCAACCTTTTGCCCCCTACCCTTGTAACTGCTATTCACAATACCCCATTGTCCTATTCAATTGTTTAGTAATAGTTTTCAATAGTCCGACTAAAAATTATTTAACAATTGAACAAAACCAAAAGCGTTTGCTGGCAATGCATGCAGACATACGACGATACTGGTGGAGCGCAGTGGGTTGATACGTATACGTAGATTGCCTAGCAGTTCTTCAGCGCGATCACCCGACGGCCGATCCGTGTTGGAGGAGTTTCCTGAAGACGTTTTTGAAGGAGTCTCGACACAGAACGCCTCTAGGGTGCCTCGGATTATATCCCCTCTGCAGAGTAAGGCAAAACAATCCACGGCACTAACGTACCAGCCCTAGTCCTCCCCTACTCGATAAATAACCAGAAGGAGGAAGCGCCCCCGATTGGCAGCGCAGGAGGAAAACCCTTTACACAATAGCTTCCCGGGCTAAGAGCACTATCATATTGTGATTCAAGCTTACAAAGAACACTGCACTGTCTACATATTTATACTTGTAATCCTATCTAAATCACGGCCTCGGGACTTTCATTGCCTCGTGATATATATGGGAATATGTACAGTTTGTGGTTGGCGTACCTGCCTATGAAACGAAAGTTTACACGGCAAACAGAAATGTAATTTGTCTTCAGACGTCAAATTTTAATATTTTGGGGGGCATAGCTATTAGTGTCATAATGTGCAAGTGTTTCTAGATAATACTTCAAAGTGCTTAATTTTAATCGAAATGTAACTCATGTGACTAGATCAAAGTTGTTTGTCTGTTAAATTGCATTCTAAAGTTGTATGGCAATAGTATTTGAAATGCAATTAATTTAAGTGTTATTCAATGTATCATCCATCTATATTGGAGTGGAACCAAAAATTAATTTAAGTGTTTTTCAATGCATCATCCATCTACATTGGAACCAAAAAATTGCACCCTGGTATTCCATTCGACATGATTTAATGAGACCATGTTAATATTCCTCCATCGTTTACTAAATTAATTTCTAAACGCATGGAATAAATGAGTACATTGCATACTTGTTGGAAATTGTTTGTTAGCCAGGCTCATATGTCATCCATGTAACACCCATGTGATACCCATGTGACACACATGTGAATTCTTGATGTTACACCCATGTGACACACATATGTGAATTATATATGTTACACCCATGTGATACCCATGTGACACACATGTGAATTACATGTCACATCTCTCTGAATTCCATGGGTTACTCATGTAACACCGATGTGGTAGCCATGTGACACCCGTATGCATTGCATGTGACATCCATGTGAATTCACTGTGTTACTAATGTGATTCTCATGTGAGACTCAACTTGATGTATTATATTAATTATGCTTAAAAGCTTTTAAAGTGGTGTTATGACTAACTTTGCTTTATAATGCAAAATTTAAAAATAAAGTTAACTACAACCATCTGTATTTGTGTAATCTACCCAAAAATCAACCCTTCCCCATTTCCTCAACCAAACAAAAAAACCAAACACCATCATTTCCAAAATGGGAACACACAAAAATAAAAGTCACATTTTTAATTTCTTCACATTATGCTATTCATTAATTAACCCAGAAAAGTCTACATCCATCAACTTACAGTCGGGGATATCGTCGGCAGCTAGCAAGCACTTATATTATTTTTAATTCTTTACCCTTTTAAATAATGCCAATCCAAATAATATCACGAGAGTCAGATTACACGCTAAACTTCTTCGCTCATCAAGTAGCTTGCAGTATGAATTAATGCGTATGCCCTTTTTGCTGTGAGCGCATCAAATTAAGTCATGTTCATAGTCCTTGTTTTCAAGTTTGTTATCGTATAGTTTGCCAGATGCGAAAGTTTGATTTTATTAGTAGTTAAGATGATTTAATAAGGGGAATTAGTTGGGTACGGTCCGGAAAGGAAAATTAAAAATTGTGCGCATTATTAGTGATGGTAGGCCACTTGTAAATAAATAATTGGGTATAGAGTTACTGACCTGGCCATATTTTTGGTTGCTTTTGGGGTGTTTTTGTTGTTGTTGCTATTTGTGACTCGGATGTGATTTTTCTATCCTTCATTTTAGTGGTTACATTTTATAAAAAGGTTATGTATATACAATAACATTTTTGGAAAAGAACATCCTCTATTGTTGGTTTGGTTTTGTGAGTTTAGAATTTTAGCATAGTTACATTTACTAACAACATCTTCCAAGTTATAAAGTGAATTTTATTTTACATTTTGTCATTTGTCACTAGTAGATCTCAATTTATCTCTGTAAATTACAAAATGTCTAAGCCTCATACTCCTCTGAAAGGCGTCCCCCAAGGATCAGTTAGTGGACCATTATCATTTACCATGTACACAGCACCGTTGGAAAACATCATTGATTCACATGGTCTTGGCATCTAGTGCCACCTATAAAGAAAGTAAACATACTTATGAGACCATTTTTGCACCTTAATGTACTTACGGACCAGTGATTACACTAACAAAATTTCATTGATATAGCTATACTTTAATTCTGGGTGATTTCAAAAACTTTTTGATACCCCCTCGTACATCTGTTCATATTATACTGCATAGAATGATTTTGATTTTGATGGCACACGATGCCCAATTTATTCCATTTTTGTTTACATATAGAGAAGACAAGTAACATTCACTTTTATGGAACTAAGGACGTGTTCACAATAGAGCAAGTTTTCCCCACCTCCCGGATAAAACCCGGGTATATTTTTTGAGTTGCAGTGAACCAATTGATTGGCCCATCAGAGCTCTCTCTCTGTTGAGAGTTACCAGTTTGATTTGTAATCACTCAGTTCATTAACTTTGTTAATCTCTGTTGGGCTATTGTTCCCATTTGCTCTTTATATGCAAACATATCCGGATAAAAAGCCTAGAATGCTCAGGAATTTGTGGTAAAAAATGATCCAAATTAAAATTTTGAAACCTGCAAATTATCTGCATCGATCGTAGTATGAATGTGTTTATCAATCCGGATAAACTCGTGTCCCGGATAAAAGTTATAGTATGGCAATTCAATGTTACTGAAGAAGTTTAGCAATATTAATTATATTGCGAAGCTGAAGGTAAAAAGCATCCCTTCTATATTAAATCACATTTTAATATTTGCGAAGAATTAAAATTCTTCGCAAATATCCCTAACACAAATCAACGTTTCTATTTTTATGGCCGAGATATTATACAAGCATATGTTTTCTTGTATATATTATATAATTATTAGCGGGTGTAGGAGCTTCATTAAATAATCATATACCATACTTTATGAAAGTGGTTATAATATAATTTATGGAATTTTATATTGGCTTGCTAATTACAGTATACTAACTATCATGCAGAACCAAAATTAAAGGGATAAACAATGATAAGTCGCCAGATTATGGTTAAAGGCACACTGAGCCAGACGACGGTGGCTACGAACGGCCGTTAATTTTGAATTTCCGTTGGTTTCAATGTAACAATGGATTTTGATTATATGACCCCATAAAATTCATCATAGGTTAGAAGAAAATTTTTCCAATCCAAAACCGTTCGGGATGGCTAATCATCCCAATTGTAAATGCTATTTTTTGAATTTAAACCGTTGTTTAGCGGTCGTCCCATTCACTTGATCAGGTAACCTCGTTCGCATATTTTAACCTGAATACTCGTGAATACGCCTATGTCCAGCGTCGTCTGCACTGAGCCGTTTGGTATTGAGAAGCGCCCTCAACCACTAGGGTTTTGTGCTGTTTGTAAGTTTTCCTGTGTAATAAATCAGAGCCACAGGGAAATATGCAAATGTTGAGTTGTTTTATAAAAAATAAACAACTTTGATAATAACAAATCTAGATAGACTTATTATTGCGCAATATCTACACACTTCCAATACGTTTCTATAGTTTGATCAGTTCCAAATTGGCGAAACATATTTGTTTTTTGTCTTTCCGCGCACAAAAGTAATCCAAGCGTACATGCGAGATTATGGCTGCACACACACGTTTTTTGGCGCACGCACGCTTCACGCATATGATGCACAGTGCGTTTGTTGCCTTCTTTCCATCTCGCGTCCATCTGTATTCATTCACTGCTGTAATGAGGCTTCGCCAATTTGGAACTGAACAAACTATAGACAATTTTCAGCAGGAAAACCATTTGGTGTCTGCCCCAAACAGAGGAATACACTTCTTGCGGCTCTCAGTTCCTAACCTCCCTCCTGTTTTGCCGCTGATATTGTCCTTTATTATCTTTAAGGCGTTGCTTTTGGCAATCCTCTTATATAACACTGTTATTTTATTTTATTCATAAATGTTTCTTTCTTTTTCTTTTTCTCCAGGTTTTACAACGGTACTGAAGGGTAAACTAGACGCCTACTTGAAGCAGTACAAGCCTCAACATCATACAGCTCTGGTTAAAGCTCATATGCTACACAAATAACAAAACTCTGTACATATCCATCATAAAACTTACATTTGATTAAAGGTGTGTGCTCCAATCAACAGTGGTGGCGCTACGGAGGGGAACGGACATGTGTGCGAAAAATTAATCGTGCAAAAATGACCACTTTTACAGTATGTTACAGAAGGGTTAAAATATTCTTTTGGCTATGACTTGAGGGCTATTTTGAGTAAAATCTGCCAAAAACGCCCCTGAGTATATTTAACCATAGGCCAGAATTTTCTCAGGGGGCAATTTTGTGAAAACTGGGGGCTAATCGCCCTTCGCCCCCATCTATTTTGAGGTCTGTACAGAAGATCCCCTCAATGGGCACAATCTGAGATGATTTCTAGCACAGATGTTTCTAGTATGGACTAGACTATCTCCTGGTTTGCATCTGTCAGGGGATGATACAGAGGGCCCAAATGTGACCCGTCACGTCAAAATCGACATGTTGGTGACCCGAGTCAAATCTGAATTAATGGTATCACTTGAAAGAGCACAATGTAAGCTTTGAAATGATACCATGTTGAAGGTTAACAGACTTTGTAATCAAAAGATATGATTTGAAGAAGCCAAAGTTGTTCTATTATTTTCTTTATATTTCACCAAATATATCGGCTTCTATCTTAAAACTGTGCTTGCCGACAACATGTCCTTTTTGACGCAACTGGTCACAAATGATGTCACCATGTTTGTAAAACATTTGTGTTATAAACTTGAATGCGCTCTCTTGCCGACGCAACTCTCACAAGATTACTTGATTGGAACTGATCATAATTTATTCATCTATCTCTGTGCAGTGACACCAGAGTGTATTCTCATGATCAATATATATAGTCAAGGCTCAAAATAACAGTTTTTTTACCGGGAGCTACTTTTTTCAAAAGTAGCGCTCGGATCATGGGATTTATTGAGAACCAGGAGCTACTTTCAGTCTACCAGGAGCTAACTTTTTATTAAATCGTATTGTCAAATCGGAATTCAATGTCTTAGGCAAGCTTACCGATCATCAACGGGCGCTGGTTTGGACAAAATATCAGCGCTCGGTTGTTTATCTTTTAGCATTACCGGGCGCTATGGCAGGAGAACCGAGGGGTAAAAATCGCCCAGCGCCCGCTTATCTTGAGCCTTGTATATAGTATGCGATAGTTACGTGAAAATGCCGGGATTGTAGTCTATTTGTCCATCACAAGATAGTGACGTAACTATACAGGCGCAACATTTACGCATGCATATGTTTCTCTGCCTTTCTACTCGTGAGTGTATAGGCCAGCGCCTCCAGTAGGCGCTCGTTTATGTACTGCAATAAATGAATGACGCAGTTACGTCACTGTCTTGTAATGGACAAATAGACTATTATAGTCCTTGACTGCATGGGTACTTGCAACAGTGCATTATTACAATCACACCAGCAATAATGAGGTGCAATCTTTGGAATATGCTCTAACATCACTGCTCAGACTCAAACATTTGTAAGAAGCAGGGGTGGGGGGGGGGAGTCATGGCCCCCTCTGCAACCCCCCCCCCCCCCTCCCTAAAAGTTGCCAAGTCTCCCATAGAACATGGGTATTAAATATGTCCAACCCGACCCTCCTAAATTCTGTTAACCTCCGCCGCAATTGGTAAATTACCATAATGCAATATGAAATTGAAAAAGTTAGTATGCTAAGATGTTATATTAAGTATTATTTTCAGTCTTCCTTAGCCCTAAGTAAGAATGTGATGATTTTTTATTGATTTTTTATATTTGTATATATTAATTAATTGAAAATGTTTCAAAGAAAACCAAATGAAACAATATATGAATTGTTTTGTACAAACTGTGAATGTTTTGTTAAGCTTTTTTATTGAATTGAAACTTTGTAATTAATCATTTCTGGTTCAGAATCCTGTATAAACATAGTGGGCCATAATTCTTGTACGTATTTAAACGTCGTTTTAAGCAAAACATGCGTTTAACTTTGACTTTAATCTCATCATAGGAATGCCATAGTAAATAAAATTACCTGTGTACAATGAACGCACAACCACTCTGGGGACGAGATTTGCGGAGTTTAAAAGCTGGTTTTGTTAAACACATCGTTTAAAAGATAAAGTCGCGTTTAATGTAGACACAAGTTTAGTTAGACACAATTTTTTAGCTAAAACCATGTTTAGTACGAGAATACGGCCCAGTATGTTGTGCGCATGATGCCAACCGTGTAATATATCTATGTGTGTGATTCACTTGTGTGTAATATTTTGTACGGCATGTACATGTATGTTCTGGTATGTCCACGGTCCACCCCATTGCATTTGAACTATGAGAGAGTTGTTTAATGTACATATTATTCAAAAGGTTTGTTCTGAGGAAATTCATGTTGTTAAGCTTTTAAATGTTGCACTTTTTGTGCCAAAAATGAATTTGAATTTCATGTTTAGAGTTTTGCATTTTCTTATAGACACGACAATCATCGTATGAACAGTTGAAAAAAGTACTAAGGTTTTCTTTTCTAATGGCAGTTTTTCAAGAAGAAATTATAAAACTGCAAATTTGTTTTATAATTCTGTAAAGCATCTTGAGCTGAATCCAATTGATGCATATGTTTTACATGTATGTGTATCATCATTTAATATTTTATCAATATTAATGGACAAAAATAATCAGGTTAAGTACTTTTAATAATCAATCGGCCATATACATCAAGACCATGTACAGGGTTGGCCAATGTAAAGGTATACTTTTAATTTATATAGAGAATTCCTTGTGGCAAATCGGAAAGATGTTAATCACTGAATGTAATGCTTCAGCACCACACTGGTAGCTTCATCAAACTGGCAACTCTATCTGCTACCCGCTGGATTTATAGCTTCAACTACTTGTAAGTATGCAGCTTGTAGGCCCTCCAGTCTACATTGAGTGTTTTCTCCCCTCTGACCCAGATGGAGCTATGTTGCGTAGTCTGATGGAGGCACCATATAGTGGTAATGAAACATCATTAAAGGAGCACTGAGAGATTGGAGTGCGCCATCATTTGTTCTGGAAATCAGGTTTTTTGCACCTACGTAATACTTAGGCATGATATACTAACAACCATCTAAAACCGTTTACCTTAATTCGCCGTCTATTATGTAATATTCATGATTTGCCGTATCAAAATATTAAAATTATCAGCACCACTCGCCACATAAATTGCTTCAACAAAATTTCAACCTAGCGCCATAATTAAACTCCTTTTTTCCCCCATAAATTATTACACCTCAGGGTTCCTACGTACCTCATCTATTGAAACAAGTCATTTTTCCAAATTTCATTTTCCTCGGTAATCTCTCAGTGCCCCTTTAAATTCAGTAAGTAATACTTTTTCTTCTTTTAGATTTGTTTGCAAATAATTCTCCCTATATGTACTTGTCTATTAATAATCCAGACAAACATATTAAATTGGTACCATTTTATTCTTGTACAAAACGATGCTCATTGACTTGTAAACAATTTATCCAATGCTGCGTTGTTTTATCTTAACCAAATTTCCATTAGATCATTCTGAAATAGAAAATCTATGACCAATGCAACTACGACGAGTACTTATGAAAAAGATGATTGACTATATACATATGTGTACAGTTTTTTACAGTCACTTCAAAAGGATGCATTTGTCTGAACTTATGTGTTACTGAATTCAACAAAAGTATTAGTTCTATTGTGGTATGTGAACAATCTATATATCACCGTCTTCAGTATTACTAATTTAGAATGGCCAATGCTAGAACATTTCGGGATGTGATAAATGATTAATTTTGTAATTCCAACCCCAATATTGTGTGGTACAAATTAATTCAATAGGAGCAACATGTAACCATGGTAGCAGCTGACAAGTGCATCATTTTGATATGACTGGACACACCTGTGTTTTGAAATGATACAATATTTTGGTATTAATCAAATACCAGACTGAACAGTTCAAATTGAGCTCCTCTTCTTAGCCCACCCTATACAAATTATAATTTGCAATACATACATAGAGCTATTGGACATTATAAATTAATAAAAAACTTATGCTTTTAATTATTTGATATGAAATTGCACTTGTTTTATTAATCAGCATTATTATTGAATGTGAAGCGCAGTCATACGTAGATAATTAGAAAACATAGTTGGTATAATGTTCTATGAATATACGCTTGGACGCATTGAATTAATTGCAATATAATGTATAAGCCACTCCAAACAAACATATCGTCGCTGTTGTGTCAAAACCTCATATGTTTTTCCGGTCCTTCAGTATGTATAAAGCAAAACTGCCAAGCGGTTATGCAAAGGAAGTGTTGCTTTATACATGTTCAGCGGCACTAGCACTTACGCAGTTTTGGTGTGTTTTTTACCCTTGAACATGTTTAGAGCAGGTTGCCCAAAGATTATACATAGGCAGTATAACTGTATACATGCTGAAGGGTCGGATGGGATAAGATACCAGGACTCTATCGCGATCAGGGAGTGAAATAAAATAATAACATTAGGCATTTTTTTCTTCAAACAATTTGGGAAATGAGCTGCCAAGTCAGAAATTTTAGAGGGAGGGGTGCCCGTAAATAACATTTTTGAGAGCAGGGTACGAATATTTCACAACATTTTGTAAAAAAAATTGTTTGTGAAATTCCAATTTTTTTTTGCATATTGTTATTTCATCCTTGAAAATAACGTGAAGACACAAGTTTGAATTTGTTTGTGGGAACCTTTGTGACCCACTATAGCAAAATCCACCGTAAGTTGCCGGAACACTTTATGGAAATACAGCTCAATGAAGTTGTTACAAATCAAAAGAAAAAAGGAATTTTAAAGTGAAATATTGTTTTTTCATGGACAAAAGTTGAGCAATTATGACAAGTGATACATCATTTTAAAGCTCGTTATTTCATCATTTTCAACATCAACAAATCAGACAAATTATTTGTCCACACTTACGGTAGGTTGTGTTGTAGTGGGTCACCTTTTATTTCATAAGCATTTGTATGCCTCATCATTATGTTAAAAAAAATCAGGGTCACAATTTTTTTTTTTTTAAGATTAAAATTTTAAACAATTTGTCAACATCTTACTATTTTCTGCTTAAAATGAATAAGTTTGCTTGAATAGATTGCTTTTTAACTATTATCACACTAGAAACATGAGTCAAATTGAAGCTTGTGATTTCATCATTTTCAACAACAAATCAAACAAAATATTTTTCAACACTTCAGGTTTCAGGTTTTTTGTTGTAGTGGATCACCTTTTATTTTATAAGCATTTGTATGCCTTGTTGGTAAGGCATCATTAGGCAAAGAAAATCAGGGTCACATTTTTTTTTAAGATTTAAATTTTACCCAATTTGTCAAAATATTACTATTTTCTGCTTGAAATGAATGCATTTGCTTGAATAGATTGCTTTTCAACTATTATCACACTAGAAACATGAGTCAAATTGACATTTACCAATGTTGTCCTGTCATGAACCACGGTCTGTCAATAATATTTGTCAGCAAGAAAACAAAACAAAAGAAAAAGGAAAATCAACCGACCACTAGACTTCAAGATTCTTGGCGCTTGAGGGCAACACTACAATTTATTTTCTTGGCCTTAGACTTGCACAATATACAAAAAGAGTTGTCATTCACATAGACAAAACCGACATAGAATTTCTGTATTTTAAACAATCACCCTCTAGGAAATTTGAGAAAGGTTTGATACTGAAATCACATATTTTATTTGCGCGTCAAATTGGTCCGTTTTTACGCGACATTTTATTATAAAGCATGTGCACTGGGGGCATTTAAAGAATTCAACATCATGGGGGGTTGGGGGTAATGCTCAACACTGTTTATCCACTTCTCATGTAGCTCAATTAAAACCCAAATCTAATTATCTCAACTCATCCAAGACATCATAAAAGGCAAAACAATCCATCAATTACAGACACGTAATGACGGCTACTAGCAATAAAACGACCCTCAAAGTAAATCAATTGTTGTTCATGATCACTCTTCATTTCCAAAATGACCCGTTAAAGCGCCATTATGGATACTATACTATACTATACAGTACCATTTTATCATAGTTAGAACAAAATTATAGTTTTGCTAACTGCACAATTAGCAGAACCATAGACTATCCCTTGTGGCTGCTAGTGGACAACCACAAGGCAAAAGGAAGTATGTTTATGTAAGATTTTGCAAGCATTTATGTCCTTTTTAATCTTTCTAGATAATTTAATATTGTTTATATATTATCACTATTTATACATTCTTGCAAACAGTTATACTTTTGGCTTACCCCTACCCTATTTATCTGATGTCATGCCACATGGTCACAAATTATACCCTTCCCCATACCCCCTCCCCCCCCCCCCCCCTGAATTTGTGTAAACATCCATAAAGGCTGTTGAATAGATACATCAGGGTCTGTAGCAATAGATGATGAAATAAGGTTCTTATGAACTGATCCAAAATATATAAACTGTTAGGTTTCATCAGAGTTGTCGCAGGTAGCAAAAAACCTCATATTCTTCTCAAACTGTATCAGTCTCTTATTTTACCCATTCTTGACTTTTGCTCACCTGTTTGGAATGTGTATAAAAAATGTAATATTGTCAAACTTGAACAAATCCAGCATTGTGCATCAAGGATGATTCTTTGTCAACGTAGGGGGGAGCAATCGTATGAAGACAAACTAAAAACTTTGGAACTCACAACTTTGAAAACCAGAAGGACCTACCTTTCTGTTTCATTTGCTTGTTCTTGTTTAACTAATGCCAGTGTATTTCTTTTTTGCAGGTGGACAAATTTTGCCTCTGAGTTCAATTCCCAATTCTATGGTCTACTATTCCATCATCGATTAGAGACTCTCTCACCACATGTAGCAAACCAATTTCCAAAACCCACGGGATAGCGCAACATTATTTACATTCGAGAAGGCCTTTAAACTATTTGACTCGGAACTAGAACATATTTATTAGACAGATTTTTACCAACTGAAATAAAAATTCGCTGACGGAAAGCGAAGTTACACTGATTTTAAGACCCGATTTAAGGGGGGACTTAAGGAAGTTTTTTGTTGAATTTTGTTAGTGCTGTAATTATTGAACCATGACTCAAATGTATATAAAAGTATACATTTTTGGAAAGGAAATGGATCAGAGAATCCAAATTTGGCATCAATTTTGACCAAAAATGTTGATTTTTTGAGAAAATCACAACAAAATCACTTTTTTGACCCAATTTTTTTGAACAAAGCTAACAAACATAATTTTGAGTTAAAAATGCCCAAATCACTTGATGATGTTAAGACACTACTGGAGGGACGATTTTTCTTTTTTTTAAATCTAATCCAATATTTTTTGAAATTTTGACAAAAAAGTGTAATTTGTTTTTTAAAATCCATTTTTCACGTTTTTTTGGCACTTTTTGGTCAACATTTTCAAAAATATTAGATAAGGTTTTAAAAAATAAAACGTCCCTTCATTAGTGTCTTAACATCATTATAAAGTGATTTTGCCATTTTTTACTCAAAATTATTTTTTGTTAGCTTTGTTCAAAAAAATTGGGGTCAAAAAAGTGAATTTTGTGATTTTCTCAAAAAATCTACTTTTTTGGTCAAAATTGACGCCAAATTTGGATTCTCTGATCCATTTCCTTTCAAAAAATGTATACTTTTATATATATTTGATTTATAATTCAATAATTACAGCACTCACAAAATTCAAAAAATCAGATCAAAAACTTCCTTAAGTCCCCCCTTAAGACCCATTTCAGCGATGTTTAGTGGAAGGTGGAGCGATTTCATTATGATCTAAAGGATTACGTTTACACTATCGACCATATATCCAAAGTCCATCAATAGCATGAATAGAATAATAGCATGAATACAGGGTGGGTCAAAATAGTCAGGTCCCGATTTCCCAGATTTTTTTAACCAGTTAAAATGCAAAAATGAATATATTTATTGACTTGCCTAGAAAGGTGGCATTACTAGCTATAACCTTAATTTTATTTCATTCAAATTGGTTATTCGAAACAGGAGATATGTGCATTTTTCCAAATTCTGTGAAATAAAATCTGTTCCAACTCATCTAAGGGATCCCTATGGATGTAAAAGTTTAACGCGCATCTTTTGAATAAGTCAATCAAAGGCATGTTGGTTCACAGCACTAACAATAGGAAAAGAGATTCTATCGTCTTTGCGGTTATGTTTTTAATATCACCAGGTATGAAGAAGTATGACTCTACTCTCATAAACAATGAAAAGAATTACAAATTTTGTACAAGAAGTATTTTCCCTGATTTTTAGAAAACAGGACCCGACTATTTTGACTCACCCTGTAGAATACTGCTGGTAATCCCAATCGATAATACTCTTCGATGACTGACCAGTGACAGTCACTGAAATGAAGCAATGTATTCAAACTCAAACATGGTCGCCTCCTCTTAGTCACATGTCCAGTAAATTTACTCAATTACATTTTCTCTGTATACCTGATTGTTCCACATGTCAAATCATGCTCTCAAATATTTCCTTGATTTGCATCATTATTTTCATTTATGATACAGCTTTACCCCTATAATTGGCCTGTACTCTTGTAACACTCCTCATTCATATATAACTGTATAAATACATGTATTTGTTACGCTCCATGTTACGTCGCAAACAAATCTTCCGAATTAATTATGTCCCTCTTCATTTAAATAACAGATTTGTCCCATGACGACGTACCGTATATAATGTGCATTTATAACTCGTGTTACGCTGAGCATCAACCCCTGGTCTCAAAACCGACGGATTATCCCGTACCACCCAGGGGACTCGTTTTCTCGACAACACTGTCAGAGAATATATAACAAAGGTAGTGGAAAACGGCAGCGGCAATTCTTGTACAGCTTCTCGGGATCAAAACGATTTGCGTCACTTCTAACTCTCAGTAGCATGCTGACATGCGATTAATATTTGATGGCCATTTCTCGCCTTTTGTTGTAATGCCATTATTCTCTGTTAGTCTCATTTCTTAACGACGGAGGGACGGAGAAGATGGCAAGGTTCGATGACCCTTGGGTTCTGTAAAGATGACCCTTACAATATCTCTTGGATTTTAACCCCCTGATCACTACCTGCCTATATAACAGTGTTTCTGATTGGTTGATTACAAGATATACTCATTTGAATAACCAATGAAAATACAGCTTCACTCCTTATCAGGGATTTACAATCAGACAACAGTGTCTCTGATTGGTGCAACAAATGATGTATCCATCATGACCAATCTATTGGTAGTTCTGAGGGGGGAGGTAAGTATAGTTTATCTCCAGGAATGAATTATTTTCATGCCTATATTGAACTTTTAAAAACACTTTACGAAAAAATGTAATTTAGTTCCCAGATTCTGTACTGTACTAGCATCGTCGTATACTGGAGCACCCAGTATCGTTCGATACTTGTACAAAGTCAGTGTTCAAGTATCGGACAATACTGGCACTTATAAAATGTACCAATATCGGGCGATACTGGAACACAATAATGTACCAGTATTGTCCAATACTGGGACAAATCACACTGGTAGCATGGACCGATACTAGAACAGTAAAATTGTACCAGTATCGAGCGATACTGGCAACTTTTAAGTTCCAGTATTGAACGATCCTGGTATACCAGTATCTGGGACCTAAAGTACACTTTTCCACCCTTTCTACTTTCAATGTCTGTTTAATATAATGTGATCCCAGCATGCAGTAGATAAGCACTGCGCAATGGAGCCAATTCAACACCCATTTTGCATTGGAAGAAACAGGAGAATCATGGTTCATTATAGGAAGTAATATGGACTTAGGTTCTATTTCTCAATACACTAATTACCCAAAAAGTCACAACTCAAAAGGTCTCCTATTTTTTAAACATTTTAAAACATTATACCGGGTGGTTCAAAAAAAAGTTGACCCAAGTTCTAGGTAACTTTTCAACTACATTTTATAGTTTCAGAGAATTTGTGTTTACTTAGTCTTGATCAGCAGTAAGTTTTGAAATTATCCTGAACAAATGGTAAATTAAGCTTGGTTGGTTCTTCAGATATGGTTCATTACAGAGAGCATGCATAAAACTGCCTTGTCCGCGGGAGCGGTCTTTAGTATAGAGATAAAATGTACAAAGTGGACTTACACACGATTGGTCACAAATTGTGAAAAAATGAGAAAAAGAAAAAAGGAGACATCTGAAACATCTGCCCTGTGCATGACATTACCTACCTACATACCTACGTTTCTTTGTTGAACGTGAATGGCACATAAGCACAGAGATTGGGATACTTTGTCAGGGCGGGCTTTTCACTTCTGAATCTAGAGCATGCTGTTTTGTTGAAGATAAAAACTAAATGACGCTCCCGTGGACAAGTCAGTTTTGTGCATGCTTTATGTAATGAACCATATCTGAAGAACTAAACAAGCTAAACGCGCCATTTGTTCAGGATAATTTCAAAATTTACTGCTGATCAAGACCAGGTAAACACAAGTTCTCTGAAACTATGAATGTGGTTGAAAAATTACTTTGAACTTGGGTCAACTTTTTTTTGAACCACCCGGTAGATTGAAGAAAAATAGATGAAACCAGCCAAATCTAACATTAATGTTGCTGTCTAGTAACGTTAACACATCCTTCGACATGAATACATATCTACTGAAGCTATTGTTTTTCGAAACTTGTAGATGATGTATGCAATGATTTCTGAGATTGCATTGAATCACAGATGGTGGAGATTGAATCAACCTTTGAAAAGAATTATTGACTCACAGACATAAATTATATGGAGACAGGGGAGTGTTGCTTCATGGGTACAACCACAGGGGGGATATGGGTAATGTCTGCTCACATTTGAGTCAAAATAACACTTTTTTTTTGTTCTTTCTGATTCTTTTTTTAACAAATCAAGATAGATCTAAAAGATCTATAGCCTTTATAATGACTAGATTCTAACTCATTCTCAACTATTCCAAGTGTAGTTTCACCGTATAGCCACCCGACACTGCATCGGTTTCTATACTTTGTCGAATGTTGATTTAGTAAGCTAATCACACGGGCAAATAACAATCGCTGAGGTTATATAGATAGACAGCATTCAGTTTAAATCGGATATCACATACATGCTGTTCTAATGCCCCAGGATTGTGCATCTGAAATTATTAATGGAAGACGCTTGACGAAAAAAGCCCTTCATTAACGGAGATGACTCCATCTCTTGTGAAACGACAGAATCAGGAAAGACCAAGACAAGAAAATGCACGGAATTAAAAAACCTGTGCTCCATTTGGGTTGTTTACCCTGCTCTCAATGCAGCCATATACTGACAAGTTTTTAAGAATTCTGCAAACAAGAATTAGCTGATGGAAAGAATCGTATAAGTGTAATGGGCAATACAGGGAACAGATTTTTTTTGACGCAATGCGTGACCACGGGCAAAAATGTGTCTGCGAATGACATCTGAGATTTGCCACTGTCCCTTATGGCTGTTTTTTGTCAAAGTTATGCCAAAAAGCCGATTTATTTTCACGAGCGGTTTAAGTTCAGCTTACATAAATAAGTCGGATTATTCCATCGGATTCGGGGTAATTATGTCGATACATTACACGCCGCGGAAGGACATGGGCGGTTTAACCGCGCATAATTATCGAGCTTATGTTCCGTACGTGCCATCATGTCAGGTTTACGTCTGTGATTTGTACAAAATCACATCGGTCTAAATATGGTTAAGTTTATGTCACGATGCGTTTGAGTATATGCGGACAGACGACTCAGAAGTGAAATAATTGATTGAATAATTGCTCGTACAAATTGTCAGTTTCAAGGATAAAAAATTTGGCCCGTAAGTAATGGTATTAAATTAGTCTTGTAAATTAGTGTTGTATATCAGACTATAAAGCTTTCAGTCGTTGATGTCATGATTGGTTGCATTCCCAATACGCGTGTCGGGATTAATTGCGCGACGGCCATCATAATAATTATAACTGCATGGAGGTAGAAAGAAAGCCACCGTGAACTCAGTATCATACTATTGTATATTTCAGAATTTAAATGTAATACATTTAACCTTTTAAAAGAGGAGTGCGACTTTAAAAGAGCTGAATAAGGTTTATGGTTGATTTAACACTTTAAGACAGAAATAATCTGAAACTTAACGTTATTAATACAATACAGACATATGTACTCTAAAACATATAGGCTCAGGCCCATAGCCCTTTTTCTCAAAATGACCAAAATGCCGTAGCCCTTTGTTTCACTAAACCCTCGACTTGTACACAGGCCCGGATACAACAGCCCCCCCCCCAACAGACACGTCCCCCCCCCCCCCCCCCCCAACAACAAAAAAGGGGGGAAAAGGGAAAGAGAGAGGAAGAAGAGGGAGGGGACAAACGAAAAAGAAAAGGGTTGGGGAGGAGGGGGTACGACAAGGCGGGAGGGGAGGCATGCGAAGGACATAAGAATGTTTGTAGTTTATTGGAAGTTGGTCGGGATACATACGCGTACGTACGTTGACAAGAGATCTGATATTTTGGAGGTAACTATATAGTTTAACTTCTTTCTGGCAAAGGCCTATATAAAAAGCCAATATTGATCGGAAATAAAGTGATTGCTTTTCAATAAAATATTGTTCAAAAGTACATACCAAATCGCACCAAATGGGTTCGAAAATTGAAGAAAAAAATCCAATTCAGACTCCCCCCCCCCTGTTCAAGCTTTTAAACAATCTATACTTAAATCAAGAAAATATCAGTATGCTCAACTTATTTCTTGCATTGATAAACAAATTAGTTATTGGAAATGAAGAGGTGGCTTTTCGATAAAATGTTGCTCAAAAGTATACACCAGATCGCACCAAATGAGTTAGAAAATTGAAATTGTTTCTACTTCTGAGGTTTTTTCAACACATTTGTTTCGTTTTTATCATAAAGCATTCCGTATATGGGTGTGTTTACTTGTTTACAGTTGCGGTCATAACCGGAAACACTGTAAATGGCGTTAACATGATGTCAAACCATGGAATTCTATTTACGAACAAAAAAATTACTCAGAAAATAGACTGTCCTGATATCAGGACTGGACAACTTATTTCAAAATCTGATTTTGAAGTAATTAGGAAATGTATTGCTCTGTAACTTATAAGATACCAGGAATATTGAGGGATTCTAATGTATATGAACAACAAATAGTAATATACTGCCAAACTACACCTCATGGTTAGAGTGTCCAATGTACCGTTCAGAAGATCACAGGTTCGAGTTCTGTGTTCGCCTCATGTCCTTGTTTTTTTAAGTTGGGATATGGGTCGAGGTTTGTTATGTTTGTTTGGGTTGTGGAACTTGGGGTAGTTGCTACCTCGCTGTTATTTATACTACACCTCTTTGTAGGCGTGTTGAATATGAGTGAAATAAGAAGAAACACCTTCCATGCCTCCAAACAAATTAAGTAATTCAAAATCAGACGCTGCTAAAGTCCCTCGTCAATAAAAGTCATCAGCAAAATATATTAACGATTACAAATTGTGATGATTATTCAAAGTTTGATGAGTTTTTTTAAAAATATAAATAAAACAGAGTGAAAGTGCATTGACGGTTTTAAATACATTTGTTGTAAGAGATTAAGTGTGAACTCTTGTAATTTGCTTTGAATTTAGGAAGTACGACTGATTGAAAAGCTTTCTCTTGCGTCCTTTTGTTAAATAATACTTTTATGAGCTCTGAAATCTCACCAAAACAACAAAGGCATTTAACAAGCAAGTCTGTACAGGAATGCCGTCATTAGCGTTTAACTATGGACTTATGTGAACTTGTCACCTAAAGTCAAAACACTTGTGTTTTTTAGGAGTTGATCGCAGGTGCGAGTATAGATGGATGGAGTTTGTACTTGACGAAATTGCACTTTTGTTTTTCAATTTCTAAGTGCAGGATATTTTTCTAATAGTTTGGGTATGTAGAATAATCAAGGAAATCGTGCTCTGTAGAAAATATAAATAAAGCAACCAAAAAACAACAACATTACAACAAACGAACAAGCAAACTAAACAAAAAACATAACCTTAGCCCTTCATGCAGGGGTAGCACTGGCTCTATTGAATTTTTCTGGACCCTTTACAGACTGCAAACAAAAGAATTAAGGCGTTTCTGATGTAAGCGAATAGATGGACAATGACAATTCTTCAGTTTTTCTTAATGTTTCCATTTCCATGTATCATGAAATGTTAGGGGTCCAGGCAACTTGGATCCTGACACGTTGGTCAATATCAAGATGTATCTTGATCAAGGCTCAAGATAAGCGGGCGCTGGGCGATTTTTACCCCTCGGTCCTACTGCCATATAGCGCCCGGTAATGCTGAAAAATAAACAACCGAGCGCTGATATTTTGTCCAAACCAGTGAATAAAATATTTTAAAAATATTGTTATGATTTCTCTTCGGTGAATTCATGCAATAATTCTAGTTGTAAAATGTATGAAGGATTTTAATTTCTATCGACGCATTATATATTATATATCATAACATATAGTATGAGAGACAATTTGTTGTCACAACAGACTACTAGTATTAGTACCCATATTGATTACCGGACTTTTCAAACATGCGAGTCATACAGGTGCGGGCGAGACAGAAATAGCACACGTTTTATACAACATTTCAATGGAGACAAGCATCCCTGCTTTTCATAATCTCTTATCACATAGACCTATCATATGTAAAGAAATTAATTTGAATGTTATTTATTTTCGCATTTTGATTTGAGCACGAAAAGCACAAACATATATGTAGCGCGAACATTTCAACTTTCACAGTATAATACCAAACTTTTCAGATAAGGAACCCTATCCCATTATAAGAGGACAAAGTAGAACTAGGGTAAAGTCGCCAGTTTTCAGTCAGCGCCTATTTTCGGTCACTTTGCCCAAATCGTTTAATGAAAATGACCTCATCGTTATAAACTGACGGCTAAAAAACGCTGCATAGTTGATGCCTGGTATTGCTCATGAAATGGCGACGACCAATGCAATTATACGATTTCGGCCAAGTGACCGAAAATAGGCGCTGACCGAAAACAGGCGACTTTACCCTATAGTGTAATCAGTTCCAAATTGGCAAAAATATACGGGTTTCATCTCTCTGCGCACAAAAGTAATCCAAGTATACGCATGTTATATTGGTATACGCAAGTGTCACGCTATGCGAGCGTTTTGCGTGCCCTTGCTCTTCTGAATTAATTCGCTGCTGTAAGCAGGTTCGCCAATTTGGAGCTGACTGAACTATACATCATCAGTAGCACTTTACTTTCACTAAACTAAAAGGCCCCTATTCATACACTGCTTAACTTCTTCATAATTAATGCCAACCCCCTCTAGGCCACAATAACCTGATTTTGTATCAAAACTGGTGCCAACGTTTCTTTATTACCACAAGGTAAAAAGTGTGCAATTCATCATTTTTGTCATCATCTTGTGTTTCTGCTCATCATATTTTGTCCTAAATTTTGCATCAATGTGTGGCACGGTGCTGTTTTCATCACTTTACTGCAAAGCAGTGTTGCTAAAAAATATTGACCCATTAAGTAGCCCAATTATAGTCAAATGAAGTCCATTTCATGATGATAAATCATACACTCTTAGTATAATATGTGCATATGTTCACGCAGCACAGGTTTGCCGATTTTTGGGGCGATTTTTACAGTGTGCGTTATAAAACTTGTTAACTTGTTAACATGTTTTTCTTTGTTATTAAAGAGATTAATAGCACATACACAGCCAATCCAGAATTCCACAAATTTCACTTATTGTACAGCTTCAGAATGCTGTAAATTTGACATCGTAAATAACCTGATTAATTACAGCACTGTAATTATTACCCAACTTGGTGTGTGTGTGTTTAATAGTAGATGATTGTCTAAGTCTGGGTGTCCTACTGTGAAAGTGGTGTGTATCTGGTGTGTAGGGTAGAGCTCTGCCATATAAATCATCACTAAAATGGTCACTGTCGATGAGTGCTATTAATTCCTTATAGCACGAGGCAGCGTAGAGGCAGCTATGCTGCCTCGTGCTATAAGTCATACTAAAATATGCACACAATTTTGATTTGTATTATTGCACATGAATTAAGTCAATACAACGTATGTCTTGTTTCTCAACAAATAGAAAGTCAATGGACTTGCGCAAAATTATATGCTTACCATAGCACTCTCCCTACGGGGTCGTGCCATTATTCACACACCAACATCAGCGAGCATGTATTGATTGACCTATCAGTATCCCATGAATCAGTTAGATAGATAGTAGCCCAGTCACTTAATTATAATGTATAGGAGTGGACTATCACACAGCCATGCACCCGGGTTCAATTCCTGGTGTCGTCACAGCTGGTTTGCCCTCTTATTTTCTTCCCTGATAATTTTATGCCTTGATTTGACTTATGTTGGGTGATTTTCCCAAACCACAATGTTTCTCCAAATCTTCCTTTCCAACATAGCTGTCTTGATTTCTTCTACCTGCAATCCTGTGTCACGCTTTAGTAGATCAATCTAAGTTAGGGCTGGTGATGATGTTTCATCTCAAAATTGAAACATCATTTTTACTTTTTAACATTGATCTGACGATCATTGACTAAACTGTGTTATTCAGATTTGTATTTTTTTGGTTTCTTAAATGGGCTATTCCAGTTGAAATCCATACCCCCCCCCCCCCCATGAAAGACATGATCTTAATCTTCCACAAAGGGGAGTGTAGATTTCAAATGGAGTCTCTGTAATGTCTTACATAGGGGGTGTATGGATTTCATATGGAATAGCCAAATTATTTTCTGCTACTTTATATCACTGATCTGAATTTCTTGCGCAACTTCTGTAATCCCTCCAAAAAAAAATTCTCCTGAAAAAATACCCATTCGGGTTCTACATTTTGATCAAACTTAGCTAGAGTCCAACTGGTTTGAGTGAACAAACCACATTTTTATTTGGCCTCCTCATTGACGGGTGGTCGCTAGGGGGAGTGTTAAGGGCAAATAGGATTACCTGCATGGCTAGTATAAGTCATGGATTGCTGCGGGGTATCAGCTCGCAAACATGCAGATCTGCGAGTCATTCAAATGTCCAACATTGTACAAAAGTTATAAAAAAAATCATTTTGTGGATCTGTCAATTAGTTTTAACATGTGGATTATTTGTATGTTGTACCATTATGTTGCACAAACAAATTGTTGTGGGCAGTTTAAAATGTATTCCCTCAATATATTATAGGGCAGGGCTACATACATAGTAGGCTAAATCAAGCACTTCAAGCCGCGAATGATGACTGCCTTTATATCGGTCATGCAACTTGGACTTGAGTCAGAATTTGTGTGCCTTATATCTTGACTTGCAATAACTAGGACTTGCAACTTGACTTTGACTAGCAGATTTTTTTAATTTTAATTTATTTTTATTCATTTATTTATTTCATTTATTATTTTTATTCCCCCTTTTTTTCTGGGAGGTGGGGGGCATTCCCCCTTTTTCGGGGGGGGGGGGGGGAGGGGGGGTCTCCAAGGCTTGTTACCTTTTGAGAATTACTGGCCAGTTGTTCAGACAGTTTGATACATCATTTTGTTTCACCAATCAGAGACAATGTTAGAATAAATCTCTGACAAAGATTGGAATGAAATATTTCCGCAGCAGTATTTAAATGTTATTCAAATGAATATTTTTGTTACCAACCAATTAAGCAACCAGAAGCACCTTTAGATACAACAAGTTCTCAGTTAAAGGTATATTATGTGATCTTTCCATAGAACGCCCTCAACATCGAAAAAAAAATGAAAGCAGATTTTCTTGCAGATTTACATTTCTGATCATAAATCATACATACATTCCAAGTTACAGGGCGATGCGATTTTTAATTACTTCAAAATCATGTTTTTAGAGTGAAAATAAACTGTTGGGTTAACACGACAGTTTATATTTTCACTCTAACACTCTAAAACCATGATTTTGAGGTAATTAGGAATCGTATCGCTCTGTAACTTGGAATGTATGTACGATTTATGATCAGAAATGTAAATCTGCAAGAAAATCTACTTTCTAAAAAAAATCATGAATAGAGGGCGCTCTCTGGAAAAGATCACATAATATGCCTTTAAGAACCATTCTGCCTACCCACACAACAAACAGAAATATGGGACCATTTCATCAAAACACTTTTTAGTTGTGATGCATCTGTCATGTTAAAAAAACACTTGGGAACCACAAACACCTACGAAAAGTACACAAATAAGGTGACAAGGACTTGCTTCCTTTTATTTTGTACACTTTTAAGTGTATAACATAAAAGGAAGCAAGTCTCTTAAAAGAGACGCAATTAATTAAAAATGCGCCACAAAAGGAAGTATAGGACACATAATTGTGCATACTTTAAAAAATTTAAAGGCATATCATGTGATCTTTTCCAGAGAGCGCCCTCTTTTCATGATTTTTTTAGAAAGTAAGATTTTCTTGCAGATTTACATTTCTGATCATAAATTGTACATACATTCCAAGTTACAGAGCGATACAATTCCTAATTACCTCAAAATCATTGTTTTATTGATTGAGTGAATTTAGAGTGAAAATATAAACTGTCTTGTTATCCCGACAGTTTATTTTCACTCTACATGATTTTGAAGTAATTAAGAATCGTATCGCCCTGTAACTTGGAATGTATGTACGTTTTATGATCAGAAATGTAAATCTGCAAGAAAATCTGCTTTCAATTTCTTTTCGATGTTGAGGGCGTTCCGTGGAAAGATCACATAATATACCTTTAATAGTAGTAGTACAAATATCATTCTCACCATCCTTATAACATTTTCTGCTATAGAAAGACATTAAACAACATAGATAAAAAACCAGATCATTTATTGTTGACAAAAATATGAAAATATCTTCAAAAATATGGAAATATCTTCAAAAATATGGAAATATCTTCAAAAAGATGAAAATATCTTCAAAAAGATGAAAATATCTTCAAAAATATGGAAATATCTTCAAACAATAGTTACTTCACCATTTCTCAAAAACATCCAAGTGTCCTATTATTCCTTCTGTCAAGGGTTCTAGTATCTGAGACAATTTTCCATTTAATTCTGTGCATGTTTCTTTATCCGACATACAGAGGGCACTATCACTGACAGAGTAAGGGTCTGACTTACTGACTCTTGACTCGTCACATCTGTGTGCAGTGAGTAGTTAGTTAGTCTAACGCATCAGAAAGGTAACAGATGGTTTGGACATATGTGGCGCAAGCCGGGAGGGGGTCATGCCCCCCACAAAATCATGTGACCGCCCTAAAAAACAGGTGATGTGATGCCCCCCCCCCCCCCACTACAAAAAGTACAGATGACATGTTTTTAACATCATCTGGACCATGTTAGTGTTAAAATTGCCATTTTTTGCGCACAACAGGATTACTTGCAATGTTTCACCAATTTAAGCTTGAATAAACTCATTTTGTCACACAAGATGGCTTCAGGAACCTTTTTATATACCATTTTAGTTCAAATTCGGAAATGTGCGCACATTTTTTCTACATGTTTCAACATTATAAAACAAAATTTGAGCTCCACCCCCTGAATTGTTTTGCTTCCTCCTCCACCACTGGGTTCAGAGATTGTCCATATCTGACCACATAGTCCAACACCCATGGGAGGGGGGTGTGGGGGTGGGGGGGGGGGGGGGGGAAGGGGTCAAATATCATGATGGTAAGTATATGTGACCAAAGAATTTGCAGACACCGATACACACACTTCCTCTGAAACCAAAATTCACCACCACTTGAAGTAATGACCAATATTTCTACAAGAATAATGATCAGCAAAGGAAATCTGGGTACTTTTCGTGAATTTGTATTAATAGTTCAGACAATTTTCAGGATTTTCTTGTTTGTAGAATTTGATCAAACCGAGGTATTTCCCTGTGTGTTGCGACTTGTTTAATTACTTTAACAGTGATCAGTATTTCTTAGTTCATTCTATGGTTTAAATGAAATAAAAAATATCCTGTAAAAAAACCAAGAGGTTTCAATTCACTGAATGTATCTTTAAGGCGTATATAACTTAATAACAATACATGTCTACAACACAAAAGGTTATCAAATTTTAAGATATTTTACTTTTATAATTCATTCTATTGATACACACAGTTACAAATATCTTATGTCTTCCCAAGACAATAGGAATGTGGTTTATTCATCCACATGGTGTGTTGTCTGCTCAAGAACCAAATAATAACGCATTACCATGGTAACAGCTGTTAAGAAAATTGCTATACAGCATAACTTCTATGGTTTATGACAATTAAACTATGCATTCGTTCGTTGTCTTGCGTTATTTATTTACATATATACCTGTGTCAGTCGAACCGTACCATACTATAGTTTACATGGCTATTATTTTTTTCCTGAAACCGTTAACAAAAATGTAGTTTGATAATTATTCCGATATAATTTCTGCCACTCGGTTCAGTTCATTAGATTATAAAAGGAATGATGAGTTTTCGTAATACCCATGAGCAAAGAAGACAATTTACAGAGCCCCTGTACATGTCAGTACATGTATGGTTCAAAAAGGACAGTGACCAACGCGGGTTGAGGTGTTAATTCCTAAACCCTGTTTTACCGAAGAAAAGAATATGTCAGCACCGTCGTCATTTTCGTTCTAAGCATTATTGACAAGACAAGACTTGGCGTTAAGATTTATGCTCGTATTGAAAGGTGATATGTAGGGTACTTATATGATTCATACAGAATTGTTAGGGATTTTATATGAAGCGCTGCCCCGGCCAACTAACTCCATTAAGGTACCTTTCCTGACCCCTTACACACCACTGAAGCATCGTCATTGAGACAAGATTTTGTTAGAAGCTAACCAATCTTTACTTTTAACACTTTCCACGCGACAGGCATCTGCAGACGACATTTTCAAAAATTCACAAAATGTTTCAAAAATGTCAAAATTATTGAATCTCATCACCATATTTGGAATCACCATGAGAAATCCATTAGAATAAGTACAAACAAGCCTAGTATTGGTTCAGTAATCCTTGAGATAGATTTTAAAAGTTGGGAAAGGTTTCTGAAAAAATCTGTTTTGTATGGTAAAACCAATAGCTGCACGGAAAGTGTTAAGCTAGCCAGGTAGTTTGGTTCTACCTATGAGTAAGCCATTACAATAATTGTGACCCAACATGAGTAAATGAGGCACAATGAGGGATATAAGAAAATTGAGTTATTTATATCATGATAATATGTAGGCCATAAGTTAAGAGACATTTTGATATTAAAGTTAATGTTTTATCACATTCCTAACCAAACCAGCCCTAACCTACATTGACATTCTAAAGTGTGACACAGGATTGCAGGTAGAAGAAATCAAGACAGCTATGTTGGAAAGGAAGATTTGGAGAAGCATCGTGGTTCGGGGAAATCACCCAACATAAGTCAAGTAAGTCAACCAAAGTTACGGATGATTGAAAATCACTTAGTCTCAAAATATTAAATACGAATTGTCAAGTTATGGACATTTAAAGTGTTGGTTTTGTTAACAAATCAATGGAGTAAATGAAAATGAAATAACTCAAATTGTAGTTTATCTCTTCATTTTCACAAATTTGAGTCTTTTGTTGGATACAAGATGTATCAAAGATCAGAGATACGACTTTTTATGAAATTTTACTTACTTTGACCGTGTCCCACATTTTTGCTCTTAAATCAAATTAGCTAATGCCACGTTGTGCCTCGTTTACTCATGTTAGGTTTCATTTTGTCTAGTGCAAGGACTTCTATTGTACGAGGTATACAATACACATTTATTCTGTAACACAAATAGAATATGGGCTGCCCTTTACCTCTTTTGTTAGATTAAAATTGCTACCTCGACACCAACAGTCTAGCTGGTATAGTGGTTATTACATTCACTTTGGGACCAAAAGGTCCTGGGTTCGAATCCCAGTATCGTCAGATTTTATGTACAAACCTTTGCTTTCAATTCATTTTTTTTCAAAATGGGTACAAAGTTTGTTATGACTTGTGATAGCTTACTCCGAAATGTCTGCCAAGTGGATCCCAATTTACAGAAATCATGAACATAAAAGAAATAGAAAATTTGATGTCTTCTAAAAGGAAATGCTTTGTGGGGAAGGGTTTCAAAACTGCAACAGACAGCATGCATGGCTTGGCAAAACAATGATACTGTGACCCTAAACCCTAACCCTCTCAGGTTTACACTTCTAGCAGCTACAGGAAACACTAGTGCCTAAATGATTGTGCAGTGGTATGAAAGATGGGCTTTCTTCAAGTACAAAAAAAATCTCAATTTAGATGGGGAAAAGTTGAAGGATCGGACCCTATACCTTTAAATAAATACCAGATTTATTACTAATTCACAATTAGCATAGAATTTCAGTCATTAGCTGGGGAGCACACACATTTTTTCGGTCCTGGTCTGCTGGCACAGGGAGTTATATACCAAATGTTCCTTGAAGTTTGTAGAATACAAGTTTGCCAACGTGGATGTTAACTTGACCTAAGACCTATTTAGGGTCTAAGGTCACACGTGTTTCAATGGGATGTAAATATAAATTTAACACGGTAAAAAAAATAATTAAACATGCTATTGACCATTTAAAAAGGATATCATATTTTAGGGCTGATAATGTAGAACAAAAAAGTTAATCACAACTTTGATGTTGAGTAATAGTTTTTTACCTATGGCCTTTTAGAAATGACCAGCACATCGGGACAAAAAAAAACCAACAATGGACCCATGCTCCCCAAGCTACATTCCATTCCCCAGGATTGGAGGGAATTAGGTACCTTAGATACCTTAGTATCTTTATCTTTCTATAAGTTCACTCTGCTATTCACTCTGAAATTAAACAAAGTTTCTGATTACTACTTCATTCCAAAATTAATAAACGATAACAATGTTATCACAATATTCCACAACAAAAAATATATCCACAGCGGCGAGGGCCGTCTATGAGCTATTCATAGCAATATTTGAATTAATTTTTTTATCTTAGCAATATTTATCAAATAAGAAGTGCACGTAGTATTATCATTGCTTGACAATCTTATCTTAACAATGGTGTCGTCTTATTGTCACGTCTGAATTAAAGGCTATCATTCCCTGGTACAAAAAGTGTGAAGCATTCTAAATTAAAGGTATATTATCATGTGATCTTTTCCAGAGAGCGCCCTCTATTCATGATTTTGTTTAGAAAGTAGATTTTCTTGCAGATTTACATTTCTCATCATAAATCGGACATACATTCCAAGTTACAGAGCGATATGATTCCTATTTACCTCAAAATCATGGTTTTAGAGTGAATTTAGACTAGAGTAAAATAAGTTGTCGGACAAAAATCGACAATCCGACAGTTTATTTTCACTCTAAAACCATGATTTTGAAGTAATTAAGAATCGTATCGCCCTGTAACTTGGAATGTATGTACGATTTATGATCAGAAATGTAAATCTGCAAGAAATTCTGTTTTCTATTTTTTTTTTGATGTTGAGGGCGTTTCCTGGAAAGATCACATAATATACCTTTAAAAAGATGACAATTTGACGTGGTGTTTGAACTTTGTACAATCATTGATTGTAATCAAGTTATTTATACTCTAGTGTTCTTGTATTGTGATAAAACACCAATATATGAAAGATGAGGCGTGCATTGATTAATTTTACAGAATTTGAACCTATTTGCGAGGAACACGTATGAAACTATTGTAAACAGCCCAGTATGGTCGAACTGTTCAAATCCATATCAAGCAAGACTTCAAGTCTTACACAACCCGTTTAGCCAGAACAATATTATCTGCTGATATCAGAACACCAATAAATGACATGATGAATTTACTTCAGTGGATAAAACTAAGTGATAAGTGGAAAATTCAAATGTTTATTATTGTGTTCAAATGTTTAAAAGATATGAGTCTAACCTATTTATCATCCATTTGAATGTGTACATAACTATCACAATCATACTACCAGAAACCATACAAGTAATACTTTTAATCATTCCTAAAGTCCACTCTAATTCTGGTATGCGCACTTTTCTTTTCAGATCTGGCCAACTATGGAATAGTTTATCACCATCTATCCATACTGATTTAGAAAATATGTCACTCGGTCAATTTAAATCCTATATTTCCACTCTGTCATAATTGTGAATAATGTCTAATTTGTACTAACATTTGTTATTTATATAAATGTATGTAATGTTTGTATCAAAATGAGGGCCTGCTTGGAAAGTATGCAATGCAAGTCACTGAAGCATATTACCCTCAATAAAGAAAGCATAAATAAAATTTTAAAAACACACACAAATTGGTCCCTGCACCAGGTGGTTAAAAAAAAAGTTGACCCAAGTTCAAGGATTTTTTAAACCACATTTGAAGTGTCAGAGAATATGTGTTTACTAAAGTCTTGATCAACAGTAAGTTTTGAAATTATCCTGAAAAGATGATACATTTATCTTGGTTGGTTCTTCAGATATGGTTCATTGCAGAAAGCATGCACAAAACTGCCTTGTTCACGGGAGCGTCCTTTAGTAGAGATGGAATGCACAAAGTGGACTTACACACGATTGGTCACAAATTTTAAAAAAATGGAGAAAAAGGAAAAAGGAGACATCTGAAACATTTGCCTGGTGCATGACATTACCTACTTACGTACCTATACGCTTCTTTGTTGAATGTGAATGGCACATAAGCATAGAGATTGGGATACTTTCTCAGGGCGGGCTTTTCAATTCTGAAACTAGATGTTTTGTTGAAGTCAACAACTAAATGACGCTCCCCTGGACAATTCAGTTTTGTACATGTTTTCTGTAATGAACCATATCTGAAGAAAGCTAAATGTGCCATCTTTTCAGGATAATTTCAAAACTTACTGCTGATTAAGACTATGTAAACACAAATTCTCTGAAACTTTAAATGTGGTTGAAAAATTACTTTGAACTTGGGTCAACTTTTTTTTAAACCACCCGGTATATACCAATTCTACAGTAAAATGTGCATCATTGAAATATGACATGATTTTGTAACTGTTGCGGCACGTCCCTCTATAGTCTTATCCCCCTGTGTTCTGAGTACGCCCCCTCCTCCATGGGTCCCAAACCAGCACCTATAACAATAAACAAGCAAAATTAAAAAGCAAATTATTCTTGTTTGTACACACTCTCTATAACCAACCAAAGAGATATAGTTACGAACAGACTGTGATGTAATTCAACTACCATCGGTTTATAAATATTAGTCAATGTAGCAATAATAATATTTCTCAATCTCTCATTTCAAAACTATCAATACAATAAGGGACAATAATAAGGAAACTTATTTTGTATGACAACACATTGCGATAGTTTACCAGGCATTTAATTGAAAGAAAAAGACATAACTAAATTTGAAAGTCTGGTTTTTAATTGAATTTCAATGATTTTTTTAATAAAATTTGCGCATTGGATGGACAAAAAAAACCAAAGAGGTGTACCAATATTGGTCTTATAATACAGTTGGTTTTAATGTAATGAAAATTCTGCATTTTTTTCTTGCTTGTATTATTAACAATTTCCATGCGGTGTCTGCAGACGACATTCCAAAAATTCACAAAATGTTTCAAAAATATCAAAATTATTGAATTTCAATACCATATTTGGAATCACCATGAGAAATGCATTAAATTAAGTACAACATTCCTAGTATTGGTTCAGTAATTCTTGAGATAGGTGTTGAAAGTTGGGGAAGGTTTCTGAAAAATCTTGTTTTGAAATGGTTAAACTAATAGCCGCGTGGAAAGTGTTAACACTTTCCACGGGGCTATTAGTTTTACCATATACAAAACAGAAAAATTTCCTAAATGGCAAGGTCTATCTGAAGTATTACTGAACCAATACTAGGCATGTTTGTACTTATGTCAATGCATTTCTCATGGTGGTTCCAAATATGGTAATGAAATTCAATAATTTTGACATTTTTTAAACATTTTGTGACATTTTGGAATGTCGTCTGCAGCCGCCTGCCGCATGGAAAGTGTTAATAATACAATAAGAGTGTTGTTGGAGAAATCAGAATCGATGATGCGAAATGTTGAAATATTTGCCTTAATGAATGGTGCATACGCAACTCCATCAAAATTATTAATTTTGAATTATATCATAAATATACGCCTATGCAATAACATGTATGTACAATGGATGGATGGTAGTTATTACACATACCTCAACATTATTTTGCCATTTTTTCTCCCAACTGCCTAAAAAATGGCAAATTGTTTTGGTAAATTTAACTTACATGACCAATTAACATAATATTTGTAATTGTTACAGTTATCTATTGGAGAAAGGTATACTTGCATGTTAGTATTAAGGTGTTGGATTCAGTAATGTACATTGTAGGCCAGAGATCACTAGCCAAAATTATTTGGGGAACTATTATACCCTAGGAAGTCTATCTTATGTTAAAGCGTGAAGAATTACAGGCCCAAAATGTCCACTTCACAGTATGTCCCTGTCCCCCTGAATTCTGATGCTATGCTTCAACCGCCATTGATTGTAAAGTCCACTAAAACAAAAGGAACCCTTTATAAATAATAAATCTTATGAAATGAAGCATGCCACTTCCTGTATGTCTGAGACTAGCCCAATGTTACATTTCAAATCAAATAATTAAAATATCTTCTCAAGAATATGACTAACTATCCCGTTTCCGCTCAGTGCCTTTTAATTTCAGAATTAATAATCCCGAGTCGGTCCAGTGTAGCAGTGCATTATTTTTAATCCATGCACGGCACTAATCTCTTAATCCCCACTGGGTAATAATATCATAGCTTTACAATTATATCCTCTATGACAATCCTAATCCAAGGGATAGCTTGGATCCCCATAATCCCTCTCTTTATTATATCAGAGATAATTACCATGGCAACATATGTTCTTAAATAGTATAGTATACAATTATACATTCATGCAATACTACAGACACTGCAAAATATAAAGAAATGCTATGAAATTGTATAGAAGTATTTAAAGAGGAATTACGGTAATTTTCATCGTATTGACCATAACACCCCATTTATAATCATTTGGCAGCGCCCTTCTCTGCTACATGTTCTGAGCCATAATACATCATTTTTGATGCATGGTGGCAGTGGGGGTTGGCAATTTCAGAAGTTCCTAACACTAGTAACACTAGACCTGGCCCCTGTCGAGCTATACTGGTAACTTTTATGTTCCAGTATTTGGGACCTAAAGTACACCTTTTCCCAGGTTAAGATCCAGCCCTATGTAAATGGTTGACAGTGGTAATGTGAAACAATGTTAAAGTGTTAAAAGCCAAATCTAATAATATTAGTTGATCGCAACTCTATTATTTACCTTCTTATTCATATGTCCATAACCTGCCAGTTAGTTTATGGGGAATTGGACTATAGAGGGCTCTATCGCAGTATTGACATCTTAGCACTTTCCACTCGGCTATTACTATTAGATTTACCATTATTCAGATTTTACAGAAATTTTTCCAACTTTCAGTCTTAGGCAAAAAAAAAAGAAGTAATGTTGTCCTCCACAGCTTTCAGAGAGGAGAGGCGGGCGGGCGGATTTTTTTTCTTTTTTCTTTTTCTTATACCAGCGGAAGCTCAAAGTTCAGCCAACAAGAAGTTGTAATCTCTCCAAGAGTCGCACATATATGTTATAAACACTTAATTTAATATTCAATGCCATTTAAACTGTTTTTAAAAAAAATCTGAAAAAAGAAGACCAAAATCTCTAAAGCAACAAAAATCTGGAAAAAATCTGAAAAAAATCTGAAAAAAGAAAAATCAGAACGGCCCTACATCTGACGAGCGGACGGTCGAGGGGCAACAATTACTTTTTTTTTGTGCCTTATCACAAGAATTACTAAACCAATACTAGGCATACTTGGCTCTGATGATGACACTAGCTAGCTCCAATATGAACCTCTCTAGGGAAAGACCAAATTCTAATCATGTTTATCAACCTAGAGTATACCAAGTAGTTTCAAACCAATACTAGGCATGTTTGTACTTATTTGAATGTATTTCTCAAGGTGTTGGAGTTGCATAACTCAAATGGTTCTTCTTTTAGAAGCACAAGATGACATGAAATGTGCGCATTGAGTAGTAAACAAACTGGCCGGTAGGTTAACCAACTTTGGCAGTAATTCACTGCACTTTAGCCTACAACATATAAATGGTACATATCTTGCGCCAAACATTTTACAGAAATAATAAGAAAAATATGGGGTTTCTTCTGATATCAAAAAATGTTGATGGCCTAAAAAAGGCTAAAGTGATCGGAACATTCACCTTTAAGGGGGGTGTGGACTCTCAGGTACAGCCTCCGTAAAATTGCTGTAACTTCATCATTATTCATTTAATCTATATAAAAGTATACATTTTCTTAAAGGAAACGGTTCAATGAATCCAACCATGAACATGAAATTGACCATTTTGGAAAAAATAATAAAAAAACATGTTTTTTGACCCATTTTAGGTTTATGCAAGATAACTCAAAATATATTTTGTCAAATTTTGTCATACTAGTTTTATCATAATCATAATAAAATTCCCTAGGAGGTGTATTATTTTCTTCATTATTATCTTATTTATTTTTTGAATTATAGACCAAAAAGTACCAATTTGTTTATCGATTTTGGAGGTAAAAAATCAAGTTTTTGGTTATGAGATTGCTGCTCTCCCTTTAAAAATCAAAATGGCACTCGTATCAAATATGTGGAGGGGGGAGATGCACGCATACATGACAAGTGCATAATTTCAATTATGCATGGTCCGAGCATAAAGTATGTCATTTGCTTAAAAGTATCACATATAGCTTCTAGAAACACCCAAGGGTTTTCCTAAATCAGCAGCTGATTAAACACTTGGTGAGTAAAGTAGCTTCCTAAAATTCTCCACAGCGACTAGTTGAACCATCTTCATTTGAATAGCCGACAGGTGGCGAATGTCACCATAATTATACAAAATTGTGAACAATTTCTGTTTTCATATGGGTCCATGACATTATTAAGATAAATAAAGAGCGGTTTGTGCAGATTTCCTTTTGTGTGAGCGAGCATTTATAAGAGAGATATCATCACTGTTCTGTCATAAACGTGTATGTTTTTCCGGTCCTTCAACATGTTTAAAGCAAAACTGCCCAGCGGTTATGCATAGGAAGAGTTGCTTTATACATGTTCAGGGGCAAGAGCACTTACAAGGTTTTAATACTGATCGATATGTTTTTGGCCCTTGAGCATGTTTAGAGCAAACTGCCCAAAGGTTGCACAGAGGAACTATTACTTTATACATGCTGAAGGGCCAGATGGAGATACAAGGTTTTGACAGAACAGGACGGTATGTTTATTAATGCTTAAGACCGACAGTAATGCCTATGGTGGCCATTACATTGTCAAGTTTAATATAATCAAACAAATTACCGCCTTTTGAAGATGATCACGGAATGAATCTAGGATATAATTTTCTTGGTTTTAAAATTGATGTGATGTTATTGATTTGGAAAATATAAATCCAACATTTCTGTTGATGTGTGGATAGCAACAGATATTTTGAGAAGTGATTTATTACTATAATGTATGTTTATGATACAAGAACATCGGAAGGAGAACATTTCGTTGAATAATTTCCTCAAAACCCATCACTGAAACCAAAAAGTGAGTCATTATCGTAGAAAATGAAAATTTAGTCCATTGACACACTTCAAAAATATAGTCATTATCGTAAAAAATGAAACATTTTGGTCATATAGTGACACACTATGGCTTAAGTTTGTCACTATATGGACAAACTAACTCATTTTTACGATAATGACTCACTTTTTGGTTTTAGCGCACAATATTCCAACTAAATACTTCCGTAAATAAAAAAATACCCAGCATGCATCACGATGACCTCACCATGACTTTCCTCATATTAAGGAATTGGCCTAATGATGCGTTAAAAACGTTATTATTGCACAATAAACTTGGACAAACGTGCATACAGGAAAAGCCCAAATTTGGAAAGTTTTAGAGCCACAAGTGAAAAGGTTTTATCTACGAAAAGCTGCCATGTGTTTAGATTTTCCAAACCTAAACTTCCCGGTTTTGTGAATTAAACTATCAGGGGAGAAAAACGGTTCAAATTTGACGGTAAAATCAGTCTCCGCCTGAGCCATACGGGTCAGGTTTAAAAAAACATACATTTTTTTCACAAGTTGAACGCCTGGCGGAGCGTGGTACGAGATTGACCTGGCGCTCGCTCGCGTGGTACAAGATTGTAGCACTGTCAGGTTTTGTAGTGTCTAGAAAGGTTAGGGTTAATGAACGCACGTCGCATGAGGTTGACCTCGCGTACAACCTCACCCCAAAAAACGGTGCAACTGACATCTGCGATGTGAAGCTCGATCTCACGGCTCTGATTGGTTAGCGGCATTTTGTGAGTTTTCAAACATACGCAGTAAGCTGTTCGAAGTGCGCCCACATATGTCAGACTGTGGCCAGGAGAATATGTGCTGTAGGTCCATAGGGTGCAGCAGTAATTATAGCACATGGCAGCTATTGAAGATACAGCCTTTTACCACCCCAATGAAGTGCTCACTACAAGACCATCTGATGGCAGCTATTGCAAATACAGCTTTTTCCCACCACAACGAAGTGCTTAGTACAAGACCATCGCAATAGCTGCCTTAAGTTACATTTGTTATCAAAACCTAATCATCGGTGACGGGGGAAGGGGGGGGGGAGCACTCAAATATGATTGGATACAGGTGTAAGGTTGACCCTTTGGTGAGAGAGAACATGGAAGCGTGTCAAATAAGCAGTCTTTGGACAAGGTTTTGTATGGTGTTTTTTTTAATATAGGTTCATAAGTAGACTGGTTGCATTTTAAAATATATAGTGTCTTTGGGTGAGAGCGAGGCTGCCGAGGGAAGATTTAACAGCCTTATATATGCATACTTCCCAAAATGGGAGTGACACCGCCGCCCCCCCCCCCCCCCCCCCCCCCACACACACAGCTCAGCATATGACTGCCATCAATATACAACCTGGCAGCTATTGAATTTAAAGTAGTCTAGCAATACATCTTAGATATACAGACACATGTTATAAGAAGAGAAGAAACAACACATCATCGGCCTGTTACTGTTTATCCGCTGCATTTGCGCTTTTCAAACCTGTCACTAAGACGAGCCATCACATACAACCATCCAGTCCACAGCATGCAGGCAGTCAGTAGCGCTAAATTACCACAACTGGACAGCGATGTTTCCTCAGGCAATTGCGTAGATCTTATATATTGGGTGACTTAGTTGTGTTTCCTGCGCCCCGAGCTTCTTCTCGGGTCGTCCTCCTTTAGCCGCCTTGGACGGGGCAAAGGCCGCGGACGTCTGTCAGAATGATAAATCTGATACTACATACTGCTGTATGTTTAAATCCCAAGGATATATGTGTTTGTTAGAAAAGAGGGGGCGAGAAATATCTACTTGAAAATGATTATTGCTATTTATCCATGTCTGTCCAGCCATTTATATGGGTCTGTCCCCATTATGATAGTAATGGGGACATTAATGGGGACAACGGGTCAATGTGTATGGCGGCCATTGATTAGACTTGTCCTATTTTATTACATACATGAATCCATATCTGTTTAGGAATGATTAGTACAGTTCAGCCCTTTCATGGCAAAAGAATGTATCTTATAAGTCGTTTTCTAACAGTATACTTCCTTTTAACATGATCAAAGTTAGCTTTTTTCTCCATAAAACATGTAGTGGTAAAAGGCAGTAGATTACTTTTATTGTCTTTACAAGTTGCAACCTTTTCCTAAGTGTGAGGATTATTGAACCAAGTTAACACAAAAGGAAATATATCATTAGGAAAGTACATATAAGATACATCCTTTTGCCATAAAAGGGCTGAGTTAAATTAAAATGTATATAATGTGAGATTATTAGCTAAAAGAGTCGATTAAGTCATCTTACGGACCAAGACTAGGCATGTTGGTACTCAAATGAAAGCAGTTTTCAAACTGATTCTAAATTTGGTTAAGAAAATATATATTTCTGACTTCTTGTCAAAATATATGCATGCAATAATGCAAACTTTCTCAAAAACCACTGGACCAATATTACTAGGCATGTTGGTACTCATTTTAATGTATGTTTCATACTTAGGCAAAAAAAAATTGTTATGTTGTCCTCGTCCGCCCCCTCTTCAAATTTAGGGCCGCTCCAGTTTTGTTTGTTTTTCAGATTTTTATTTTTTTTAAAAATCAGATTATTTTTATCTTCAGATTTTCTTCAGATTTTTTTTTCAGTTATTTTTTTAAACAGTTTAAATGGCATTGAATATTAAAGTAAGTGTTTATAACATATGTGCGACTCTTAGAGTGATTTCAACTTCTTGTTGGCTGAACTTTGAGCTTCTGCTGGTAAAAGGAAAAAAGGAAAAAAATCCGGCCGCACGCCCCTCCTCTTTGAAAGCTGTGGAGGACAACATCACTTTTTTGTTGTTGGCCTTATTCTAAATCTGGTTATTAGTATTATGACAATGTACATTTTTAGACTTTTTGTTAAAATGTATGAAAACAACTCTTGAGTGCTCATTTGAATCAGTGACAGTAAATAGGTATTTTAGTCTCAGATACAGATATATATATATATTTTCATGAAGCTTTTGTTGACAATTTTTCCTTAATGGAAGGCTTAAAACAGATTCCCCCTCCCATCTGAATTGAATGACGTGAGTGATACTTTAATTGTTTGATAATGCATCATACTTATATACTGTGAAATGTAAACAATCAGTCCCTATAATATTACTAAGGGGAAGGACAGGGGGGAGGACTGTATTTCAAATATTTTGATAGCAAAACAATAACTAGAGCAGTTCTCGGGTTTCACGGTTTTCGATTATAGCAATTTTAGATTTTGTAGTGTCTGAGTTATATTGTGAATATTTAGATAGGGACTGTGATGCGATTTTGGATACAGAACACCTTCACCCACAGTACTCACAGTTATCAATAATTTTGCAAATGATTATTGTAAATGAAACCAGAAGATTATAAATAAAAGATGATTATCAATGATTGCAACCGAGTCGTGTTTATCTAATCTCTTGAAGTAAACAGTAGAACAGGACAAGATCCGGTACTAAGAGCCAACACTACCGCTTGACTTTGTATCAGATTGTAGATAGAGAAAGAAAAGGTCTGCTTGTGTGAAAACAATTGGTAACACTGGTGACACTGCTGTTGCTGACAATGTCAAAGGTTAATTAATTATCAATATTGATTAATTACTTAATTAATCGATATTGATTAATGTCTTAATTAATGGATATTAATTAATTAGTTTATTAATGCATTAATTGACATTGATTATTTGATTTATTACTTTTATTTATTTATTTTTTTTTTTATTACATTTTTTTATTTTTTTTTATTTATTATTATTAATTTTTTAGAAGCTATACCTTTTGGAATGGTAGTTGCTACTCCTAGTTTCACGCTTGTGCGATCATCCCTCAACTCTCATCACATAAGTTGTGATCGCAGTGCGAAAGAATTTGGAACATCACCATTTTTATTAGCCCACCACTATAACATAGCAATGAGCATTTATATAGCGCTCTTACACATTATACAATGGTACCACAGCGCTTAACAAAATGAAAACATAATTTAAAAAAAAAAACTAGTGTTAAGCATCACTTGCACTATGACGGTGGAATTAGTGATTTTTAAACATCTTTTTAAATTGAGTCAGTGATGAGGCATGCCTGATGTGACGTGATAAATTGTTCCATTGGCGAGTTTTAGGTTTAGTGAGAATCCGAGTATCAGAGGCAGAAAGAAGACCACTTCTTTTGGGCACATATGTACTAGTAAGGTCCTTTAGATAAGAATGCGCACAATCATAGAAACATGTATATACGATACTACTACTGGTATCTATGATATAGGAGACCTAAAATGTATCTATAGAACAAACATTTAACATTGACACTTATGAACAAAAATTGTTTTGAAAATTATAAACAAAAATGGGTCGGTCGACCCGCAAAACAGATTGGTGATTTTGTTGTCACCTCAACAGCAGATAAGGAGACCAGCAGTCATTTCTCACATAAAAAAAGGTTGGTATGCAATATCTAGTTTACTTTTAAAGGTAGATGACCCGATCACATTTTCGTAACACAGAATTATTTCAAACATACAGAGATTTTTATATCATATGAAAGCTCGTACTACTCAATGGGTATAGTTCACAGCATCTTGTGCGTCTAAAATAAGGACCATTAGAGCTATGCAACTCAAACTTTGGACCACAACTTTTTTAAGGATGACCTTTCATGTAGAATAGAAAACTTCAAGTTGAAAATCGGAACATCTACCTTTAAATGTTACTCAAACAGTTATCCACATTTATCCTATATTCTATTTGATATGTAATCATGTATTACCTGTAAATTTTGTTTGTCATAGCAGATGAAAAAAAGTAAGAAAAAAAGTAAGGGGACAATGTTCACCGAGAAAATTAAGAATGAGATCATATATTTTGTGGTTTTGGATGCATCCGCGTAACCCCATATTCTATTAAGCTCCCCCCCCCCTCCGTTCCACTCTCCTTTTCTCTCTCTCCGCCTAAGTTTAGCTCCCCTCTCCACACCCCTGATTGCAGGTTTTCTTCCATCCATATTTATATCCCATTAGCTACCATTTTGGGGGTTTTGCAGAGGGCACATATTTTAACAGAAATAAGTCAATTATTTAATTAATCCAGCTCACCTCACGATATAAATATTTGGATGAAGCTTGATAGAATCTGTGTCAATATATTCATATTTTGATTTCAATATTATCACATAATACTTTAGATTATTATTTGGTGTAGGTCTATATTGGAATCGAACAAAACCTTGTTCTACGTGCCCAACCAATCCATAATTTGCAAATTTGGGATTTCCCCCTAAAATATCAGTATTTTCTCATTGTTATTGAATGTGACCCAGTTGTCTGCAAACCTCATTTGTAGAAAATAGTAGAAGATGACAATAAAATATAAAGACAATAAAAGAATTTATAACCCTTCAAGCTACATCTTGGTTTCATATTGGTAAGATGTAATTTTTAAAAATATTAATTTTAAATCTTATTTTTCATTTCTAGAGACAACTGGTAGTTTTTTTATATTTTTATTTGGATTTTTAAAACATTTCTTTTTTAATGTTTTTAATTTTTCTTTTCCATATTATTTTGATTTAGAAATACCATGGCTGACATAAAAATATGCCCAATCGATGAACAAACTACTGAAAGGCCCATTTCTCCTTTATTAGGCTTTATTAACAAATCTTTTGTCTCAAAGCTCTTCAGTTTTTCAAAACCTAATGCGGAATGCGTTGTTTTTAAAATTAAAAAAATGTTTAAACCCTTGTAAAAGTAACCTTTTGTATTTAAAATGATGTGATCAATGAAATCTGAAAAATCTGTGACATTTTGGGATTTTGTTTTTGAAAAAAAGGGGAAAAAAAGAAGATTTTTTAAGATTTTTGTTTTTCTAATGAGCATCAATAAACTAAAGTGCGCGGGAGCTTTGAGTCAAATGATTTTTTTAAATTTTAGCCATAAAAGTTTACACGTTTTATTTTTCATCGTCTTACATCAGACCCATTAAACATAGAAGATGGGAAAGACTAATCTGTAAACTGAGTTGAGACACAGTACATACACGCATGGGGGCGACTTTATCGGCAGCTCATCTATTTTTATCGCTTGTTTATGAAACAAATATTTCAAAAATAGATATTGATTACGATGACTATAAGGTGATTATGAAAGACATGATCGTGTGTTCAGGGTAGGATCGTTCTGTTTCTATTTCATATAACAGAAGGGATATACAAGTTGATTTAGAAATGTCTTGTAATCTGCCTTAGTTGCCAACTGAGTCAAAATATTAAACAACAAAGCCAAATCAATAATGTTTTGGAAAATGTGTACAATTTGATAAAAAACATGTTATGATTGTCTTAAGTACATTTGTTTTCTTATTCTATCTTACCAAATCAGGAGTCATGGCTTATCTTTGTAGCTTGGTGGCAAGTTTGGTACCAGATTGAGCCTAAAAGATCCACCCAAATGTCTATCTAGCCTGCTTGGTCAAAAAATAATCAAGGACATAAACAGTGTATGACTTTTCTTTTGTTGAGCACTTTATGAGCATGTTTTTGCTGGGGAAGAAACCGCTAATAAACGCTAAGTTTGTCCAGTAGAAACAGGCAGAACCCGGCAATAATCAGTATTTTTGGTAATCCCAAAAACCTTCACAAACCAGGTTTGGAACCGGCAATAATCGGTAATAAACCCAATAAAAACAGACAGGCGATTCTTAGCGGTTTGCGCTGTGAACGGTGTCACGCTGGGTTATACACATCATTGTGAAGCAATCTTTTTCAGGTGCGGTGGCATTGTTTAGTATTACAAAAGGTCAAATGTCGTGGCCCATTGACTAGGATCGATAAAATTGGCGGTAACTTTTCGCGAGTAAAAACAGGGGGGATTAAAAACTGACCGATTGAAACTTAGCATTTATTAGCGTTTACTTTTTGCAGTGCCCCAGCAGAAACACGCTCTTATATGATTTCAAATGTCATCAGGGGCATTCTTGATTAGACTTGCAATTAAAAAAGGAAAAGGAAAAGAAATCTGTATACTACAAGTATACATAATTATGTAGTCATAGCAAGTGACACTATCACTACCTTGCTCATTAGAAGAATCAGCACAATGGATTTTTTTTTAATAATTTCTTTTTAATCAAATAGACAGATGCGGAATAATTTCCCTTTTTTTTACACTTTTTTGTTTTCAAGGTTATGCAGACAATTATAACACTTATGAACTCTTTTGTTATCGCAAATAATATTAATTTCTTTTCTTTTTCTTCCCCTTTTCATAGTTCTGAGTGGGATTCGTGTATAGTCTGTGGCGCTATAACGTATTGTTCCTCGGCTATAATTGATATTTTCATGAAGTGGTTATTGTTCTGCTATTTCTACACTATCTAGGCTTCATTTATGAATTGTAATTCAATTTATACCATTCTACAATGACTTTTTACTTCCTTGATTTTCTCCGTTCTACCGTGTCTAATATGATTTATCACACTGCACTGCTGCTGTAGGATATTGAACAATTTGTGATATTTTCAATTTATTTCAAATTACGTAATGTCAAATTGGGGAAAGTGCATTCAATCTTAAGATTTATGTAACATCTTACTTTTGAAATATCGCTGTTCTATATTTGGAAGTAAATAACTCTATATTTGGAAGTAAATATTCCATATTTCAAAGTAAATACTCCATACTTAGAAGATTGTGCTCTATAGCTCATTCAGTTCCAAATTGGCAAACCGGTTACAGTAGTAAATTAATTCAGATGAGGGGGGGAGCGCAAAACGCTAGCATAGCGTAACTGGCGCATTGCCAATTGTATGCCTGATGCTTGCGTATGCCAAATTAGTGCGTATACGCTTGGATTAATACGCGGAAAGATCAAAAATGCATATTTCTTGCCCGTGCCGATTTGGAACTGATTAAACTATAGTTGGATGCACAAGTGTCAAATATTGAGTATTGAATGTTATGTTACTTATTCGATTTGGAAATAACTGCTTCATTTAGAATAACGAGCTCCATTTGGAGGACAATTATGCCTTTTGGAAGCATTTATTGTTCCATATTTGGAAGTAAATACTCCATGTTTGGATGTATTAACTGTTCAACAATAGGCTGATTGTTCCATATTGATTCCAATGTCAAAACTCGAAAAGTGTCTAAGATTTGGATGTATACTTGGAAGTAAACTTATAATTATAACCACTTGGTAAATCTTTAAATACTGAAAAAGTGGTAATTTTTCGCACAATTAAATGTTTGTGCTAGCTTGTTTTTATTTTCGCACAATTAAATGTTTGTGCTAGTTTTTGTTTTTTTCACGGTAGCTGCTTGGAGTGCGTTTACAGAAACAACAAAGTGAGCAAATGACCTAGGACCTCACTTGGAAAAATATAAAGAGCTCATTTACCTATTCAATACATGCATCCCAATCAGATGCCGTACTTTACTGCTATATATGCACAAATAAGCGAAGAACCAATTTACCGCCGCGTAAACATGAGTCACCCCGCGTATAATGCGTATCAAGTTCGTTCGTCAAAATAAGCTTGCGTAATGCCACGAACGCACAGCGTATAAGCTCAACGCGGTAGTTATGCGGCATGTGAGTGGTTCATTTGCACAATTTTCAACCTGACTGATTGATAGAACCCAGGTCTCCTGTGTGGCAGTCAAATGCAAGCTTGCAAAATGTTAAGATTTTTCGAAACCAAGTGCAGTATTTTGTAGCACTCGGGGCTTATAGGGTTAAAAACATAATCTCTCTCTGAAAACATGATACCAACTATAGTTTTTCCACCAAAGTAGGTCGATGTCAAAAGTATAAATGTTCCGGCTGCGGCGGTAATCAGCATCACGCTGGTACTCCTCATAAGCACCCTTACATTAAATGCTCGACTTTGTCTGCCTCCTTATACATGTTATAACACTATGAAGATAAGTTAGTTCAGTTCATATAAAGCATGACTGAAACATATGGCTTAAATAGAATAATGCTTTGTTTGTCATTTACTAATTTGACATATTTATGGAATTATCGCACACACAAATATGCAAATATGTGGTTTAGTTGTAAGATTATAGAGTTTTGTTAAAAAGGCACAGTTTATGGTCATATGTTATTAAAGCTATGCCATTTTCTTATAGTTTTGGGGACTTTTTAGACCGTAAAAATTATGGCAATATCTTGTCCAGTGTAGGCATATACTTTGTGTCATCTCATTATGCCAACACAAAATTGCTGTGTTGCCCTCAGCGACCGGCCCTAAAATCTCAAAAATCAGGGTCACTTTTTTTTTTTTAAAGATTTAAAAAGTGCCTAAGTTGTCAATGTATTATTATTTTCTGCTTAAAATGAATAAGTTTGCTTGAATAGATTGCTTTTAAACTATTAGTATTACTATAGTATTAGTCACACTAGAAACATTAGTCAACTTGACATTTACCAATTATGTCTTGTCATGAACCAGGGTCTGTCAGTAATATCTGTCAGCAAAAAAAAAAGGGGGGGGGGGGGGGGGGAATCGACCGACCAAGCCAAATTCAAGATTGTTGGCACTTAAAGGCAATACAACATTTTTTTAAATATTTTCAATATTTATCTTGTATGATATCCCATGTACCAAATAAGACGATGGGCTATTCCATGTGAAATCCATACACCCCTATGGAAGACATTACCTTAATCTTCTCCACAGGAAGCGTTAATTTCAAATGGGGTTACTTGCATTGGTGACTCCATTTGAAATCTACACTCCCTATGGGTAAGACTAAGGTAATGTCTTCCATAGGGGGGGGGGGGGGGGGGGTATGGATATCACATGGAATAGCTCAATGGTGTATGAGTTCCAGAAATAGATATGGCAAACAAACAATATTTTCTCTATTTTAGGCCAAATTACAGGATGGTTTATTCAGTTTGTCATAAGTTGTTTTAACGAAGCATCATAATCGCATTTGTTAACGCTTTCCACGCGGCTATTATTTTTACCATACACAAAACAGATTTTTCAGAAACCTTTCATAATTTTCAAAGTCTATCTCAAAGATTACTGACCAAACACTAGGCATGTTTGTACTTATTTCAATGCATTTCTAATGGTGATTCCAAATATGGTAATGAAATACAGTAATTGTGACATTTTTGAAACATTTTGTGAAATTTTGGAATGTCGTCTGCAGCTGCCTGCCGCATGGAAAGTGTTAAGTATGTAGGACACTGTCGTTATAAAGTGTCATTACGGAGACCTAGTGTTATTCCTATTTCATGGAAGCACTCTTCCATGCCCAGACAAGCATCTCAAATGGACATCTCTATAACGTGAAAACTGAACTGGTTTTTTAAACATTTGCACTTTATATGAGCAAATCAATTACGAAATGGTGAAGATGAAATATTTTGAGAAACAAGGTAAAATGATGACACATGGTAGATGTTAAAAGCGGACTCAATCATTATCCGATGTCAGCAGGATATTATTTGGTATATACAGTGTACATAAAAAGCAAGCCTCCAAATAAGCAGGTCTTGACCAGGAGAGGTTATTTTAGGAGAGTGGTTCTTGGTCCTGAAGTGGGAATCACGAGCACTTTTACAGAACCTGGAGACATGTTTAAAAACAACATACATACCAATGTCTTAAAAACAGAACTATTCCATGCTAACCAGTATATCAATAACTTCCGGCTCCTACCTATTTAGAGCCCTGCATAAAATGGTGGAGATAATTTTATAATCATGACTCGACTTGGGGCTTCACTCAACAATTTGAGTCACAAGACCACATTACCAAACTTGAAGTGAGACTCAAACACTCAGTGACTCAATTTAGTTTTGAGACTTGATGGTCATATGAATATGCCTCAAACTGAATGAATCGTGACTCTCACCTTTTTTTACTCAAAATTAGATAACTCAAATGCATAACAAATTTGAACACATTTCAATGTGTTCAAATTTACTGATAAAACAGGAACTTTTATATAAGAATAACCATTGAAACATTGGACTAAAAACCTTTAGTGTTTATTAAGCATGTAAGGCCAAGTAAATTTAACTTGAATACATTTAGGTTAAACAAGAACACTATCGATGACTCGACTTGACTCAATTTAATCTTGTGCAAGACTTGACTCAATCGAACTCTTCATTGAAGAGTTCGGCAGAATCTTTACATCTATGAAGTCCCCTTAGATGTAAAGATTCTGCTTGACCCAAGACTATACCGCCTAATTAATTCACTCAAGACTTGACAAAGTAAATGACTCAACTTGACTCAAGACAAGTAACTTGTGACTCAACCTCAATTTTGCTCAAGGCATGCAGGAAGACAATAAAATCAGTACTTGTTGCATAATACCAATTTGTTGAGGTGAAATCAAAACTAATTGAAATTGCCAACGGCACTAAGTTGCCAGTTGTTAATTCCTGGCTCGCGCGGGTTTTCCACTTGGCTAGATCGCGACAATAGGTCTGCTGTTACATTCATCGGAACCCTCCCCGCGCGTCTGGGTCGGCCCGTTCACCCTTTTTGTGTATCACAATCCTCCGGGTTTTTCTACGACGAGGTATATTCTCTATGTTGTTCTTGATCCAAAATTTCCCCACCCACCACGCCCATTTGGTGGCATTCTCGTTGCATGTTTTCAGGTTTGCATTATTATTTTTTGTGTTTTGGCATTGTTCTTTTTCGTTTCTAAAAATTTTGACCAAATTATTAGTCAGTACAAGTGATACTGAATTGCGTCATGCGTCTTTTGTATTAAAAATGCTATTATATTTATAAATACAAAAATATGTACATGTACGGTTCACAGATTACAGGTTTTTGTGTCTTGTAATTATATAAATCACGTCATATTATTTCATGTACAGTAATTACAAAATTAAATTGATCAGCTTAAATCAATACATTTTTAGTGATTCCCTCCTTTCGTGCTTGCGTCCTTAGGAGTAGGGGGCTTGTCTCTCTGCAGTCCCCATGGAAGGTCACAGCTTAAATCAATACATTTTTAGTGATTCCCTCCTTTCGTGCTTGCGTCCTTAGGAGTAGGGGGCTTGTTTCTCTGCAGTCCCCATGGAAGGTCACTCGATCGGTCATGATATGACAATATGATTTGCGATATTATTTTGAAGGTGATTGCCTCCGTGACTGCCAGCGGTGCCGGAGTGGGGGACTTGCCCTCTGCAGTCTCCAGTCGAATCACAAACCGATTGATTCTCTATGCGAACTTTGAGTTCAAATAATTATACGTTGACAAATTATGTTAAATTGGTTATGTTGTAATCAGATTGATTCTGTTTTACACAAAATTATGTTAAATTCTTTGCGATTTTTGGTTTCACTTTTGTGAATAAATCTATGATTTACCTCTCGTATGCTCCGAGGCATTAGCACACACATCTTCTCTTTGCGTTTCTCTTAACTTAAGTGTCCGAAGGCAATTAGTTCCTGCCAATGGTAGTGTAAACATAGAACTTCATAATACTTGAAAGTCATATTTGTATCCATCCAAATAAATGTTCTTATTATCTTATTCATTTAAAATGGTCAGTACCAACTGGACTCTATCACAAATCTTTACACAAATTTAAGCAAGATTACCATGCATGAATAATTCATATTACTGGGATTCCACAATCTTGTTTTTAGGTCTATAGACGATGTCACCTGTAACGTCACAGCAGCCAAGCGAACAAAAGCTTGCCTGCCAATGTGCAGGCGCGAATTTAAGGGGGGCAGAGGCCTCTATAAAAAAAAAAAACAACAACAAACAAACAAAAAAGGGAAAAGAGAGGGGGAGAGGAAAGGGGGAAGGGTGAGAGAAAGGGAGAAAGAGCCTTTAATTGAGTGACTGATTGGTGAATTAAATAATACTGTATGTCATGATATATACGTAGGCCTATACAGGCAAAGAAAGAAAAATAAGAAGAAGGGGAAAAAAAAGAGAAGAAACGGGGGAAAGGGATTGCTTTTCAATAAAATATTGGTCAAAAGTACACACCAAATCGCACAAAATGGGTAGGGAAATTGAAACAAAAATCAAATTCTGAGGTGTGGGGGGGGGGGGGGGGGGCACATCCCCCTCAGACTCCCCCCCCCCCCTGTTCAAGCTTTCAAACCAATGTATACTTAAATCAAGAATATATCAGTATATGCTCATCTTCTTTCGTGCATTGATGAAAACAAAATATTTATTGGAAGGAAGGTGGCTTTTCGATAAAATCTACTTCTGAGGGGGGCACTTCCCCCCTTAGACACCCCCTGTCCGAGCATAGCTCGGAGCATTGTATAGTCCACCACCACAAAATTAAAGTTGTTTTTTTCAGCCCCCCGGTAAACTCAGTCTCTCGCTCCGCCCCTGATGTGCGCACGAATTGCATGTCAAACAAAAGCTTGGCTGCCGGTATGCGCCCGCATTCGAAGGGGTGTCCATTATATATCATACACTAAACAAAACCAGTCATCTGTATACAACAGCAGTCAATACGACAGTTAATGCATGTTCCCCCATGCATGGAATGGAACTGGGCACTTTTAACATTGTTGATTAACAAGAGGTAACATGGTCTATAAGGCTTGTGCCCTTTTGGTCTTCAACTGGAAAAAGGACATGAACTCTAAATGATCCTAAGCCTGTGGAATCTCAAACCAAAAAGGTTGCGTGTCCCAATAAATCCTGATTCCAGTGGGGTCTTTACATCAAAAGGTCACAAGGTGTAAGCAGTGGTGGCAATAGGAGGGGAGGGGGGGGGGGGGTGTCATAGTCATAGTTACCCCTCAGTCAGCTCAAGCCCCACCTCATTTTGTCCTCCAAACAATCGAAAATGTTGAGTTTTAATGTCAAAATTACTTAAAATTAGTCTAAAATGTCTAATTCAAAACAATTTAAGCTAATTTTAGGTAATTTTTACATTATAAGCCAAACTTTTCTGCACATCTTGTGCATTTTTCTTCTTCTTTTCCCTCCGATTCTGTCTTGCCCCAGTTTGCCCCCCCCCCCCCCATTTTTGTTTTTGATGCTGGTGCCGCCACTGGGTGTAAGTAGTGGTCACCGAAGTTCAGGGAAAATTTAGAGAAAATTCCAGAATCAAAGTGTTGTGATCAAACCTTAGTTGAAATACATATCTAGCTATTCGGCCTAGCTAGCTTGTGGATATAGACTCCAAAGCGATGATGCAACAACAATATTGTTGTTTTTAAATCTTATATAACATCAGAACAGACGAGGCAAAAAAAAGCTCTAAAATGTCAACCGATTTTATTTTAAGACGCACAGAAATTGATTTGTGTACACAATCTTTGCCTCGTCTCTCATATCATACGCTCTCATTATAAGAACATAAGATCCGAAAATACCCCGGCTTTAGCGATAGTCCCACCCGTTTCGTAAATCGACACCGCAAGTGCAATTAACATTTTATATCACAGATTGTCCTCGCCAGATCCATACAGGAGTATGGGTGCATTATTTAACGAGCTTGTGCGTGTGTTTGTTAGCTAGAGATTAAGAGATCCCTTTTTTCATTCTTTTTTTTCTAGAAAATGGGTTAAGAGAGAGAGGGAGGGAGGGAGATCTATTTGAGTAAGATGATCAATAAGATTTTTAATTTTCTTTCAGAACAACTTCAGCTGCTCTAATTTCACATTTAAACTGGGAGTGTGGATTACAATTGGAGATTTTGTTTTCTTTGTACATACTTGAAAGGTTTGTTATTTTAATATAACGTCAGCTTTAAGGGCACCTAATATAATATCAGTTTTAAGGAGACCTAATATAATATCAGTTTTAAGGAGAACTGATAATAAGGTTTATGAAAGGCCTACTTTCCTAAACCAAATTATTTACTGGGCAGATCAGCATCTGTTTGGTCTTTGTGTGATTATACTGGAAGAGGTTCTTTGCTTAAAGCCCCCCCCCCCCCCAAAAAAAAACCCACCCAAACATAATGTTGTCCTTGTGGGTTTTTTTTCAGATTTTTTTTTCTTCAGATTTTTTAATATTTTTAACAGTGTAATAGCATTGACTTTTTTGTTTTGTTTTGCCTTATACCTGTCTATTCTCCCCATCATATTTCTTGTCGGCTTCATCGAGACTGTTTGCTTGCCAAAACCTGCGCGCATCGGTATGTGAAATAGGCTTTAGCGTGTAGCTCTACTCGGCAGCGATGCATTTTTGTTGTTGAATGGAATCACCATGAGAAATGCATTAAAAAAGTACAAACATGCCTTAGTGGTTCAGTATATTTTGAGATAGTCTTTGAAAGTTGGAAAAGGCTTCTGAAAAATCTGTTTCGTATGGTAAACACAATACTTGACAAGCAACTACACAATGAATTATAATTTTGTGCCCGATAGCATGGTCTAGGACCATAAACGGAATAAAGCTATGTTAAACATACACTGCGCCTTATTCCGTAAATAGCATAAAGCTAGTGCTGATAGGATATCCAGTTTGGAGTGTCAAAATTCTTAACTTGTATGGTCCAGGACCAAATAATGGGGCTAAAATCTCATACTACATGTAGCATCAATTACACAGTGCACTAAAATCCCAAAAGAATTCATTAATTCATTCCTGCTATGTACCGAAGATAGCAGTTCACTTAAAACACAATACTCTACAAACAATTATACAATTCTAGCACACAAAGGCGTAAACACATTTATATTATAATCTGTAATTCAATTTTGATTTTAATAAGTGAGGATGATAAAACACCTAAATTTAAACATGATCAATATTTGACTAGCCTGTGTGGCAGCTCAATCAAAAAGAAAATCTCCATTTATTGTGCGCTATCAATAAGCAGGAATGACTTGATTATTTCTTAGCGTATTTTGTGCTCTTGAAGGAGTGGCTAGCTATCTGAAGGCAGTAGCGTATTAAACTAGCTTTTTTCTGAGCAAGGGGGAAAAGTGTGGGTGGGGGTGGAATATGGTAGGTGAAAAAGGCTTGCGTTATGTTGCATTCACTGATTATTGGCGCATGTCTCTAACCACTACTGAGCTAAGCTGCCAACGCTTGAATTGCCTGGGCAGCGATTTCGTACCCAAATATCAGCTCGGACGATGAAGTCATCCAATCAATGCTGTAGTATGCATGTGGACATTGATATTTGCCGTAGTGAATTGTAGTGTCTAGGAAGGTTAAGGTTAATCTATCAATGTAACACAGCGCTTTAAATTGCAGTTAAGGCCACAAAAAACCCACCCTACTCTACGGGCAAACGCACCTCTCAGGTCAGGTCGGTCGGTCGGTCGGTCAAGTGTTCATCCTTTGAAGTTGACAGTAATAACAAAAAAATCTGTAAACATTTTGCCTGTCGGTATTCATTTGCATGTGATATTTTTTGTTACCGATTTCTAAAAATATGGGTCGGTCAGGCCCATAGAACAGGGTTTAGAAACATTCATGATGTCAATTTAAGTGAGAGTGGAGTAATACTAATTTACTAATTTAACTAGTTTTCGCTCATTAAAAATCTTGTTTTTTCCCCTCCTTTTCCATTAAAGCTACTAATACACCTGGTTTGTTGCGCTATAACATAAATGTGAACTAATTCTCCTTTATTGCTTATTATCTCAAATGATTGTGCATTAAATAATTACCCCATTATTACAGCCATTAAGATAGACATGATATTGTAACTTAATCATGTCTGGAATAGAGTTGTTAAATAAAATATCTCATTGCGTCAACTTAATTATGTCTAGAACAAGCGCTAAAGTATGCTAATATTTCTAACAAGGCGGTTCTCGAACGGCGCGCGTCTCGTTTACTTGTGTGATAGTGTCTGATAACATGGTAGTAAGGCACATGAAAGGCGATGTTACGTTTCCCGTAACATTTTTTCCAAACCATAATGAGGCAACTTTTTCAATATTCAATATTCATTATTTTGCAGGATTTCAATTTTTCAAATAACAGCAATTTCATCAACATATAGCGCACGCTCGCTATACTACCTGCCAATATTGTGTCAAAACACTACTCTGCATAACTTATACACAGATTTGTATTTAATAAATATATTCAACCATTTTTCAGGTATTTATGGTCGATTCATTAAAAAGAAACAAGATATTTTTGAACAATATACAAAAGAATGAATTTGGGGGGATTTTGAATCTCAAACGCGGGCAAAAAATCATTACACGGGCGAGTTACGGGAAACATAACATTGACTTTCATGTGCCAAAATCTTTGATATTAAGCAGTACATGTAGGATTGGGTGGATAGGCCTACTCATAAGACTTCAAGACCAGCCATTAAGGCAAAAAAAAAGGTTGACTTGCCCTTTCAGGGCCAGAGTCTGGGTCGGACGGTAGGATTTTTATTTTTTTTATTTTACAGGGAGATACTACACAAAAACACGTTTTAAAGAAAAGAAATGTTGATTTTTTTTTTTAATTTTTAATTTTTAATTATTTTTTTTAAAATTATTTTTAAACAAGCAGATACTACTCAAAAACACGTTTATCTTTCTTTATTGTTGTGTGCTTCTTTCAAACAAAAATTAATTTTAATTTTTTTTTTTAATATTTAAAAAAATAAAAATAATAAATAGCGACCCTAGATTTCCGAAAATTCGGGTCGGTCGGAAAGGGCAAGTCAACATGATTTTTTGGGGCCTTAAAGTAAAATTATGATAATAAATATTGAAATAGTTTAAGCTCACTCACATTTGAAGATCTTTAGTACTCTGACAGTTTGTGATATCGAGGCAATTTATTGTCAATGTTGATGAGAAAGTAGAGAATGCGGTCATTTCAATTAAAATAAAACAATTTGAATAGGAAATGCGTTATTTGGGGAAAGGGGAGGGAAAAATAATATTTGGAAATGCCAAATTATAGCATAGTCGCTATTTCCATGGAATACCATTAGGCGAAATAAAATTGTTTGCTCCAAAAAGGCAGGATCCGTCGGTCCAATTTAAAAAACACACAAAAAACTCTACATACCTGTGGTTTGAAGAGACAACCAATTTAGTGCCTCAACTGGGTATCATATGGATAGCACATGGGCATTTCTAGTACGTCACATTGATTTCACATTGTTTCACAAGATTTTTCTCTGAAACACAACATGGGGATCCAATGGGTGTCACATGGGTTTCACATCATATCACATGGGTATCACATGGCTGTCACATTGGTTTCACATTGTTTCACTATATTTTTCTCTCTGAAACACAACACGGGATCCAATGGGTGTCACATGGGTTTCACATCATATTACATGAGTGTCACATGGCTGTCACATTGATTTCACATTGTTTCACTATATTTTTCTCTCTGAAACACAACACGGGATCCAATGGGTGTCACATGGGTTTCACATCATTATCACATGGGTGTCACATGGCTGTCACATTGGTTTCACATTGTTTCACTATATTTTTCTCTCTGAAACACAACATAATAATAATAATAATACCAAGCGCTTATTTAGCGCCCTTAGCCCAAAGGGGCCTCAGGGCGCTTTAAAAACATATTATGATAGCATATATAACACAATAAACACAAACAATATATAAAAAAGGTCGCCAAAATAGTGGGTCGAGCATCAGGACACATGGAGAAAGACGGACACGACCAAATGGTCTCATAGATTTCGACTCGCTATCTCGCAACCTATGAGGGATCCAATGGGTGTCACATGGGTTTCACATCATATTACATGGGTGTAACATGGCTGTCACATTGTTTCACTATATTTTTCTTTCTGAAACACAACATGGGTATCTTCTTTTATTTAAATCTCCCCCCACCCCCTTCATTTTTATTTTATAGCCGAGCACCCCTGTATCCAACCAAAACCATGTCAATTATCCCCCGGTTTGCAATTCAAAGTCTGATTGAACCGATCATTCCTGGCCTTATAATTTGTTTATATCAAAACTGTAATTACGTGCCGTAATATAGATTGCAAATTGCCTCACCGGTAATTAGCTCAAGCGAGGTATAATTACTCAAAGTGACTTCTTCTCGTTAATTTTTACGATCCGCCATGTTTTTATGAGGTCACATTTGACATGTACTATATATACATACGATATACTGTATTTACTCTCCAATCTTTAAACGTAAGAGGAGAAAATTATTCACTCTTAATATATAATTGAGAATTCTTCAGAATGGACAAATTTCACTCCTTTAAGATTGAAAAGCCTTTCTTCTTCTTTGCTTTTCCTAGTGAATGTAGAGAATTAGTTATCATTATGGGAGCTTTTCCCACAAAATCAGATCCTATTGTGCAAATTCTTCATCTGTACTTTGAAACCAATGTCAGTTAAAGGCATATTATGTGATCTTTTCCAGGGAGTGCCCTCTATTCATGATTTTTTTTAGAAAGTAGATTTTCTTGCAGATTTACATTTCTGATCATAAATCGTACATACATTCCAAGTTACAGAGGGATACGATTCCTAATTACATCAAAATCATGGTTTTAGAGTGAATTTAGACTAGAGTAAAATAAGTTGTCGGATATCCGACAGTTTATTTTCACTCTAAAACCATGATTTTGAAGTAATTAAGAATCGTATCGTCCTGTAACTTGGAATGTATGTACGATTTATGATCAGAAATGTAAATCTGCAAGAAAATCTGCTTTCAAATTTTTTTTCGATGTTGAGGGCCTTCCTGTAAAAGATCACATAATATACCTTTAATTACCATCACTAGTATTAGAATAAGGTCAATCAATTCAACAATTAACATACTGATTCTTGTTTAACATTTTGAAATGCCTCTTTAATAAGTTTAACCTAACACAAACCTTTTTGGTCTACTAATTTCTTTAATTTACATGCCCCAGACAGAATTAAAAACATATTTCTTAATATTAAACATGTTTATGAGTTTATCATATGTTTATTAAAACTCTAGTAGTTTTTAATCTGTTAATATATATATAGAATATTATATGGGTATTAATAACGGGCTAATTGAAGCTTGAAGTGAGGTTTCATTATGTAGATCGTCATTAAGAAATCATTGATGTTTCGGTGAGCATACAAACGCATTCATCAGAGTAATACATTAAATCTCTAGACCTGGATTTTAATTGTTATGGTATGATGAGAAAATAATAATTAGATTTTGATCTTGAAATAGTATGTATAGGCCTAATATGTGTAATGTAAAGGGCGCGGTTGTCGGTAAAATGCATTTTGAGATATTAATGGAATTTGGCATGAAAAACAAAGAAAGTAAAGACATCTTGTAGCAATTTTTCTTCATAAAATCAGAAAGTAGTATCCAATCTTAACTACAAAGTTGTCATTTTAAAGCATTCAAAAAGCTCCTTTTGTTGGTATTAAAATCTCAACTTTTTCTTTGAGAGACAACTGCATCCATTTGCTACGGCTGTACACATACGAGGGGCAGTCAATAAATAATGAAAGTGATCATGGTATGGGATGCATGAGTGATTCCATTGAGGGATAATGTGATCAATACAAAGTATGAAACTTTGTCTTTCAAACAATACACTTTTGGATTGTTAGATACCTTTGGTTATGTAACGTCATTAACATAAACGCAATAGGTTTCAGACACTGACTGAAATCTGTCAAATATTTGGCTGGATATGTAATATGTTGAATATGGGTTGATTGATACATTTGCATTTATCTCGGCAATGCAAGCATAAAAATAGATAACACTTGGCACATAAATAGAACACACACTTATCTTTGTATGACACTCTTGTTTAGATCTGAATTCCTTAATACAAACAAGAAGGGACCATCTCAAATACGCTTTTATTTAGCAAAATCCGCAATAATATACCTTAGAATGCAACAAAGGATAAAGAACAATGGAGGGATTATAATTTAGTAAATTGTTGTGGGATGTGAAGCAATAATAGTGGGGATATCAAGAGGAGCTGTTCATAAAATTTCCTCAAACCATTGGAATTATGTGACGATTACTTTAACAATACATATCTAGTAGCTCTAAAGATAACAGTAATAAGAGAGGTTGTGGCAGCCATCTTTGATTGATACATTCATGTATATCTTCATTTTGACTATCACAATATTTATACACATTGATTTAAGCATTTTTCATTATTTCTGATTAGAATTTGAAGGCACAGTAAGCTTTTATTTGGTAAATTTCATGATTTTAGCCATTTTTTGGCCCTGTTCAAAATGATCTGCCGTCTGCGCATGCGCATATTTTCTGCAGGTTTTATGCGAATAAGTTCAGACAATTAATTCAGACAATTAGTTAGCTATCGTATGGGATCTCCCAAACTGGTTAATTGCTTGGATTTTTCCTAAATTGTTTGATTTTCCGCAATATTAGTGATTCACTGACTGGGCATTTTTCAATGAAATTGGCTATTTGAAATACTGATATTTGTATACTTTTTATTCAATTGCCTCTCCTTACTTTTTCTTCTTATACTACATATATCAAACTACACAGGAATTAAAGTTATTGTCTTTTTTATCATACTTATGCGAAAAAAATTGGGATTTACCTGTTTCTAGTGTCATGTTATGTAATCTTCTTATCACATGTTTCATACAAACAATTCAAATTTCCCGCCAAATAACTGATTTAACAGTGTCCCAAGTGTACTTACTTTGAGACAATGCTATGAGTCATAGTTCACACTTAGAAATCCAAAACTGTATTGTTTGAAAGACAAAGGTTCATACTTTGTATTGATCACACTATCCCTCAATAGAATCACTCATGTATCCCATACCATGATAATTTTCATTATTTATTGAATGACCCTCATATTAATATAAATATGAACATGATATGCACTAGAAAACACTCATTAAAGAGATAATTTATAATCAATATGGCCAGAAGAGGGGAGGGAAAAGGGGTAGGTAGCGGGAGGGTAGAGGAGAGGAGAGTAGGGGAGGGTATAGGAGAGAGGGTATAGGGGTATAGGGGAGGGGAGAAGGGGGAGAGCAAGAGAGGAGAGGGAGGGAAGAGAGAGAAGGGCCACTTCTATACCAGTCCTCCCCATCCATCCCAAAACAAATATTGCATTTTTTTGGTTGAGTTGGTTAGATAGATGACATACACATTATTATTTCTCAAAAGTCACCATTTGTCCTTTGCTATGGAGACAAATCCACTCATCATGGGGTAGTGGTCCTTCCCTTGAGTAAGCAAGTTATCAAAATCTCTGAAAATCTATCCTGAACACCCTGCCATTTCACTCCAATCATTCCTCTATTGAATTATTATTTCATTATTGAATCAGTCAAGTATTATTAATCATTCATCTAGTCTTCAGTAAAAAACCCACCCTGAATCGCCAACTCTCATACAGCGATAATTATTACTATTAATCTAGTAAACACGCATACATAGCAATGAAATTAATATTACAGTGTTAAATGTAGCAGACATGTTCTCGTTATTCTGTCAAAACCTCGTATGTTTTTCCAGCCCTTCAGCATGTATAAAGTAAAATCGCCCAATGGTTATGCATAGGAAGTGTTGCTCTATACATGTTCAAGGGCAAGAGCGTGTACAAGGTTTTGATAGATGTGTATTTTGGTCGGCCCTTGAACATGTTTAGAGCAGACTGCCCAAAGGTTATACATAGGAAGTATTATTTATACATGTTGAAGGGCCAGATGGAGATACGAGGTTATGACAGAACAGCGACATTATAATAATCACCAGTCATGATTTCCACATGCGTGTGTCCCAAACTCTGACATTTATGTTTTTTAAATTCTCGTTAGACTACATGAACGCTACCACACTCGCACCCCCCACACCCCCACATGCAAACGTAACATAATTGTATTGAATTTCATCAGTTCCTGTTGTTAATTCACTTTGTCCAGCGTGGTAGCTCCTCAGCTCAGGGGCTCTCTTTTACGATAAGAGCGGGCTCTTTTAATTAGATAACATGCCAAAATATGGCATAATGCCTCCAAAACTCAACCTGCTTAATGGAACATGACGGATAGCTACTGACCCATTTTTCATCAAGGAGGTCCATAGTGATTTGACGTAGAAGCGTGTACTTTTCTCTCTCTGATTTTAAGACCAATATATTTGCCCCATCGTCGTAATTGCTCGCATAACTATAATTCATATTCCCTCCACTTATTTCTTCCTCAGAAAAATTAATTCAATTAAGGTTAATATCAAACTCTTGTCTTGGACGCAATTTGTTCGTAACCCACGTGCTCCCGTTAAGCTCCGTTGGCCTCAAATCTTTTTTAATTTCGGTAAAAAGGTGAGACTTGTTTTTTGTTTTGCTTGCATTCGGCAGGCACCTTAATTCACAAATGAGAAATCCAATTATAGTAACGCTGGCTCTTAAAAATCATCCTGGATTAATTTTTTTTGGAGATTTTAATCAGCAAGCACAACATTAACAAATGACATTTAGAAGAAGAAGAAAAAAAGTAAAGACTAGACTGTTGTGAAGTCTTTTTATTCTGGGTTTTATCAGACAGTGTGATGCTAGCTGTACAAATTGTGTTTAATGAAGTGTGCTCGTAATTACTGGCAGAGTTTTAATTTTGCGAAAGAGTCTAAAGTTAAATCCAATAATAGGAAGATATCTAGGTCTCATTAAAATAATAATATCTGCGGGTTTACGTCAATTAAATAAATCCCGTGTCTGAGTAATATATGGAATGTATGCCAAGGAATTCCTTGGACAAATAACGGCTGCAGTCTTAAGTGGGTCAATTATAATGAAAAATAAATCCGGAGTACAAATTTAATTAATTGAAATGATAAATTGTGTGCAGTGTGTCTATATACTGGATTGCACTTGCAGGGATCTAAAAACACATTGTATGGATATAATATGCGAATTGGTCATGATATTTAATTGTATTAATGCAAATATTGATGATTTTGTTTGTTGTATGTGTTCATATACCCTTTAGTATTCATAATGATAAAACAAACAAATATATGATGATGATGTACTGTTTGCTAATAATGTGTGATGTGATCGGACGTAGCATATATTTTGATTTTGAGATATAACCAAACTACTACTACTACTTCTACTTATGTCGATCTCGATCGGTCTTCGTGAAGGCTCGCCATATTAACCAAACAAAGGATAGAATTTCTTTTGTTTTCTACTATTTTAAAAATCCTTCATTTGTGTTTGTCTCTTTAGAATTAATTGTCCATTTTTAATAGGGTTTTCTGCAAAATGTTGCATAACAAATGACCAATACCATCAAGTAGAAAATTAAAAATGGGATATTTTCAACCTCAGACTCATTTTGCTTGATCGCATCACATATATGGACCTCATTAGAAACTTCTGAATCAATATCAGGCCTATTGATCAAAACAGTACATGCAAAATGACAGTTCCAATTATTTTTCAAAGTTAAGAGCGAACAATGTTTTCCATTTTACCCTTTATCTTTTTGATAACACACATTTCAGTAAGTTACAGTTTAGTAAGTTCCAAATTAGTGAGAAATATGCGATTTTATCTCTCCAAGCGCAAATAAAATCCATGTGTACGCCTGTAATTTTGGCATACACACGCATTACGCATATGATGCACGGTACGCCCTGTTGCGTATGAGAGCTTTATGTGCACCCAAACTATTTTGTATAAATTCACTCCTGTAAGGGGACTTGCCAATTTGGAAGAAATTTTATTCGCTCTACACCAATATCTGAAATAATTTACCATTTCAATAATTGAATTATTGTAGGAGAGGGTAACATTTATTTCAAAATGAGTGGTACCAAAAATCATTACTTTAGTTTTCTTAACATTTAATGTAAGCTTGTTAGCCGGTAGCCTCTAACCAATTTGGTATGAGATTCAAATTTGTGGTTAAGTCATCATCATTTTAAAGAGGTTCGTAATTGTCGTCTGACTTTTATTCTATTTTGTTTTCGTGCAAAAACTGTGAGTAATAGACAACCATATTATTGATGGGCTATTCCAGTTGATATCCAAACACCCCCTGGAAGACATGACCTTAACACTTTCCACGCGGCTATAAGTTTTCCGGGAGGGGTACTCGGATTTGGTTTGGTCAGGGGTGTGCTGCTGGAGATTCCAAACCCCTACCCATTTCTAAGGGTGATTTTGGAGAGAAAAAAATACCCATTTCTGAAGATTTTGCTTCATTATAGACCCAATTTTCACACATTATCGGGAAAATAGACCCAATTTTCGCACATTTTCGCAAAAATAGACACATTTGTCAAAAGTGACCCCATTATTAGGGATTTTCCAGCACAAAATCATACCCATGTCTAGGGATTTTTTGCAAAAAAGCGACCCATTAGAGCGGCACATCCCCGTATACCGTATTAGGCGAGTACCCCACTCCCCCCAGGTTAGTTTTACCATATACAAAACAGATGTTTCAAAAGCCTCTCCCCAACTTTATATGTCTACCTCAAGAATTACTGAAACAATACTAGACATGTTTGTACTTATTTTAGTGCATTTCTCACGATGATTCTAAATATGGTGACGCAATTTAATAATTGTGACATTTTTGAAACATTTTGTTCAATTTTGGAACTGTCGTCTGCAGACGCCTGCCGCATGAAAAGGGTTAATCTTCCACACAGGGAGTATAGATTTCAAATAGGGTCGGGAAACCCATATCAAATTCACACTTTGTCTTCCCTATAGGGGGTGTATGGATTATAAATGGAATAGCCCATTTAAGCAGTCCATAAGAAGCAGACAAGAAGATAATTATGTAGTTGACACTTGTCAGATATGGTCAGACATGATGGTTAACATTGTGAAGGTTAACATATTGAAGGTGAAGGTCTATTATTGATTGCACGCATAAAGATTAAATGTTCCTAATGACAAATCAAGCATATTATTTATAACGAAGTTTACGTGGGTGTGTGTTAGTTTATTTGTGTGTTAGGTGTTTTTGTTTTTGTTTACATGGTCGGTCCAGGCTGACACACGCTTGGGTCCTAATGGGACTAAACCCAAGCAATTTGTATGGGCCATGCTAATCATGCTAAAATAAATAGCCTATATACAATTAACATGATAACAACAATTTATAACATACACCGGCGAATGTCCTAACCTGAAAAATATATAAGGACATTTGATAGCGTGGAAATCAAATCCAAGATCTTCCAGTCAATAGAGAATGTCCTAACGAGTAAAACACTGGTGTCTACTAACAGGTGTCAATATATTGGGGTTCTACAATACATGTAACACAAGAAAATAGTGTACATTAGGCCAAAACAATGGGGAATACTTCCTGCGCAGTCAAGAACTATATTTTAATGTTACATGATCGAGACAACTCTCCTTTCCAATCTTCTCTATGCTGTATAGTAACTCAATCAGACACCTTAAGAAATGATAGCACTTGTCATAGACTTTATGTAGCGATCATTTTCATAAGGGTTCAGGACTCAAAAGTGTGATCCAGTTCTCCTAGTGGACATTTAAACACACTGTCTGAAAATGCTGCAGTGTTTCTAAGTGTTGTGAATCCGGTCTCCTAGGGGATAGCAAATCAGCAAGGATAAAAATAAAATTTAGTGAGAAAAAAAATCAAAACGGTGCACTTCTGATAAAAACCGAATATTAATATAACTGTTAATGAGATGGCGGACTTCCACACACTTAATAATGAGCCTTAATATGGATGTCATGACAGGCTCATTCATTTCTGGCAATTTCCTTTGGATTTTTAGTCCATTTTGTGTGTGTATAAATGGTGACTCTCGCCCCTAGAGAGATCATGAGTTCAAGTTTGTGTGGATTCAAATACTTGTGTAAAGAGGTGTTAAGTTACATGGGTAAACCCCAGTAGGATCTTATAGGGGTGCTGAGAGTCAGAAGCCAATGTGGAAATCCACAAATAAAATGGGTTTCAATTTGATTTACATGACCGTATTCAAAATAGAGATATTAAGTAGTAGAGTAATGCACTCGGGTTAATATACAGCATCAGAGCAGCATAGTGTTTTTAACACTTTTCACACAAATAATGTTTGAAAATGTCAAAATAATTGAATTTATAACCATATTTGTAATCACCATGAGAAATGCATTGAAATATTAAGTACAAACAAGTCTGGTATTGGTTCAGTAATTTTTTAGATAGACTTTGAAAGTTGGAAAAGGTTTCTGACAAATCTGTTTTGAAATGGTAAAATGAATAGCCACGTGAAAAGTGTTAAACACTATGCTGTATGATATAAGACATGTTGGGCGGACTATGCCTTGATGAACAGATATTTCATTTTCCACCAAATGATATTCTTTCCATCGTACAAATGAGAAACATTCGTTATTTATTTTATATTTTATTTTATAACAGAAATTTCGTCTTTGCACATTTTTATTTCAAATAACATAACTACCCATGCATAGCTTTGTTGAGTAATAATGGTAGCAATTGCACTGTATGATGCAATGGGCTGTTCCAGTTGAAATCCATACACCCCTTTGGAAGACAATATACTGAATGTTTTCCACAGGGAGTTTTTCCTTTGTTCCCAACACAATCAGAGACTGGAACTCTTTACCACAAAACATCACTTCAATAACTGAACTAGAACCCTTCAGGACGGCACTTCTAGATCACTACCGCAAGCAAGATAAAGAAACCAAGGACTAAATTTGAACAGCATAGCGCACAACCATTCCTGCTCGGTTTGTCCCACAAGTGATGTTGAGCAGTATCCGAAAGAAGAAGAAGAAGAAGGAGTGTGAATTTCAAACGGGGTTATCTATATGGGGGACTCCATTTGGAATCTACACTCCCTGTGTGGACGATTAAGGCAATGTCTTGCACTGGGGTGTATGAATTTCAAATGTAATAGCCCAATAGGCATCAGGTACTAACGCAGTAAGGCAAAAAAAAAAAAAAGTTGTGTTGCCCTCAAGTGCCAAAAATTTAAATTCGGGTCGGATTGGGTTTTTTCAACAAACAAAAAAAATCATTTTTTTTTCATTTTTTTTTGGCTGAAAAATATATGGTTTATGTCAAGACAAAATTGGTATATGCCCATATGTCAATTTAACTAATGTTTCTTGTGTGACAATAATGTTTCTAGTGTGACAATAGTCTAAAAAACATTTATTTAGGCTTATTTATTCATTTCAAACAAGAAATAGTAACATTTAAACACTTTTAATCAAATTTAAATCTAAAAAAAAAAAAAATGCTACCCTAGTTTTTACGATTTTAGGGTCGGTCGCTGAGGGCAACACAACTATTTTTTTTGGTGCCTAATATTGCACTGCTAGAACATCTATTGCATGGTAAACTCCACTACTAACTATTGCACAGCAAAAGTACTATTGCCTGGTAAATAGGGTACCAGAAATCACATGGTGCAACTAGGCCTAATTAATGTCATGTGACATAGTTTTAACCTATCAGAAGACAAGAATATATGCATGGTCATTAAAGTAGACACATTTTCTTTTAATATTCTGAATCAACATGTATTTAAATGAGTATAAACATTTTGTGAGATAGGCTTTTACGACGGGTATTCATAATATAAGTTAAAAGTTTAACGGGTTCGCCGTCGGACAAGTTTTAATCTGTCAAGCTTTCGTCAGGATTAACTCTGACTTCTTCAGGACCAAATTATTATAATATTAAACAAAACATAGAGATTGCCACTTCTCTTGTTATCATCATTTGGGCTGCCCCTTGCCCGATGATTTGAGAGTAGGTGCCCTTTCCTACTTGTGAAAGAATTGGTGGCTCTGAAAAGAGTCGTTCAGATGGATTGCCGCTTCCACTGAACATGTAGGTTGCCACTGGCCTACTATATATAAATTTTGTTCTAATAGAACCTCAAAAGGACTGCCCCTTGACCAATGGAAATAATGTAGACACTGCCCTTGTCTACTACAGACTACAAAAGTCTAATGCACAGTAGTGCGGTCACTGATCTGTAAAGATGGTTTGAGTATAAACATGCCTAGTTTTGGATTGGTTCAATAGTTCTTCTGATAGATTTGGACTCCTGCCCTTATATTTTGACAAAAAAGTGAGAAATGTTAATTCCTATCACCCAATTTAGAATCTGCATCAAAAATACATCATACATGACTAGCCTCTTAATTTATTATGATTCTTTTTAGTTGCAAACTTGGTCTGGTCAAAATGTAAATTCTAATTCCGGACCATGTGTAATGCATTAGAGCGCTGTAAAGTTGATCGAAACAACAAGGAAATCCAGGATTTAGTATTATGAGGGGGAAAAAGGGGGTAAAGGCTGATTAATGTCTTAATAATATCGGGATTGTTTTAATGAGTGCTACAGACATGTCAGTGGTTATAAAAGCAATTTTTGTGATTTAACTCGGTGAGCTAAGGTGACATGTTTAATACGTTTGATATGAATGGAAGGAAATTTAGCAAGTGAAAAGTACTGCCTGTGCTTTCCTATGTGACCTCGTGTATTTCAACAGTAGGCTTTGATCAAGATTCTTACTACAGTCAAAAACATGTATAATTATTACCAGGTCTGTTAAAAAGCCCCTTCAAAGATGTTGACGTAACAATTTTTTAAGGATTTTGTTTTTATTTTTGTTAGATTCAAATCAATCATAAAATTAAAACCATTCTTATAGGTGACCTGCGCTATTGATGGACCTGGGAAAGAGTGAAAACTAAGAAGGACTCAAATGGAAAGAGTCATTGTACGGAAAATGTTAAGCTTTTAAAGATTCACTACAAAACGCAGTGTCTAATTATGCAAAAACATATTACATATCTGTAATTATATTATAATACAAAGCAGTTTACCAATCCACGGTGTTTACATTAATAGACAATAACTAGATAATAACCCGTAGGTATTTCAATGATGTTCAATGGTGGTAGTCAAGCGAATGACGTCAACGTCTGAAATGTCAAACAGATGAAAAGAACAAGAGAGTTATTATACAGAGAGTTCATTATTGTCTATCTCCCCCCAAGTCGCTGTCCAGCTGACAGATGTGACAGGGGCTGAGAAATCCGTATGAAAATGTTTGACTAGAGTTTATGTCACATAGTCCTTGGTCCATTCAGGTGGTCTCTTGACACGCGTGGATCGTCGCTGAGCGTTGGCCATTTCTGGATCGATCATAGTTAGCTGTGGCGTTCGGGGTCCTGTTGCGGGTGGTGAAGCGTGCGATTGAAGTATTGCCCGCTGGAATGAGTTTGTGTCTAGCGTACCGCTGTGTCCCGTGTTGTCGGTGATTATACGCTTTACAGTCTTAACGCCTACCTCAGCGCGGCAGTTGCTGTGAGGGAAGGCGACGGATGACAGCCGATGGTGCACGCCCCACTGCTGAAGGAAGTTGCGAGTTGTGGTTGCGGTGAATTCAGGGCCTCCGTCTGATGTGATCTCATCGGCGATGCCATAAGTGGCGAAGATACGTCGTAAGCAGGTAATGAGCCCGGCAGCCCCGTCAGTGGCTCGCTCGACAACGGGCCAGTTGGAGTACCTGTCGACGACCACGAGGTAATTGGTACCTTTGTACTGGAAGTAATCTGCGCAGATACACTGAAATGGGTAAGCTGGTTCAAGACGTGGCATTGGTGGGGCGCTGGGTTGTGATGGTGCCATGCGATTACAATGGCTGCACCTTGCTCTGGTGTTTGTTATGGCCGTTGTGATACCTGGCCAGAAGACTGACGACTCGGCTCTTGAAGTCATCATGGACGCGCCTTGGTGGGCGGAGTGTAGCGCCTGAAGGCAGTCATCACGCAGTGTTGGTGGGATAACAATACGCTCTTTGTACATTATGACACCGTCGAGGGTGTAAAGGTGATCACGGAACTGATAGTACCCACGGATTGATACTGGCCATTCGTGTCGTGTGCGAGGCAGGTTACCGTCCTCGAGCATGGTGGTGAGACGAGCTAAGTCTTGGTCACTAGTGGTTGCTAATTTGACACGATCCCAGGTTATCGACTGTAGGCCGTCGAGTGATGCAGACGCTGAAGCTTCAAGTGACATGTCAACATCGCTCTGTGGAGAGGCGTCGTCACGTAGGAGTGCCATGAATTATGTGGGCTTGTGTGTGTGCGAAGCAAAGCTTACGTCGTCCTCCAGGGGGTATTTGGCTGGGATTGGGTCACCCGTAGGGTAGCGCGACATACAGTCAGAGGCCTTGTTCTGCACACCCTGGATATGAACCACTCTGAAGTGGTAACGAAGTGTTTTCTCCTTCAGGTTGCGGAGGCGCGGGTTGCTGATATCGTCTAGGGCACGCGTTGAAAAGATGCCGAGGAGTGGTTTATGATCAACCGCCACAATGAGGTCTTTGCATCCAAGTACAAAATATCTTGCACGGTCAAGGGCATCTGCCACGGCGAGGGCCTCCCCTTCGATTGGTGCATAGCGTGATTCGGCTGGGTGTGTGAATCGGCTGCCAACCAAGACGATTTTCCATCCTTCGCGACAGCAGAATGGCTTAGCTGTGTCATCAGCATGACATTGGCAGTGCTTTTGCAGTAGCCAGTATCCAATACCAGTTTTTGACCAGTCAGTCACGAGGCAGGTGGTTCTTGACTTGTCAAAGATTTTTACGCCATTGTGTATCTCTTCAATGATCCTTTGTTTTGACTCACAGAAGAGCTGGTCAAGGGTCTCGTCCCAATGGAAAGTCTGTCCTGGCTTGAGGAGGTTGCGGAACGGGGCCATAGTAGTCGCCATTGAGAAAGCATATGCAACTTGGTTAACAAGGCCGAACCATGATCTGACGTCCGTGACTGATTTGGGAGCTGGGAAGTCTCGAAGGGCCCGCATGTACTTTTGGCTTGGTCGCACGCTGTTGGTCGTGATCTCAAAACCTGCGAATTCAACTGTCTCTGCCGCGAAGATAAATTTGTCAGGGTTTAGGGTTATGCCTTTGTCGCCACAGATTTCGAGCCATTCAGTGGCTTGATGAAAGCTGGCTTCGATAGAATGGGACCATAGCAGGGTGTCATCAACACATTTCACTTTGTCTGCAATGTGTGTGACTATTTCATCAAATCGACGGGTGTAGCTGTCACCGGATGCGATGTAGCCTTGCGGGGGGGGGGGGGGGGCAGACCCGGTAACGGTAGCGTCCCCACGGTGTGATGAATGTAGTTAAGTGGCGGTCGTCCTCGTGGAGGGGGACACTGTGGTAGCCATTCCAGGCATCAAAGATGGTTTTGGTTGTGTCGTTGGGCACAGAACGAGCGAGATGGAATGGTGACGGTGTGTGGTGTGTCTCCCTGACAGCATTGGCATTCAGGGCTTGCATATCGACGGTGCGGCGGGGCGTTCCATTCTTCTTGGCGCATATGACCATCCGGTGGCAGTAAGTCACAGGTGTGCCCACAGGAACTGGTTCAATTACACCGAGGCTGACGTCACTGTCCAATCCCGCTTTGACTTCATCTTGCCAATGGATGGGGACTGGGATGGGGGTGTGGTGTGCCATTGGCTTAGCATCTGGGTCGATCATTAAGCGCATTGGGGGGCCTTTCATCATCGGGAGTGGTGTATGTGTGCATGTGTTGAACGTCGATGAGGCGTAGTAGTCTAGAAGCCACTGTTGGAGGCGTTCTCTGTTGTCAGTGGTGGCTGGAAACGGGGGCGAGGTGGGACGTGATGGGGGCTTCTTGCGAGGTGGGCAGTCACAAGGCATCGCTTTGTCATTGCTGTCTCCACTGGTCGAGCACTCACCAACGGTGGGGAAGGTGCCGCATATTATCTTAAGAGCCATGCAGGCTTCCCGGCTGAGGAAGAGTTTGTCAGACTCGTCAGTGATGTATACCATCTGCTTGGTTGTGAGGGCCTCCCCATCTGGCGATCGACCTGTGAAGCGTACCAGGGCTGCTCCGACGATGTTGATACCATCGTTATTGGCGGCGCGCATTGACATTGTCACTGGGAGTAGATCACTTTTGTTTAATCCTAGTTGAGACAGGATCTGCACTCCTCCTAGGCAACTCTGGCATCCTGTGTCGGCCATGCAGTTGATGGGGGTGGGCCCAGTGTCTCTTGCTATGAGGACGCCAAGGGCTTTGTAGTCTTCGCGATTGATGCTGGCAGACAGAGTGATATACGGCTGGGGCATGGACGAGTGCTTGAGCCAGGCATTTGAGAGTTGATCATGCACATGGTGGTCCAGGGTGATGGCTGCACTGGTGCTGTGGCCCAAACTGGTTCGGGGCTGGTTGTGGAAGATGTCGTGAATGCCGCAGAGATTTCCAAACTCGGCATCCTCCTGCGATGCGGCGGCGGTATTGTCGTTGCGTCGGCCGCCTCTGCAGACAGAGCTGAAGTGGTTCCTGATGTTGCACTTTCCGCATATCTGGCCGTAGGCGGGACATTCCGTTCTGCGAACTCGCGTGGGGGCCTTAGCTCCGTCGCCATGTTTTCCACAGTATATGCATGTGTCGCCAGGTTTAGGAGGCTGTCCAGTCTGGGTCTGTGGTTTCTGTGCACGATCTTTAGCTGGTCCTCGTTGCTGCTTTTTGTATGAGCTGCTGGCCGCTGCGGTGTGGTGTGCGTTCACAAGTTGGTGTGCTGATTCGTGTGACTTCTTCGAGGGAGGGAGACTGGTTTTTGTCTCCAAGAAGATCGAGCTGGATGTCTTTGTCCGCGAGGCCATGACTGACGATGTCCCGGATCATGGGCTCAGTATAGTTAACATCCTTTCCGCAATCTGGGCATGGGACGGTGTACTGGCATGTGTCAGCCTGTCCACGGACGCGGGCGCTGAAGGCACGAACTGGTTCATCATGGTCCTGTTGCATTGTTTGCAGCTTTGCGCGTGTCACCATGGGATTTTCTGCTCTGATTGCTAGGTTTTTCATAAGCATTAGGACATCCTCTTTGCTCTTGTTTGTGAGTGAGCCCCCGGCAGTGCGGGTCAGGTCCCGACGGAGTTTATCGTCGCAGCACTCAAGTAGTTGTAGGATTCGGGCTTTTCCTGTTATCTCGGTTGCCTCGTCATAGTCCGCCCACCGTGTGAGGAAGTAATTCCAGTCCTCGGATGTACCTTCCGCGGCTAGCACAGGTCGGTTAACTTTCTCGACCCTTGCTGTAGTGTGGGTGGGTTTGGCGCCTATATTCGCGTGGACCAGGCCGTGTATCTTTAGGAGTTCCAGGGCGAGCTGTGCGTCCACGTCACCTGTGTTGTAGGCGCACTCCGGGAAGGGGCACTCGATCACAGGCATGTTTAGTCAGCGATCGACGGTGGTCGATGGATAATGTTACTCAGAGTTTACGATGTTGTCGTCATAGATAATAACCCGTAGGTATTTCAATGATGTTCAATGGTGGTAGTCAAGCGAATGACGACAACGTCTGAAATGTCAAACAGATGAAAAGAACAAGAGAGTTATTATACAGAGAGTTCATTATTGTCTAATAACAACAAATATTAACAAACACCAGTGAACGTCCCAACCAAAAATAAGCAAGGACATGCACCGGTGGGGAATTGAACCCCGGTCTCCTGAACAAAAGTGATGCACCTTAACAACTATTATAGGTCAACAGTCTTGCTGATAATACTGTAAATGAACCAGTTAGAGTTATTATGTCTAAAACATCTCAAATAGGGTTGAGTATCATTACCAAATGATTCTGCAAGATGTGTCTATCCAAATATGTTTCATATTTGATAATGTGATTTTTGGATCACCAAATTATGTTTTCATTTTTAATATGATGTTTTGTACCAATTTTTGTCATATATCATATGTGATTGTTGTTCACTTTTTGGAGCACCCTGTTTATAATAAATTCATTTGGTCAAATCTTCATTAAGACAAATCTTAATACAGTAATGGTGGATATTGGAAACATGATACGCCGTCTAGTAGAGCAGCTCGTGATACCCCATACAAAAGTATCGCAATTAATCAAGATCCGCACACGGTATAAAAGCGACAAAATGGCACAAAGTGTAGCCCGCAAAAGAGGAGAAAACGCTGCCAGCCAAAAAACGCGTTTGTGATTACGACTAATGACAAGGGAGGGAAGGTATCCTGTCTGAGATGGCACGGAATATTTAATATCCCACAATGCAATGCTGTGGCTGTTGCACAGAGAATACCTTTATGCGCCAATCAACAGCTAGCAAATTATATATGTGACCCATCACATCAAAATGGACATGTTAGAGGTCTGAGTCAAATCTGAGTTATTTGTACAACTTGAGAGAGCACATTCTAAGCTTTGAAATAATACCATGTTGAAGGTAATCAGACTTTGTATCACAAGATATAATTTGAAAAGCATATTTGTATCTATTATTTTCTTGATATTTCACAAAATATATTGCAGACGACATGTCCTTTTTGATGTGACTGGTCACATATTTGTATGATAATGGTGCATGAAGGGGGGGGGTGGTCCTCTCCCTTTTAACACTTTCCATGCGGCAGTCATCTGCAGACGAAATTCCAACATTTTACAAAATGATTCAAAAACGTCAAAATAATTAGATTTCATTACCATATTTGGACTTATGAGAAATGCATTAAAATAAGTACAAACATGCCTAGTATTGGTTCAGTAATCCTTGAGATAGACTTTGAAAGTTGGGAAAGATTTCTGTAATACCCGTTTTGTTTATGGTAAAAACTAATAGCAGCATGGAAAGTGTTAGCCATTTGCGAATTAGTCCTGTTAAACATTGCTATAGGATGGCTATTTTGTGTATACTTGACAATGATTCTTACTTGATCAACCGATTTCTGTATTGAAAAGAAACATTTCCTGGAGTTGATCTCTAAATCTGAATGACAATATGTATGAATTGATCAATGTTTATGAATTGTACGATCGAAATTCACAATATCATGATGAAATTCATAATTTCATACACCAATCCAAATACCAAAATTGAATAGTTACTTAATGTTGTCTGCTTATTGCAATGCATTCTGGGAGCTAGTACCCCACCTAATATCTTTCACCGGTCATCCTGTATCTTGAAGGATAGAAAAAAAACCTAAAAAAATGATCATATCATATCAGATTTCACTCGGCTCAATTCATGCCATTTGTAATCTCTCCTGCCTGTATTAAGAGTCATTTAAAAGCATGGCTTAATGAGTTTTTCGTGTAAATGCAAACGGGAGAAAATAAGAAGAGAAAAAGAAGAAATGCTAATTAAGCAGTGTGGAGATTTGAAGGTAGATGCATATCAGGCTGGGGACACTAGTAGCACGATTGACCTTAAACAACTTGTTCGTTTTATTCTATAACAAATTGCGCACATTGCCAACTTATAATATTTTCCTGGTTGTGGTCAAGAAAAGCACAAATTATTTCCTCAACCTGGACTTGACACCATGACCCCCTGTTCACCAGTCATTGTCAGGGGTTTTTCCCAAATGAGATAATGAGGCTACTGGTACTGAAGTGAAAGAAATGCATCACAGATTCAAATGTTTATATTTCTCCCGCTTCTCTGGTGACAAGCATCAATGAAGATATATATATTAATTCTATTGAATTCAAACATGAAATCAACATTACTTAGTAGTTTGCAAGGTGAAGGGGATGGTAATAACTGATAATGTCCCCATAGTTGCCAAGAAATTGTTATCTCTTGCTGTGAAATGAAGTCAGAATCTCGTATTTAAAAGAAATCCGTGCCATGGAACTTTAGCGCTCATATATGTAGCATTATTATTATACAGATCACTTCTAAAGGTTAAAGTTTTTAAAAGTACCGCGTAAAAACAAAAATGGCTTTAGAAAGAAAAACAATCACATACATGGACGTCGCCATATTGATCAAAGCTATGACGAAAGACTTACAAGATGTCAGCATCTCTGTTTCATAGATTGACATTATCGATTTATGCATTGAATTCCTGTGTGATACTGTCCAGCGACCTGTTGCTGATGAGGCGGTTTTAATGATGATGACGTTGGGGATGTGCAATTTTTAATTCGTTTGATTGAATGTTATAGTTCTGTGTTCAATTAAAATGGTCAATAAACATTAGATAATTATTTTCCTACCATATAATGCATGGTGTAATGAATAGAACGGTATTCCTTTAATATATGAATGCTCTACCAACTGAGATAACAAGACAAATTGGTATCAAGCATTTTACAATAGTATTCCCATATTTCTCTTAAAGGGACACAATGTCATGTTCATTTTCTTAATTTTAATTAATTAACTTCAGAATTCAAGATAAACATTAAAAATTGACATTATTGTTGTTTCTATTAAAAAAACCAGCAAAACTTAATTAAAACATGCAGTGTTTTAAATATGTTGGAATACCACCCTTAACCATGTAAAACAGCATTTTTGAATCAACGTTTTGTTGTACAAAGAGGGCTGATTTTTCTTAATCCTTAAAGGTGTAAGTTCATACATGTAATACAATTGTAAAAATATACAAATCCCAGTTTTTATCATATATTTTTGTAATTGAGGGCGCTGCCTCTACCACATCTCTTAATGCCCCTGTAATCTGATCTTAATGCAGGCATCAATGTAAATTTTGAACCTACCCTCCACAAGGATACCCAAAGATTAGACGCCTAATCTATACCTAGTCATATTCTCAATGTAGTGAATTTTGAACTAATTTATATTTTGGACAGATGAGTCTGTGACGAATCTCTACCATTTCCAATACAAGGTTGTGAGTTCGAGCCCCGCTACGGCCAACATGTTTGTATCCTTAGGCAAGGTACTTAGTCTCAATTGCCTCGTGGTTCAGAAGTCACGTAGAAATGGTGGTCTCGTGCATCAGAAGAGCAAAATCCGAGCACGTCAAAGGTCACAGACTCCTTCGCAAAGAGTAGGGGATCATCCCGGTCTGTGTACATAAAAACTCATGTCCCTAGGTTTCAGGGGCACTGTACCGTTAATGCCCAGAGGTAGGGCGCTGTGTACAGTATAACAGTATGTATGTAGTATAGAAACAATAAATAGCAGTACCAGGTGAATCTTTAATCCTATACATTACAGGAAAGGATGAATCTTGACCTATTTTTTGTGATGGAATGTGAATAATGGTGAAGGATTACGGCAGGTTCAAGGATAAAATGGCACCTGCGTAAATGCATCTTCTATCTAATGGCAAGGTTTGTATTTCCTTCTTCCACCAAGAGAGCGAGAGAGAGAGAGATGGATACGAGACAATTAGTTGAGTTATTTTTATTATAAATATTTTTTGCTTTTATCTAGTGTTTATAATTAGTTTGTTTGGTCCCAAAATAGGTCTAAAATATCATCAAACAGGTCCATCTCAGGCTGTCTGTGAAAGTAGGGATGTCATTTTTGCTTTCTTCTAGCGTTTAGTTTGTTTGGTCCCAAAATAGGTCTAAGAATATCATTTTATTTTAAAACAAGTCTGCCCACTTTCCAATTTAAATTAGGGTTGTCTTTAACTGTAGCCTATTGGTGATATATAATTTAAAGAGCATTATAATTATTCACAATTTTATTTGCTGGTGGTTGCGATGTTAGTGGCATATTAAATGCATTCTATAACTAATTGATCATAATAAGTTGGCTAGAATTCAGTTGCAGTGATTAACCTGGCCATCCTACGAACCACAACAATCCGGTGGTCTTTTTTTCAGTTGACCAGTTAGCGCAGTCGGTAGATCGTCTGACTTGCACGCACACGGCCCGTGGTCGAGCCTCGGTGTAGGCAGAGACTGATCCCCCCTGCCCCAAATTTGCCCCGTTTTTTCCCCCTGATAGTATCATTCCCCAAAACACACCCGGGGAGTTAGGGTTTTAAAGGTAGTTAAGGGTCAACCAACCTGAAACAACTTTAAACAACTTGTTTCCAATTCCTGCAAATTGCTGACAATAATTTAGAACAGTTTGAATGACAAATAATGTAAGCTCATTATTTTGAAATTGCTAAAATCCTAAAGCGATACTTGCCTGTATAAAATGTTCATAAGGTTAAACACTGACGGGTTTTTAATTAATTATACTCAAATAGAACAAAACATAAATTGCAGGTGCGAAAACGATTGTAATTAAAAACCTAGCTCTATTCATCGAGGCTATAAATGTGTTACACAGCTTGGCCACCTAATACTCCATTTATCATTGAGGCCTATATAGTGCAGTATTTTATTGTTTTAATATATCATATATTTCGATATGATTATGTGTTCCAATGGTAATTAAAAACACTGCCTATATTCATTGAGGCTATATTAGTATGGTAAGTGTCATGCATAGCTAGGCCTTATATTAATGGATTTGTTATCGGGCCTCATAGTGGAATTTATCGTTTGAGAAGTATTATTATATACATTAAAATTATTTTATATTTCAATATTATTTTATATTTCAATATTAGTATCTGTATCAATTGCAATTTAAAATCACTGCTCCATTCATAAGCAAAATTATTGATAAAACCAACCAGCTAAGTGTTGTTGCACTTCTTTTTTAAAATTAAAGGGGCATTAAGAGATACGTATGGGAGTGCGCCCTTAATCTTCATGGACATTGGTTTTTTGCTCCAAAGTAATACTTAAGGTATATACTAACTACCATCTGAAACAATTTACCTTAATTTGCAGTCAATCATGCAATATTTCACAATTTGATCATTTTGATGTAGTTCACATCAAAATTATCAGCAGAATTTGGCACATATGGCTTCACACAAATGTCTATCTAGCGCCATCACTTCGCCCCTTTTTTTTAATAAATTATTTTGTGTCAGGGTTCCTACGTACATTATCTATTGAAACAATTTTTTTCTTCCAAATTTCATTTTTCTCCCAATCCAGGCTCCCTGCCCCTTTAACATAGATTCCACGGAACAATTTGGATTTCACCATTTTTTGGGAAATGCGCCTATCTTTCATAAGGAATAACTGATTTGATCTAAATAAAAATGAGGTTAAATACAATACATATATACTTTTCATTCATCTAATTAAATGTATTTAGTTCTATTTCAAAATAGTTTTAAAAATAAATGAAATCGTGACCTGAATATGTTGACTTGCTTTGTATATATATATTTGTATATAATATTAAATAATATATTAATATTAATTTCAACATTTATTTGCATAAGTTCTGAATTAAGACTATTTCAGTACACTTTATATCATCAACTTTACCCGAATCTATATTGCAGCATTAAATAGTACATCAGTCACTCATCATGAATTAATTAGTCAGCTATCACTCAAACTAGCATCAACGGGTGATTAAACGATTCAATTCTAAACCCTATTTGTAACTTGGGACCATCAAATCCGGGGTTTAAATCTTCCAAACAAGATTACATTTTGAAATCGGATTTGTACATCCACTAGTATACGGTGCACTTGGGTATAGCTAATCCTGAAAGCCATTTATGCAAGTCTTGTGCAGTCATACGACTTGAGAAAAGTCCATTTAAGACTTGAATGAAGTCTAGCATCAACAGACCATGGCAGCCATGCATCAGCACTGTAACCAACTGCTATTGAGATATTGCTTTCTGTGATTGGTTAATCATCGATGGTGCTACCATGGCAACATGCACATGATTGGACAGAAGTTCAATGGGTTGGTTATGGTGGGTTAGACTGTGATTAAATCTGTTGAACTGATGCTTATACATAACAGAAAATATTCAAATATCAATTGACCCTTTAACATGTTTAAAGCAATATTATGTGATCTTTTTAAACTGTTTACACATATTTTGTTCTCTCTATAGTCTTATAATATAATGAAGTTTGACTATCAGGAAAAAGTTTCCTGGACTCATAAATCCATTTCAACTGTATTTTCTGTAAAAAACCCATCACAGAACTTACTTTACTAAATCAAAATCTGATTTTTTCAACATATTTGTTTTAATTATCATCATAATGTCATTCCATAGGGTGTGTTCACCTGTGTACAGTTGCGATCGTATCCGGAAATACTGTAAATGGCGTTAACACGGTGTCAAACCATGGAATTCTATTTACACAAGAAAAAAACACTCAGAAAATAAACATGTCGGGTTAACCCTACAACTTATTCCAAAATTTGAATTTGAAGTAATTAGGAAACGTATTGCTCTGTCACTTAGATATTTTAGTTTCATGGCTATAAAATTTGGAGGAAAAGATTAAAGATAGAGGGCATTCCATGAAAAAGATCACATAATATTCTTTAAACAGTAGACTTTACATGATACTAATGCGCCCGATGGTTTCAGTCGACATTGACTTGGGGTATGCATGAGCGTTCCAAAAATCGCGAAAAAAGGGAGTTTTCATATCATGTCCGTGATTTCCTAAAATGAGCTATGTCCGCGGAAAAACACACAAACATGGTAGGCCCATTATATTTGAAGACCCATGTCCGCTCGTTTGTGCATACATTGTAAAAGGGAGTATTTTGAACCAAATGTGTCCTTGTTTGTGTGCAAAAAAGGGGACTATTTAGAAAGTGTCCTTCAAATGGTAAAATAAGGGGTGGTTTTCCAGGCAAAATGTCCTCGTTTGTGCATACAAAAGGGGTCAAATAAGCAAAATTGTTGTTGAAACGCCGTCGAATAGGGGGGTATATTCGCGCACATAAACTACATACAAAATTGCACAAATCTGTTTTTATATGATAATTTTACAATTACTTTACAGTTTTTACATGGCTTGCTTTTGGGAACGCTCATGCGTACTCAAATCAAAATGTGTATCAAATTATTATCATTATATAAAACAAATATATATGCCTTTTGTTTGTGCAATAGTAAAACTATATCACTCTGTCCAATTTGGATTAACCATTATATATACTTGGCTTTGCCTCATGTAATGGGAAATTCCAAATTTGACCTAGTGAAATTGCAATACAGTAAATATACATGTAGCAACTTGTATTTCTTAATTTGTGATGCAATTAAGAAATGAAGCAAAACATTTTGATTATGCTTACTAAATAATGCTCATGGCCAAAAATGAATTACAAATATATCTTGTGTGATGAAGCAATCCTACTGATGCAACCAAACATTTATTTTTTTAATTTGAGATTTTGTTTAATGTGAAAATTGTCAACAAAATATATTATTAAGACTTTTTATGAATTTGACTTATTAATTAGGTATTACCCCATTGTGCCTCATTTACTCATGCTCATGTTGGGTCACATATATGAATGCTGAACACAATAATAAAATAACTAAGTATTAAAAAGATGAGTTTTAACAGACGATCTAAAAACTCTGGCCATCATAGAATAACTATTAAAACAGTTATTTGTGTTGCCTTTACACCATTTTTTATGATACAAATTATTGATAGAAGGTATTCGTATTGATTGAAGACAGACTCTATGAAAAATAAAAAGAGCGTTACAAGCGGACAAATTAAAATATAATCAACAACACACAAGCTCCTCAACCAATAGTTCTTGTTATGACATGTTTAGTTGAAGATACGGTTGCATTTTACACTCAAAATGTGTACAAAACGCCTTAAATTGGAATCTTGGTTTGTTTATTCAGCAAAGGCAGGCCCAAAGACCTTCAAATGAAGATGGTAACGATATCTGACATGATTTTCATTTATTTATCTCTTTTAAATGTGTATGCCTTTACCCCTAGTAACTAAGATAAGCACACAGATCAAATCAAGATGACTTTTCAAGTCAATCCAATGCTATCTACTGAAGATAGCAAAATGAAAGGCACATTTTTAAGTGTTGAAATAACATGTTTGCTTGGATATTATTATGGTTGTAACAAACCAGAGCGTACACTATGTGACCACTTATGTACACTCAAATTGTCATTAAAATCAGGAGACACCAAATTTCTTAATTTTTTATTTACATTTCTTGAACATTGCAGAAAATTTCAAAATTCTCAAATGTCACCCTGAAATAGACTTTGTTGATTTATACAAGCCCGCATGAAATAAGGTTGATTCAAAGTGGGTTAGAGACTAAATTGCTCTAATGTTCTAAGACTATTCTGACAGTGTTCTAGATATAGGCCTAATCTAGTTTACTCAAATCATGCCTTTTATCACTCGAAAATGTACATATTTTATATTCTTATATCACAGTCTGTGTTTATTTGTTCCATCACATTTGATTCATTTCCGGTCCCTGCATAGTTAGAAGGGAAAAAAAACGGATTAAAAATGAAGTAAATAAAGGTGTTATAACATTCTCTCATTAGCAAAAGCTAGGTCTCTGAATTCAAGCGAAATAGTGTGGAAAAATTCAACAGAAAAATTAATAATGTATATTTGATCTTTTGGGATTGCTCTTTTTGTGTCAAACTCCCCAGAATTTGGTAATCTGGTTAATAACCTATGTTGAGCTGCGGACGTGTTTTCCCTTGATTAAACTCACGCAATTAGTCACCTGGTCTTTAGGGAAAAGTCTATACATTATGGCATAGTATTAGTGAACTTGGTATTAGATGACTGTGTTAATATAGGTATCCCACTGCCAGCGTGGTGATTGAAGTGATACAGTTTAGTGAACTTTGCCATTTGGGGGTGAGTTTTGAGTATGTTTACACAAACTCATTCAAGGGTAAACTTGATGAAAACGGAACATTATCAGTGTGCGTGGTAATTCCTTGTCCCCTTCCTTTTTGACAAATTATGACGGCGGCAAAAAACGGAGCAGACACTCAGATGGGGTTTGGCTAATCGGTTTAATTACACGATTATACTCAGCGAACCTCTAGGCCAACAAAATGACTCGCAATATTATGATGACGACTTGGGAAATGTGTTTGTTGTGTTCACATGGCAACGCTAATAACAATCTAGAGAGTGTGTTACAATGGTGGTCAATAAAATGAAATAACGACCAATGATATGCGGGAACTTCGAAATTATTTTGAAATGAAAGTGCTCCCCTACAGGAAATAACCATGGTGATTAGGCCCTAAAGTCTAGATCAATATAGCGTGTCTAGTCTTAGTTATTATAGCTCCTTCCAATTTTTCCTAATAAATTGTTACCAAAATCAGAAATTCAGGTTTTCACCACCATATTTAAATCAGCTTTAAAAGCGCTTTTGGATAAGTACCAAGTATTCAAAGTTTTTGTCCAGTGCTCATTGAGAAGGTTTTCCCACTTTGCTAATAGAATAATGTAGAGTTAGTAATCATCACACACAATTGGACCTGCTTAACACACAGCCGTACAACATTAGTGACGTTTTTCTTCAATTTTACGGTATTTTACCCCGATGGCGTCGTTGTTGCGCAAAAAGGGGAACTATTTAGAAAGTGTCATTTTAAATGGTGAAAAAGGGGGGTTATTTTCGGACAAAATTTCAGTGCTTTTGTGCCAAAAAGAGGGGTCAAATTAGCCAAATTGTTTGTGAAACGCCGTCAAATAGGGGGGTATATCAAGATCCTGGAACGATCATGCGTTACCCCTCTAAATACGAAGAGAGAACACCAGGTATTTTATCTACCATATGAACACACCCTTCTTCGAGCCGGCAGTGATATGCGCAAAATGACAAGAGTTACATCTATACCCGCTATGAGTCTGCTCCCCGATGACTGATTATTTTCATCAACCGCCTAAATGATGAGAAGTCAGAACTTTTTGGTCACACAAAAATATTCCTTGTTTACCAAAACTCAATCCATGAGTGTTAATGCATCTCAGTTTATTGTCTCAATATGTAAATATTATGTAACTTTTTTATTAATGTTCATGGTCTTTTGAGGGTATATAACAGGGATTAGTTAGCGTAGGAGGCAACATCTCAGTTTTAGACTTTTCCCAGACAAAGGGTAAAAAGTTAGGCCTATAATTTAGCACTAGCACAATTAATCATGTAACAGCCTAATAACAGCCATTAGAGGTTTTGTCTACAACCCCCCCCCCCCCCCCCCCCCCCCCCCCCCCCCCCCCCCCCTCTCCTCCCCATCTCCGCCTGACTGGGCAGTCCACTACCCACTTCCTGGTGGAAACACCACTTTTTGAGTGATATATATTTTTTGTTTGAAATGTTTACACATTTTATTTCGCTTTTATATATAGGCTACATGTTATTATTACCCGCAGGGAAAATATTCAAAATAAGCAAAGAAAAATCTAGAATTAAAAATCAAAATGCATGTACAACAACACAACCTTGAATAAAAAAAAGAGACTAATATCAAAATCTAATATGCTCAAGTTTCAGGAAACAAACAATTTAAATATCATGCCTGCGGTAAAACTGAAACAAAAAAGGCTCTATGGAGAAATAGATGGTGTAATTTGCAGAGAATTATAGGTAGCTGTTTGGGCCATCACATCTCCATGATGGCATTCATTGCTTGGCCCTGTCAATTAGCCTGCTGTCTACGATGCTCATTTACAGTCTTACACTATTGGGAACAACTCTGTAGCTAACGTTTACTGCATGCTCTCTGATCAAGATTTGAAGAAACACACATCCAAATTTCCTGTATTTTGGTATTTTGTACTAATTTGTAATCAAGTTGCTTACTTGTTCAATTGTACTTTAATTATCACACATATCCTGACACACTAGGCTATTGGAAATGTATAGGGTAACCTTTCATCTCCCTACAACCATCCCTCTTTCTAAACCAAACCAAACCAAAACATAACCAAACAACCCCCCCCCCCAAAAAAACAAAAAAACAAAAAAAACAAAAAAAACACACACACACAAAACAACAAAACAAACAAACCACAAAACAAAACAAAATGAATCAAAACAAAATCGAACAAAAACAAAACAAAACAAAACCACACCAACCAACAACAAAATATTTAAAAAAATTAAAACAAAAACAAAAAACGTATACACATATTTTTAATTTCCTAATTAATGCATTAATTATGCAAAGTAAAGTTTTCTTTTATACAATTTGTAGAGCTAATGAACTCAGTTAATGACTAGTAAGCATAATGCAAACGCAATTACCATTAGCTTAATTAACTAAAACCCTAATTACTTTTTACAATTAATGGCCATAATTAATCATGCATATTGCAATTTGCAAATGCAAAAATAGAGATTATATGGTGTGTATGCAATACCATATCTATTTGTATCTATAGAAGAAATTAACTTAAAACCCTAACCCCAGTATTGACTCTGTCGGGGGAAACTACTGCCAGTCGGGGGCTTGGCTGTCGGTAGAGGGTTTTTGTGTGGCGAGGGGGTGCAATCCAAATAGACAAATTGTCGGTAAATTATTTGTACATGTAGTCAACAAATGTATGCACAAGTTTGTAAAAAAAGTTGTTGCTGACTGTGCTGTATTTTTGACTGTGCGATTTTGGGACTGCGATATTAAAAAAATGGGTAAAAATGGGAAAATCTGAGGCTCCAAAGCAGAGCTAAAATATTATAGGGGCCATATTAGCTGTTTATCAATGTCATGATACCATGTAAAAACAATTATCATACATATATAGGAGCGGGATAGTGGAAAATCCAAAATGTGTGTTCTGTTTTTAAATTGTTTTAAATTGTGATCAAAAATATTGATTGCTATTATAGTTCCTACATCCCCCCTTTCATTTATCATGCCAATAATCATCCTTTTACATTATCTATATACAAGATCGCTTTAAATTGACTCTATACAATTGTCACAATTATATAATATCTATAAATACATGTTATCTGATTTTAAATCACATTAACGTTTCATCAAAATATAAGAAATAATGCCTACTCGTCTCTTATAATAGCTCATATATTTCATGGTTCGTTAATTTCAAGAGCTATTCATTCCCCGAATTCATTCTTTTGTATTGATCGGAAAAAGATATGATTTTGCTGTTTGATAAATTCCCATATTGTCTAGACCTATTTGGACTTATAGCTTCATTTTCTAAATAAAGCCATTTTGTATTGGTTAGGACTGCACACTGCAAAAAGTGTTTATATTTCTGATAACACTTAATAAACACTTCAACACGTTTATTTTTGTGTTTTACTTTGGGTAGACCTTGAAAGTGGTTTAGGTTACTGAAAATCTGTTTTGTATTGGGTAAAACCAATAGCCGCATGGAATGTGTTAAGTTAGGAATAAGATTAAGGTTATAGGGTTAAGGTTAGGTATAGGTAAATGATTGGGTTAGGGTGAGGGAAGGGCTATGTTAGGGTTAGGGTCAAAGTTAGGGTTAGAATAAATCCATTAAGCAATTTCACTCTCTCACTCTCTCTACACTGGTAATTCGGTTGTGTAAAAAAGACGTTACACAACAACACTGTTTAATATATGAACCTAGCAACCGGTTGTTTAAAAAAAAACCATTTTAAAACGTTTAAAATGTTGCACAACCTTGTGAAAGTTTACAAGAAGTTGTGTGAAAATTTACACAATTGTGTAATTTTTTTAACAATAGTTGCTAGGCTCATATATCAAAGAGTGTTGTGTAATTTTCTTACACAGCCGATTTAGCTTAGATTTACAGTGTAAAACAAAAACAACAACAAAAACAACAGCAACAGCCCACCCTCAAAAACAAAAAAATACAAAAAAACAACACACACCATGCAGCAAATACAAATATTGTATAAGAGATACAACATATCCTCATGTTATTAAGTTTGCCACTAATTTAAATAAAAGTATGGAAAGCTAACATAACAAATAGAAGCATGCATATAAATATTTCGACCAGGGAAAGAGTGGGGTTCGAATCAATGCCTGGGGTGTTGGACTAATACACACTGGAACCAAGAGGTAAAATGTGCCAGAATTAGGCTAATTTAACATTTCTTTGCTCCAAAACCGAGGTGCTTGAGCCGCTGCAAATGAACTCCAGGGCAGCCAAAGTAAATGAAAGTGAACCCGACAAAGGCTAACATAATCAGAACATTAGAGACATGACTGGTTAATACAACAAAAGAAGCGGCACCCAATCACTGTGGGTACATACTCCTATTGTTCTGCAGTGTTTATACATTAATTATTCATGTATCTATGCATTTTCGCAATTCAATAGATAACATCATAAAAAGTCATTAAAAAGTAGAACACTCTATTATGTTACGCTTAGTTGCATATTCAAGTTCATGGTTAAGTTAAGCTCCGATTTGTGATATTACGCTTTGGATTGTATCAAGCAAGACAGAGACAATTGTATCTTTACTACAGTAAATTTTCTGTAGTAAAACGAGATGCCTTGTTCTACATCATGCCAGACGTGTTAACTTCAAAAAGAAAAAATATTGCAACATATCTGTTTGGACGTTTATCATGATTTACAGATGTAGGTGTGTAGGGTATAACAGAATTATGCCTTTAATTTTAAATGTCTTTTCCTCAAATAATTATTCTTTTCAAAACATTTTTTGAATAAATTGGCATGGTTAATTTCAATAAATTGGGGCGATACTCCCCTTATCCAAATAGCTGTATTTTGAGTACATAATTATTGGTAACTCCACCCAGTGCATTGGGTCCTCCTGCGGTATAAACAAGCTTTAAAGGGGCACTAAGAGATGTGTTGGAGGCTGCACCCTCAATTATGATAAAAACTGGGATTAGTATATTTATACAATTGTATTACATGTATGAACTTACACCTATAAGGGTTAAGAAAAATCAGCCCTCTTTGTACAACAAAACATCGATTCAAAAATGCTGATCAGGTCCGATCAGCATTTTACGTCAGACAGTATCCCCTGCAGTACGCGTGATAAATAACTCGAACCATATTTGCATAGAGGGCGATTTTTAATAAATAGCGATGGTATTGTTTTAATCAAGATTTGCTGTTTTTGTTAGTAGAAACAACAATAATGGCATTTTTTAATGTTCATCTTGAATTCTAAAGTTTTGTTTTTTTAATTTAAAAATGTCAACACCACTTAATGTCCCTTAATGTTCCATGTAATATTTTGTGTTTCAAAACGATTCAATATTTGCAATCCTAAACCTCACATTTTCAATTGATTTGATTTGAACCTGCCCTGGTTATGATGTGTATAATTGTATTTATAATTTGCACTATTGTAAAGTAAAGCAGTCTTATTCAGTCATTTTGTTTTTAATTATTATTATCCACATACATGGGTTTTAAATGAAAAGTGCAACCAAAAACCCAAATTAACAGTTCCATATCTCGCTCAAAATCTATTAATTATATGAAAGACCAAAGAACAGAATTACAGCACAGTCTTAATGACATAAGCCTATGGACAAATACCAAATGATAGTATACTACAGGCTGTAACAAAACAAAGCTATTAATGGGAACCATCTAACGACTAATTCAAACACTCTATAGCGTTCCGTTTCATTAAGCTCTCACCGCAACAATAGACGAGTTACAATACAGCTATCGTACCGTGCGCTCCTTATGCGCAAATCAGACACGCTTGGCTGGCGGCATATTTTGCGGTCCGTCGATCAACCCACACAGATTTATCGAAACCACACAATAGATGAGTCCAAACCCTTCCATTGTACCATCGATAAGCTGATGATATCAGATATCGATAGGGACAACATTTTAATAGTCTTTGTTTTATCAACTAATTTCCCAATTGGCACCACAAATTGCAAGTTTATCAATGACTAAGTCCGATTTCATTAATTTGATAACTAAATGTCCATATTGGCATCATTTATCATAAACTTACCCATGGCTATGCGTCTACGTGTGAACTCAACTTTTAAGGTTTTGGGTGATAGGGAATGTACACTTTCTATTATGTCTGTACACACTTTAAATGTCAATTTGTTGTTTGAACAACCCATAACACACCATCTGTCCAACAGTGATCTTCAAATTAGAAGCAACGCTGCGTTACTAAAAGGTCGTATAGAAAAAGCATTGATGACGGAATATCGTAATAGTTATAAAGTATACTAATTATTAAGGGGATTATAATTATGGACAATGAGAAGGACAAATGCCAGTATTATTGAAGAAATTTGGGTGTCTAAATGACCTCTTCATGCCATCAACATCCAATTGCTGAGCTACTTCGGCCATATTTTACATCGCAAGGGTAACAGCCTAGAGAAGATGATCAAGCAAGGCATGATTGAAGGGAAGAGAAAGAAAGGCAGACTTTGGTCCAGGTGGATTGATCAAATAAGATCTATTACTGGACACCCTCACCGTGATTGTCACTACTTTGCTGAAAATCATTATCTTTGGCCGTTTGGCTCGGTATCTGTAAGGTCACGAGCTGTCAGTCATGACAGGAACGAATCAACCAACCAACCAATTATTGTTCAAATATTTTAGAAGTACCATGCCAAATCCAACGAAATCCAAAAGAGGCTGTCGGTAGCACCCATCATTATGGCAATTACGGACAGGTCATAGGTTTCAATAAAGATATTTTTGGGAGTGCGACTCCCTTAGCGTAATGCACAATCACCTGGACTTCGACTGCCCGGCTTCAAGCCCAGGGGCGACATAAAAAACCCAATTTGTTGTCATTATTCGTCACATGTTTCCCTGCTAGCTTTATTCCTACAAACCACCCATGGGTTAGGGTTGGAGCGGTATACGGGATGTGCCGCTCTAATGGGTCGCTTTGTCAAAAAAACCTTAACATTGGAATGATTTGTGCTGGAAAATCCCTAATAATGGGGTTACTTTTTTACAAATGGGTAGGGGTTTTGAATCTCCAGCGGCACACCCCGACCAAACCAAATCCGAGTACCGCCCCCCCCCCCCTACCGGTGGTTGGAGACTATAGAGGAAAAGCATGACAATCCCCAACTGCTGTTATTTAAACATTGTACCAGCAAACAAGATAACAAAATGGCCGTGGCCACCTTCACCAGACAAATAATTAATTGTTGTAATAAATGTTTGCTTCTGTTCAAAATAGCGTAAAAATATAGCATAATTAGCGGGAAAAAAGTACAAATTTGACTATCATGATATTCGAAGGTCATTTGTTGTCATAATTTTGTTGACTTTTATTGTGTCTATTTTAGCGTGATTAAAGCGCTTTACAAAACTTGATTGAGTCGGTACGCGGCGCGGTTACGTAGATGGCTTTAGGCTAAGAGATTAGATCAGATTAGATATTCATTTATTTTTCAAATTATTTAGTTAATGTACATAGGCATAATATTTCAGTAGGTACACTATACACTCTTAATAATTTTAGACAGATTTGACTAAGTCTGTAAGTTTAAAGGTATAACTATCTGTTTCAGATTTTATTGGGTGTTTGGGCATCTCATGACAGCATAAACGTTCATAGGTCTTTCAAACGTTCAAACGATGTAAAAACCACCCAATTTCAGTTGGTTTACCGATTAAATTTGATCCCCAGGAATATTGGATCCAAATGGTGTGAAATGATGGGTCACATTTTCAAATTTGATTTGATCGCTGATTCCAGATATTTTAAGAGTGTAGACAAACCTTTGACATCTGGCAAATACTATCAGCATTTGCGAGGAAAGTGACAGAGGTGACGAAAAACATAAAACCTTTTCTACGGCCCATTTTGGCTTTTTAACATTTTATTTGAGATTATTTTTTGAAAATGTGTGAAAATATTTTGAAATGTTTTTAAAAATTAAAAAAAAACCAATGTCTAACTGACTGACCCTACCTGAGAGGTCCTTTCACCCATATACCAATTTGGTGGTTTTTTTGGACACCTAAACAATAGACTGAAGCAAGCTAATACCGGGAGTGAGAAGGCAACCCTCACAATATATACCAGAAAGTTCATTTTTGGGGGTATTTTTGGTTATTTTTTTCTTTGTCCCTATCAGGAACACATTTCAGCAAAAATAGGTCTACCGTTGCCATATTTAAAAAAAGGTTCACTTTTGACAAGTTAGCCTGCCCCCAGGGTCGACCAATTGTAGTATTTTGTAGCCTTCAACATGTTCAAGAATGGTAACACTTTTCATGTTGGCTATTAGTTTTACCATATACAAAACAGATTTTTCAGAAACCTTTACCAACCTGCCAACATTCAAAGCCTATCTCAAGAATTACTGAACCAAAACTAGGAATGTTTGTACTTATTTTAATGCATTTCTCATTCTTTTGAAATTGTTGAAACATTTTGCGAAATGTTGGCATGTCGTCGGCAGATGACTGCCGCATAAAAGTGTTAATTGAACTCTGTCCATGGTTGATCTGTCTAATTATTATGGTCTATTGTCTATCTATCAAAGTACACTCAGTATAAAACCAGATGGTGAGGGTGCTATTGTAGTTAACTTGCTGACAAATTGTTCAGTAAAATCTCTTCCTATGATACATAGCCTACAATTTTGGAACACAATCCTTGGAATGCTTTACTTTTTTGAACATTATGTGCAGATTTCTTTTCCTGATCTTTAAATTTTGTTGGTTTTGTTAAGAACTGAAGAGGATATCTTAAACAACAATTTTTCCTTCCCCAAACCCCATCAATCAATGTTGGGACACCTTGAACAAACTGCTGGAGACATTTCCATTTCTTAACATTGCACGGGGGAGGGAGAGGGGGTGTTAGTTTTTCAGCGTTTTTTTTTAAGCGTTCCAAGACTTTTTTTTCAGGATTGTAGATACCACCTCAGGTACCAGTGCCAGAGGGGGAGGATAGTCATGTATATGATGGTATGTATGTGCCATCCAAATAGGTTGCTTTTTTGTACACAAACAAGAATTCCCTAAACATGGTATGATTTGTGCCTATACCTGTTATATAGTCTTTCAATCTGGATTTGTGGAACCTCTATTCATATATTTGACGTGAACAAGCGAAATGAGTCACATGTCGCCAGTTTTGAATTTTGATATTTGTCCATCATCTGAAAGCAAATGAAAAATGCTACAGTATGGTCCAAACCCCACTAAAATCGGACTTCTAGTTTTTAAGTTACAAACAGTTTACCAACTGAGAAAACAAGGTAAAACATAAGAATTTGTCACTTCTTTTTACCTATATAACTCAAAATCAATATTCCCGACATACGACTCATTCCACTTGATCGCGTCACATATATGCAGGGTGTCCAAGAATGATGATTTATACTGGCAAAAGTTCATTTATTTAGCTATGAATACCATTGTTATTGGTGAGAGTATACTTACGATTGTACATAATATACCAAACCTTCTAAAGAATTTTGAATTTTAAAGATCGGACATTTTATGTCTTATGAAGCAAGATTTGAATAGTGTGAGGGAATTGATCAGCTTAAGTGATTTCTACCATACTTTCTTAAGCGTTACTTGAAGTTTGGTGTGAGTTTTATCAATTGAAATATGCTGAAAGTGAAAAACAAGTTATCACCGATTTTCCATAATGTCACGCCATATCAAAAAGGATAATGGTATCTTGACAAAAATGACAAAATAAGGCCAAACAGGAAAGATAGTCCGTCTCAAAAACATTTTGCAAATAAGCTTAGTGCTGTGCGATATTGTTTTTAAATTTTCTTTTTTAGAAAATAGGCTATGAGGTATGCAATTTTTTTTTGCTTATCCAAGCTTCAGAGAACCTTTTTTTAACCTTTTTTTTTTAAATCAAAAAAAAAATTTAAGACCTTCTTAAGTATGCAGTATGTTACATTGGCAGATATTATATTTGAACTGCTTTGTTGTTTCTATAATATATATATTTTGTTTTTCAAACACGGTATAAATCATTCTGGGACACACTATATCTCTAACATTTCAAAAAGATCTTCACTGTTCTTTGACTGAAATGGTAAAAAAATAATGATCATTTTTTTCAGAGTAAGTCTTCAGTAAGTGTTTCCAAACCTTACAGATTTGCTTTCAATTATCTTGTTTCAACTATTTTTGAACAAAAGCAAGAATTAGTTTAACTCCAACTAAAGAAAATGATTGATTGGATGTGCCTGGCAATCTGTTAATGTAGTTTTGCCATGATCATATTGTCTACCCAAGCATGAAGTACCATAATGCAATTAGCTGATAATAGAATCTAAGGGGGAATGAAAGGAGATAAATGTAACAAAAGGGAACATTTGAGGCCTATTTGGAATTGATAATTTAAAATGGATATTGGTACATGTAGGTATGTTGGTATGGTACAGTGGCGGTAAAACTACACCCTGAAATCGACAGGGTCCTTTGACTACGGACGGACGGCATCAATTTAATATGCACCCAACCTTAATATGGGGTCAAGTGAATTTGACCCCGTTTACGTTTTTAGGTTAGGTAAGTCATTCTTAGTCACAATGACCATGTCGTTTTAAGAGTGTATGGAGCAACTTTCCCCTCGCTTTACGAGTTTGAGTTAAGGTTTTCTTTGTATAGGTCGATACGGACTGCCGTCGACTACGTCACGAGAGAGGTAAACAAAGGTCTCTTACACGCCGTGACGCAATCGCTTGGGTTGATCTACTGCATGGATAAACAGAGCGTAAAACCCAAGTTGTTAAAACGTCTTATGACGTGGTCAACAGCAAACTGTACAAAACAATAACAAAATGTACGAAGCACCCGGATGACCGTGTCGACCTATACATTTCAGATATATTCAAGAAACACCGTATTCAATAAAGTGACAACAAGAATGCAGTGACATCATGAATACTCTGTGAGAAAAAGAAGAAGAAAAAAACTGTAAAAATGGCTGTAACTATTCCTACAATACAAATCCCCAGCACCCTGATTAAAATGTATACACTCTTATCTTCATTAGAGAAACATAACATTTTGTTTTCTTGGCCTTAAATCATGTAATCCCATAACCAATGTTCTTAGTGGCAGTGATAGAGTATGGGTACAAGCAGATACAGCACAAAGTATTCTTCAAGTAATGACTGATCACTTTTTTGGATTTATTTCCCTTCTATTTGCTCGTTGCAACAGTATATAATTACTTATGTAGGATCCAATAGGTTTTTCCTGATTAGGTCAGATTTGGAAAACCGTCGGTTTCAATATTTGATTGAGGGACTTTTTAAATGTTGTGCTATGCTATTAGCTAAAGAGCTTTAAGTATGACGGTAACTCTTGCATTATGCGCAGTAGTACTGCAAGTGATATCCTAATTAATCAGTGTTTGTGTCAAAACTGTTAGAATATAATTGAAAACTACCAATATTTTGCACATTTCTTAAAATGACCTGGAAGTGTTGATCCCTGTGAGTTCAGAGGTGTTTTAATAGGTCTATTGTTTTAATCGATCTATACCAAATGGTCAACTACTTGTACAGTCAATAGTCACTCTTTTAATGAAGGTCTTTTTCTTTCCCAAATTGAAAAAGGTTTCCTCAAATCTGTGCATATGATTGTTTTTTAAATAATGCTTTTGTCATAAAAAGTGGACCGCTTTGACGGAAATGAAATATCCCAGTCCTCATCCTCTTGAGGCATTTGTTGTCTTATAAACGAATCACAATTTTTAAAACAAACAAACGATGACCAAATAAACCAGCTCTGACAGAATTCTTGACAGAATTCAAACTTGTGATTTGTTCCTGGGGAGGTTGCAGGTGCACAATTAGCATAGTGATTACATCAGGGCTACTTTGACTGGTTAATTATCACACCACATTAGGGTCTATTGGACCATGCTCATTTTATCCTATACCAATTGTTATGGGCACCTGCTTAATGGGCACCCCTCCTCTCTCCCTTTCTCTAACAAATATATACTGACATTTCTAGGATTTCAAGAATATTTTATTCATTTTCATCCCCTTCTTGTTAATTGAGATAAATTGACCATAACTTATGATGACAAAAAACAACAACTCAGGCCCGACATACCTATTTTCGTTTTTGTTCGTTCTATGTTTTGAGTTTAACTCTCTTTGTTGTCGATAAACAATCAAAAGCCTGCATTCTCTAAACAATCTATGAGTGATTAAGGCTAAAAACAAAACAAAAAAATCACCAATAAGGCAAAAAAAACCACCAAACCTGTTCTACGGACCAGACCGACCCATTTTTTCTTCTTTTTAAATTTAAAAACTGAAATCTTTTGAAATAATTACTTTTGAAATTTCAAAATTGAAATGTTTTACAATTGTTAACCAATTTTTGAATAGGCCTATTGGGAAAAAGTGTACTTTAGGCACCAGATAAATGTGCCAGTATTGCTTGATACTGGTATAATTTTATTGTTCCAGTACTGGAACACCAAATAGTTCCAGTATTGAGCGATATTGGAACATTTTTATGTATCGGGTGATTCTGGTACTACCAGTAGTAATTTGTCTCAGTATTGAATGATACTGGTAAATAATTGTGTTCCAGTTCAATACTGGAACACTGACTATGTTCCAGTATTGAACGACCGGACGATACTAGTTCAGTCCAGAATAGGGGTCCTAAAGTACACTTTTTCCAAAAATGGTTAAATATGCATCCACATTTCATAAAATGATTGAAAAAAAGAAAGAAAAGAAACCCGGCCGACCGATCCTACCTGAGAGGATCACTTGCCATAGAACAGTTTTTTGTTTGTTTTTTGTCGCCTAATCTAATTCCTGTATTTAAAAATATTAAAGGTAGATGTTCTGATTGCTGGCCTGAAATATTAAAGGTAGATGTTCCGATTGCCGGCTCGATTTTCAACTCGATGTTTTCTATTTTACATGAAAGGTCATTCTTAAAATTGCCACATTCCAAAGTTTGAGTTACATAACTCCAATGGTTCTAATTTTAGAAGCGCAAGGTCACAAGAATTTTGCCCATTGAGTAGTACATAAACTGGCGGGTGGTTAACCACCTTTGGCAGTAATTCACCACATTTTAGCCTATAATTTCGAAATGGAACATTTCTGGCCCCTAAGATTTTACAGACATAATGAGAAAAAATATGGGGATTCTTCTGATATCAAAATATCATGATGTGAAGAAAAAAATCATAGCCAAAAAAAAAGTGATCGGAACATACACCTTTAATTTTAGTTGATAATCCCTGTAATAAAGAAAAATTGAAACGGTATGACTTTCTGATGCACACACAAAATGTCCATTTTACGATTCAATTGATTCACTGTTAGCCTTTTTAATGGTACAGAAATCATTACTTCATGTCTTATTAAATGTAATCTAGCACACATCTTCCCCGGGATTTTACAATTATTATCAAATTTCTCCGAAGTGATAAGAATCAGTCACATGCTGATGTGAATTTTTTTATTAATATCGTACAAATTGAATTTAATAATAATTGTAGCGGAAAAGGAAAGGAGAGCATGTGAATACAATTTCATTAATTTTAAAACAATTAACCTGAAAAATTGATCAACTGTTCATATTGCTCCCTGATTTATTCGGTGATGTAACATAGTTTAGGCCTACACAGGTTTTTCATTTATATGATTAATTCGGTCGCCATAAAACTCTGATTAATAATTATCACTCCAGCTGCATTTGAACAATTATGATTTGATTTGGAAAACTTTGATTGTTATGTAGAGGTGGACAGACACTGTTTCTTTTTTTGTGTTATTGTTTTAAAAAATAGACTATTTGACTATTAATGGTTCTTTTTTCCACCTCTACTTAGGCCATTGGCATCTAAGGGCAAACAGACCTCTCAGGTAGGGTTGGGCGTCATTTTTTTCTTTTTTTTCTTCTTCCATGTTTTCCACAAGTTTTGGACAATGTTAGTGAATTTTATGTTTAAAACATTTTTAAAAAATTAGCAAAAATTTAAATTTCAATAACAAAAATTAAAAATGTTGCCATTTTTTTCAAAATGTTGCCAACAAAATTCAAGATTATCCAAAACATTTGTTGTTGCCTTATAGGTCAATACATGCATATGTTTGTTTTGAGACATATTAGAAAGATCAATGCACAGGCACTGATGTTGATGTCCGAATTATGGCACAACCACCAGGGGGTGCTATTTCAACATTTGCACAAGTGCATTGATTTTTCTCATTTCTTGATACATGAGGTGTAATTACACATTTTCAATGCACTCTGCATATTCTAATATCTTGCTTTCTGATTGGTTTGTGACGACTAAGAGTGTATTTTTTCAAACAATTATTTTTACTTATCTTTGCATACTGAGAAGTATAAAAGATAATAATATAAATCTTTTAAATCAATCAATGCAAAAAGTATTCTATCCTTATTTTAGATTCCTTTAAGTTTGTCAATCTCAGGATTAATCAGTTTTGACAAACAAACACTTTTTCTATTTATGCCAAGAGCATATGACAAGCAATTACACTTTTCAGGATTTCAATATGTGTTATATAAATTTAGGTCAAGTTTAATTACGCCGAGCAGACACTATATTTTAATTTTTTAATTAAATCAATACTAATCAGCGCTCCCAATATTCATCCTCATGGCATCTTTCAGCAAAATCAAATCATGCATTTTCATCAGCTGCAAATAATAGTTCAAATGACTTATTTCTTTAATAACATAACCTAATTTAGCTAAGTTAAGAGGTACACAAACTGTTTCTCATGCGCGGCATCATGGTTACTCTGGTGAAAGTTTCTGTATGGGTACTGTATGCCCAGTACCTGTATGGGTATTATAAGCCCAGACCTGTATGGGTATTGTACATGCCCAGACCTGTATGGGTATTGTATGTCCAGTACCTGCATTGATTATGTATGCCCAGTACCTGTATGGGTACTGTATGCCCAGTACCTGTGTGGGTATTGTATGCCCAATACCTGTATGGGTACTGTTTGCCCAGTACCTGTGTGGGTATTGTATGACCAGTACCTGTATGGGTAATGTATGCCCAGTACTGTGTGGGTACTTTATGCCCAGTACCTGTATGGGTACTGTATGCCCAGTACCTGTATGGGTACTATATGCCCAGTACCTGTATGGGTAATGTATGCCCAGTACCTGTATGGGTAATATATGCCCAGTACCTGTGTGAATACTGTATGCCCAGTACCTGTATGGGTACTGTATGCCCAGTACCTGCATGGGTACTGTATGCCCAGTACCTGTATGGGTACTGTATGCCCAGTACCTGCATGGGTACTGTATGCCCAGTACCTGCATTGGTACTGTATGACCAGTACCTGCATGGGTAATATATACCCAGTACCTGTGTGGATACTGTATGCCCAGTACCTATATGGACCAGGAGCCGTTTTTTCCAGATATTCAACTCCTGGTCCATTTTAACTTAACAAAAGACTTGGGTAGAAAAGGTCCTAGCAATTATGTGTACCTTTAACATCATAAAATTAGTTGCTAGTTCATTTTCAAATCATAAAATATGAATATAATCTGACACGCACCAATGTGTAGCACTTTTATTAACACAATACAATTTGAGACAAAGTAATAAAGCAGAGCGATATGATAATATAGAAATGTTTTGGCATGTTTAAAAGAAAAATATTCAACGTCTCCAAAATAATACATTCACTATTATTAATGATTGAATGCATGGCTCGTCATTGCAATTTCACTCTTTTAAGAATGAAATTACCCCTTTGCAAAGGCGTTGGCTCTTTTGAAAATGAGTGAAATTTCACTCTATTAAGCCTAATATTCACTCATTATTATTGTGTAACAGTTAGACAGCAGTGTATTTAGAAAAAAGGAGATGTCTATTAGAGGTTATGTGTGTTTCGGATTAGCATCATCTTGTTGGGAATAATAAACTGTTCATATCTCTATTCAGTAGATAGCAACCCGTATTATGAGCTGCAGATACTGGTTTCCGTACAAATAGTTCAAAAGATAGCAAACTGTATTATTAGCTGCAGGTATTGGTTTTGGTATAAATGTGCTATCTTCAGTAGATGGCAAACTTTGTTATCAGCTGCAGGTACTGGTTTCTGTATAAATATGCTATCTTTAGTAGATAGCAAACTTAATTATTAGATGCCGGTACTGGTTTCCATATAAATGTGCTATCTTCAGTAGATGGCAAACTTAATTATTAGATGCAGGTACTGGTTTCCATATACATTTTCTATCTTCAGTAGATAGCAATCTTTATTATCAGCTGCAGGTACTAGTTTCCATATAAATGTGCTATCTTCAGTAGATAGCAAACTTTGTTATAAGCTGCAGGTACTGGTTTCTGTATAAATATGCTATATATCTTCAGTAGATAGCAAACTTAATTATTAAATGCAGGTACCGGTTTCTGTATAAATTTGCTATCTTCAGTAGATAGCAAACTTAATTATTAGATGCAGGTACTGATTTCCATATAAATGTGCTATCTTCAGTAGATAGCAAACTGTATTATTAGCTGCAGGTATTGGTTTTGGTATAAATGTGCTATCTTCAGTAGATAGCAAACTTTATTATTAGATGCAGGTACCGGTTTCTGTATAAAATTGCTATCTTCAGTAGATAGCAAACTTTATTATTAGCTGCAGGTACTGGTTTCTGTATAAATATGCTATCATCAGTAAATACCAAACTTTATTATTAGCTGCAGGTACTGCCGCTGTATAAATATGCTATCTTCAGTAGATAGCAAACTTTATTATTAGATGCAGGTACCGGTTTCTGTATAAAATTGCTATCTTCAGTAGATAGCAAACTTTATTATTAGCTGCAGGTACTGGTTTCTGTATAAATATGCTATCATCAGTAAATACCAAACTTTATTATTAGCTGCAGGTACTGGTTTCTGTATAAATATGCTATCATCAGTAAATACCAAACTTTATTATTAGCTGCAGGTACTGGTTTCTGTATAAATATGCTATCTTCAGTAGATAGCAAACTTTATTATCAGCTGCAGGTACTGGTTTCCATATAAATTTTCTATCTTCAGTAGATAGCAAACTTTATTATCAGCTGCAGGTACTGGTTTCCATATAAATTTTCTATCTTCAGTAGATAGCAAACTTTATTATCAGCTGCAGGTACTGGTTTCCATATAAATGTGCTATCTTCAGTAGATAGCAAACTTTGTTATCAGCTGCAGGTACTGGTTTCCGTCTAAATATGCTATCTTCAGTAGATAGCAAACTTTATTATTAGCTGCAGGTACTGGTTTCCATATAAATTTGCTATCTTCAGTAGATAGCAAACTTAATTATTAGATGCCGGTACTGGTTTCCATATAAATGTGCTATCTTCAGTAGATAGCCAACTTTATTATTAGCTGCAGGTATTGGTTTTGGTATAAATTTGCTATCTTCAGTAGATAGCAAACTTTATTATTAGATGCAGGTACTGGTTTCTGTTTAAAATGCTATCTTCAGTAGAAATCAAACTTTATTACTAGCTGCAGGTACTGGATTCAATATAAATTTGCTATCTTCAGTAGATAGCAAACTTACATATAAGTGGCAGGTTCTATTTAAGCAGAGAGTAATTTGCTATCTTCAGTAGATAGCGAACTTACTTATAAGTGGCAGAGAGTAATACTCTATCTTCAGTGAATAGTTTGATTAATGAATTTTGGCATAGGATTATAATCATGGACTATACATGAGTTTAGAAAACTTGTTTTCAATTAATATCCTAGATTGTCTAAAACAACCCATTGCCTGATTTGTATGAATCTAGGTTTGAATATTGGCATAGATAATCAAGTATGGGACTATACATGAGTAGGGTTAGTAATTGGTCCCTTGTACTTTTTTCAATTATTATCATCGATTGTCAAACAAGACATTGCAAGCTGATTTGTATGAATGTAGGTTTCGTGGCCTGCTTCTCGGCAGGTGTTTTGCGATGTTGTAAATCAGGTCGTCATCTAATTAGCCATGCATGTGAGGAGAAAAGTGAAACTGCTGAACTGTTATAACACCCAAGAAACTGTCGTTATGTCCATTGAATCTGGCTATGTTATAAGACTGGCTAATTATAAGAATAAGAATCTTTAAGGTATAGCAAGCTAAATAAATTAATTTGAGTTATTCTTTTGATTTGTAAAATAGCTGTTCAAATACTGTGATACTTATTTGCTGCATGTGCTGAATGCTGCTTGTACAGATACAAAATAGATATTGCATGAATAATTATCATTATTTTAAGACATGAGCAAAAGTTAACTCTAACTGAGAAACATTTGTAAAATATGAGCTTGTTTTTCATATTCATTGTAAAAATAAAAGTCACTTTATATATTATTTTTAATGATCTCAAGTCAGAGAATATCTAGGGAGACCAATTAAGAAGAAAATATTTTTATTTAATACTGCACAAATGAATAGTTTAGGATGTGAATCGTCAAAAGCTCCATAAATTGGTAGTCAAAGTTCCATAAATTGATAGTCAATAGTCAAAATTCCATAGATTGATAGTCAAAGTTCCATAATTGGAAAGTATTTTGGAATATGTTAGTGGAACTAATTTTGCAACAATTTATGCATTTTTGGAAAACTATCTTAGAACAAATTTGTAAACCATTTTCAATCATTTATAAGGACCATTTTGGTACCTTTGTTAAACTTTGTTAGAATGTTTTTTGTTGTTGTTTTGAAATGTACTTTTCTTCTTCTTACAAAATACCTTTACAAATAAATGTGAAATGTTATCTTTGATCAAGGATATCAGATTTTTACATTTTTTCACCCAAACCAAAAAAAGCGAGCCCCTGGGTATTAAGAACATATAAAGTTGCAATAGTTGCAACCTCTTCCTATGTGGGTCTAATCTAACGCGATCCCATAAGCTCTTATTCAATCATAATGAATTCTTTCTCGTCGTAATGTTTTATGCATCAGTTAGTCTAAACCATACCTAGAACCACCTGTCGGTTTGATGCATCCTAGCGAGATGAAATCCTTGCTTTGTTCTTATATTCCCATCCTCCTCTCTCTCTCCCCTCTCTGTATAAGACGCTCTCGCTGATATTGCCCGGTAACGCTGACAACATCGCCCTGTAACGTTTTCATGTTTAATGTGATGTGACCAAGTGCTAATTGTGTGTGTGGTTGGTGGGTAATTATGTGTAGTGTGGGAAGTCATGACATTTTAAACAGTTGTAGTGTTTATACCTATCTAACCTATGTTGTATTTCTGCTCTATCCCTATTATAGTCCAGTTCTCCACATTCCTTTACATCACTTTACAATGGGTCCTATACCCTTTCCCATACTCACTCTCCTTCCACCCATTTTGTCCATCCTATCCCTTCTACACAACTATACCTCCTTTTTTCATCCCCTATCCAGTGGTGTAGCCGGAGGGAGGGGAGCAAGATGGGTCATCGCCCCGCCTACTCGAGTTGTGTCAGTTGAGATTAGCACTGTCGGTTATCTCAGCTTGAGTCCTTTGTATATGACTCGCACTCGAACTTAGACTCAGCATTGAAAGACTTGGATCTGGACTCGTACTGGGGATGGTCAGAACTCAGGGACTGAATTGGCAAATTTGATTGATAGTAAGTTGTTGGTCCAGGTTTGCAGTAGTTTTTTCCTCTTCTTTAGTCCAAGTATTTAGTTGAAAATGGTTTGGCCATAAAATAGCGTATAAAGGGCATCAAAACAGAGCTAATAAAATAAAAACCATAAAACTCTGCAGTGGCGTACCCAGGGGGGTCCAGGGGGTCCAGGCCCCCCCCCCCCTGAAATTACACCGTCGGTAAAAACGACCCTCTGTCGGTAGATTTGCGATTTTGACTATGCGATTTTTTTTTGGCCGGTTATGTTGAGAATTTCATCGCTACACCCCCCCCACTTATCAAGATTTCAGCTGCTCACGGGGAAAAAATTGTGCATGTTTTACGAAAAAAATTTGGAGTCTGTAAAAAAAATTGTCGGTACATCATGCATCTCGTCGGTACAAATATAGTCGGGCCCCCCCAGTTTCCAAAAGCTGGGTACGCCACTGAAACTCTGCATGCATAATGTGAATAACATCAAATATTTTTCTGGAGTGAAACCAAACTTCCAAGTACAATAATCAGAAACATCCCAAATAGCCCCCTCCCACATTGACTTTGTGCCACCCTTCATATAGAGCAATTAAAATGCATCGCCTTACCACCAATCTGTATTAAGTCACCCCACCACAGACTTCATATCCTGCCCGGTTGTAAAATGAGAGTGTCACCCCTGCGGCAGTTTTTGCAAAATACTGAATTAACCCTTCGAAATTAGAAATTGAAATAATGATAATAATAAAATTGCAAAGTGCACTTTTCAACTATTTTCAGAAAATTATTATGAAATTCACTAACCAATTATGATTTCTGACCATTTTCAATTAAGTTTCAAAATAGTTACAGTGTAACAGTTCAAGAAGATGTGATAGTCATGTCTATCCAAAACTTGCAATCAATGTGTTCTGATAGAATCTTATATATATTGGCGCAGCCTTAATGTACGATTTAATAAAGTCCAGGTTATCAAACGCCGCACCATACCTCGACGTTAAATTAATTTGGGAACGAATCCTTTCAGACATCAATATGCGAATATGTCAACTAGTCAAAATCCTCCCCGTTAACGCTTCACATACGGCACAATTATCACTGAAGATATCTGTGTGTACCTTTTTCATAAGCATCAAATTGTCTTTTGACAATCCCCCCAACATTGGATATATGTGTGTTAACACCGTCTCTAGCAAAAACATAATAATACAACCATCTTGATATTTCGACGGATTTACGGATAAAATTGATCAGATGTTGCGGAAATCGAGTCGATCCTCACATGTGTTGTTGGTGTTAATAAACGGCATAGCCGCCCACCGAATAGTATTTCAAGCGACCATTTTGATGCATGTTTCTCTATGTTTAACCTAAATGAATTCATCAAACATGTATAAATCTATACGGGGTATAATCCGAGCCAATACGCGCCACAGGTAAACTCCGTGTGTAATAGTATACAGGTGTGCTGTAAAAAAAGAGTAAAATCATATTGTCAGGTATTCATTCCTGTAAATATTCTTCAGATCGTTTTACAAGTTTACTCGTATATTATGCCGTTACAAAGGGGTTCACTCAGGGGATCATGGAAAACATCAAGACAGGAATAATTCCCAATCAAGTTAAGACGACTGAAGATAAACTCTGACGCTAGTTTAGAGGACTATGATTGTTTTTGTAAAGCGGTATTACTTGGTGTGGGTTTACTTTAGCGAAACAGCTCTCTCGCTCTCTATACTTGAAAGCTTAGGTAATTGTATATTTTCAATAATATTATTCATAAACTAGATTCAATTTTTTTTCATAATCAACGTTTGGATTTCTATATTATCGAAAAACCTTTATGCCGGAAATGGGGAAATTTTGTCCACTAAGATTTGGCGGTTACTTCATTACATGAGGCGAGCGTAAATTAAATCTTGTATTGGGACTTCTTTTCATTTTCATAATAACATTTGTTAACCAATCATTTACATACCAATATTTATTTGCAATACTTATTTAATGATGACTTGAATATGGGCAAGTGAATATGGGCAAGTGAATACGAAGACTTGAAACAGACATTGACTTCTGGTCAACTTTATGGTGGACAGTACAGCGTGTCCCAACAAAATGGGTTCAAAAGTTTGCAAGCTTATAACGAAATAAGTAGGAATCATGGATAGTTTATATTTAAGGATATCAAACAAAATATACCTGACCTTAATTGGGCGAATTCGGAGACCAATACAATGTAAACTTTTGAAATACAAAGATTTCAATAGAGAGGGGTCAGAAACCATTTGTCCCGATTTAAGGAGTAAACCACCCGTGCGTTGCATGAAACTATGCGCTATGTGCAGTATTCATGGCATTGGGTTTATTCTTCGAAAGAACTTTTAAGTAAAACAATAACCCAGACTATAACAAAGAACTATTTTTTAATGTTTATGTAAATAATGAACTTGTATTATTGCAATATGATCAAGATAATTTTGTTTATTGCCCAAGACTTTGTAAAGAATGAATGCAAAGGCAAAACTTAGATGAAGTCACAACAATACGCAATTGCAACACATCGGGGTGTTCCTTGAAAAGTGGGACAAATGGGTTTTGACCACGCTCTATTAAAATCTTTGTATTTCAAAAAGTTTATATTGGATTAATAACAGAGTTTAACCAATTAAGGTCAAGTATATTGTATATAAACTATCCATGTTTTCTAATTTTATAATTATAAGCTCGCAAACTTTTGAACCCAGCTTTTTGGAACACGCTGTATAATGAATGGGGCAAGAATCTTCAGAGAAGAGGTCACAAGCAGACTTGTAAAATGCCCGTATCGCATCACAATTTGCACCTTAAAAATCATCAACTGCGATACAACTGAAAATTATACCCAAACTTGTTTCATGCATGTTTTTGGACCAAAAACATGCATTTCCCCCCTGGCCTTGAAAAACATTACATCGATTACGTCACAAATTCAAATGTGGCCCTTTTATTGCATAACATTTTGCTGGACAGCTTAGGCAAACAAATGATCCTTAATATCACACCATGGTGGCAAAATTTGAGGCCACATTTGCACTTTTCAACAAAAAAGCAGTGGTGCGATACTTTTTTCCAGGTGTATATAAAGTAAGATTGTGCAACGGTTAATCGGTTATGCATGTAAGTGTTGCTTGATACATGTTCAAGAGCACTAACAAGGTTTTAATAGACATGTTGTTGGCCCTAGAACATGTTTAGAGCAGACTGCCCAAAGGTTTACCCATAGGAAGTAACACTTCATACATGCTGAAGGGCCTGATGGAGATACGGGGTTTTAAAAGAACAGCAGCGGCAACAAGTTGTTCCTGAATTAAGTCATGAATTTTAACAAAATTCAGCAACTCTATAAGCCCCCTCATCTATTCCCAATATTAATAGGTCATAACCTTTTGTAATCAACTCTTACACGATATTACACACTCCAGTTACAAGGGTTGTTTAATATTTGATTAATTACTAGCGTGTCTATTATTACATGAATGATTAATCCACTTGCTGGTTGACGAGAAAGACAAAAAACATCTGTCATTTAAATGCCACTTTTGCTACTAAGTGAGTACTAATCCCTTGACCCATTAAAACCCATTATTTGATATGTATTAACCTTTTAATGGCGTGGAGAAACGCGCCCCAAGTTTGCGGCAAATTGATGGAATTGAGAATTATCAACTTAAAGGGATACAATTTATTGTGGCTGTTGTTTAAGAGTGCCTAACCTATAATTCAGGATGGCAATTTAACAAGAAGATGAATAACAGATTGGTGATCTTTTAACACTTTCCACGCGGCAGGCGGCTGCAGACGACATTCCAAAATTTCACAAAATGTTTCAAAAATGTCAAAATTATTGAATATTATTAACATATTTAGAATCACCATGAGAAATGCATTGACATAAGTACAAACATGCCTAGTATCAGGTCAGTAATCCTTGAGATAGACTTTGAAAATTGTGAAAGGTTTCTGGAAAATCTGTTTTGTTAATGGTAAAAATAGTAACCGCGTGGAAAGTGTTAAGAATGTTTGTCAATACTGTATTGAGGATTGAATAGATGTTATTATTCATCATGATAGACTGATGGTTTAGTATCAAAATAGTTTTTTTTTATCTTCTTTATAGAACTGGCTTGCTTGTTGATTTTTTTATATGATGAGGGAGGAGAAAGAGCATCACATATGCAGCCAGCCTATTGTGACCAGTCGCGTCAAAAAGGACATGTTGTCGGCAAACACAGTTTTGAGATAGATGCCAATATATTTGATGAAATATAAGGAAAATGATAGAAGAAATTATGCTTCTTTAAACCATATCTTATGATTACAAAGTCGGATTACCTTCAACATGGTATCATATCAAAACTTAAAATGTGCTCTTTCAAGTGATACCAATAACTCAGATTTGACTCGGGCCACCAACATGTCAATTTTGACGTGATGGGTCACAATTGGGCCCTCTGTAGTCTGTATCATCCCCTATGCAAACGATAGTCGATATAGTCTAGCCCATGGCTTTCTCAACTAGATTTACCGATGCGCCACATTTTAGTAACCAACTTGTTGAAGCTCCACTTGGTCATATTTTTTTAGAATTTACAATGGCAAAATTCCCTTCATAACATTAATTTTTAAATATTTTAACATATATGATGAAAACAAGCAGTAAATTAAGAATTATTTATACATAGTAACTGGCAGTTACTATGTATAAATACATATGTATAAATAATTGGACCTCCAACATGTCCATTTTGACGTGACTATGTATAAATAATTCTTAATTTACTGCTTGTTTTCATCATATTACGCTCTTCTTAGGAATTGAGCACTTTTGATACGGGCAGTGCATCATTTTGATAATTTATTATTTTAACATATATGTAGACAGCATAATTGAGGGCACATGCGTGCGTAGCGTGAGAAAAATTACTGTATTTATACATCTGACCGTCATAGGCCTATGAAATCTGGCTATATCATGATATGATTTTTAAAAAAAACAAAAAAAACATGCTCTTTCAAGTCATACCAATAACTCAGATTTTACTTGGACCTCCAACATGTCCATTTTGACGTGACGGTCACATTACGTGGTTAGTATAAATAAATGGTTTGGTGATTATCCATGTTGGATCTTGGAATCTTAATAGTCATGGAGGATCATTATTTAATGGCTAAGCTATGGCATTTTTAGTACTTCTAAGAGTGTTGTCGATATAGGTACCTGCAATTTGTCAGAGAAGTTCATAATTGTCAGGTTTCTAATAAGAGGGTAACCCAAACAGGCAAAACATTTTAAATTGTGGTTTGTTCCTTTACAGGTAGGTGTTCCGATTGCTGGCCAGATTTTCAACTTTCCTTATTCTACATGAAGGGTATTGAGCCTAGAAGAAAGTAAATGAGGAAGGGTCATCCTTAAAGTTTGAGTTGCATAACTCGTATGGTTCTTATTTCAGAAGCACAAGGTGACATGAAATGTACCCATTGAGTAGTACACAAACTCGCCTGGTGGTTAACCACCTTTGGCAGTAATTTACTGCATTTTGGCCTATAACGTCTAAATGGAACATGTCTTGCGCCAAATATTTTAATGAAATAATGAGAAAAATATGGGGTTTCTTTTGATATCAAAATATGTTGATTGTGTTTTCGGGACCTTAAAAGCTGGCCCTGAAAGCTGGCCATGTCGCATTACATAACCACATACCATGGGACCAGAGTAGGGAAATCACTTCTTGATACCAACCTATGCAATTTTGCATGGTCATTTGGGGAAGAAAAAAATTACATGTATCTGACAAAAAAATCCTGAAGTGCTAAGAAAAATATGACATTTGATAGCCTGACGTCACGTCACAACCCCCCCCCCCCCTTCCGTTCTCAAGTTTCTGACTCGACGGAAATTCTAGTAGATAGCCTGGTTGTAAAGTCCTTGTCGGTTCCCTTTTATTTTATCCCCCCCCCCATATGAAAAACCTATCTACGCCACTGGTTCAGATCCAGCTCTGCATATTTGAATCTTTGCAGTTTGTTGGTGTATTTCACCGATTAGGAAAAAAACATTATTGGGTTGCCCTCAAGTGCCAAAAATCTTGAAGTCGGGTCGGCCGTCGATTTTCCTTTTCCCCCTTTTTTTGGCAGGCAAATATTACTGGCAGACCGTGGTTCATGTCAAGACAAAATTGGTAAATGGCCCTTTGACTAATGTTTCTAGAGTGATAATAGTTTTAAAACAATTTATTTATAGGCATATTATGTGATCTTTTACTTTTAGGCATAAAATATATATGTGATTTTTACTATGAAAGCAGATTTTTTTCTTGCAAATTTGCATTTTTGATCATAAATCCTAAAGATCTTCTAAGTTACAGATCATACAATTTCTAATTACTTCAAAATCATGGTTTAAAATACCGCTCAATACAACCTATTTTTCAAATTTTACTCTAAATTCACTATATACCTTTAAGCAAACTCATTAATTTCAAGCTGAAAATAGTGATATTTTGACAATTTGGGTACAATTTAAATCTGTAAAAACACACACATAAAAACAACAAATGCGACCCTAATTTTTGAAATTGTAGGGTCGTTGGCTGAGGGTAACACAACCATTTTAGATTTGCCTTACTAATACTCCACTGCCCATTGCTGTTTATTTATTCATTGTTTATGCAATTTATTCACAATAGAATTGTCCCTGATGGGTATCTTGGTGTTAATAAGTGCATGGTGAAGGTGTTATCAACCTGTAAATGTACTATTAGTTGTTCATTTATTAAATTCAATGTACATTCAAATCAACCGATTGATTGATTCAAACGACCAACCGACCGACCGACCAACCGATTGACCACTCTACCGACCGCACCGACTGACTGACCACTCGATCGACCGACCGACCAACCGACCAACCGACTGACCACTCGACCGACCGACCGACTGACCAACCGACCGACCGACCGACCGACCAATCAACCGACCGACCACCCGACCGACCAATCATCCATAAGTATAAATGAGCAGGACACTTTGCAAAACGTCCAACAATTGTTGGTGTTTGAAACTTTGAAAATATTTTATAATTTAACAGTAACATTAAGAATGCCGATAGCAGGTTTTGCAAACCATTTCAAACCTCATTGTTTTAATACCAGATGTTTTTTAGAAAAAGTCCTGTTTTGGCCTATTGTACTATAAGGGTTATAATAATAATAATTATGTGACCTATTTGTAGCTTTCAGATTGTTCCCTATAGATTTATTCCATTAGGCTGTATTAAAAAAATCTTTTGTCTCAAAGCTCTTCAGTTTTTCAAAACCTAATGCGGAATGCGTTTTTTTAAAGTTGTTTTTAATTTGTGTTTTTTTATAAATATAAAATATTGAAATCCTTGTATAAGTGACATTTTGTATTTAAATGATGTGATCAATGAAAATCTGAAAAATCGGTGAAACTTTGGGATTTTCTTCTTCTTTTTTTAAAAATATATATATATTTTTTTCCCTTCTTCTAACGTGCACCAATTAACTAACGCGCGCGGGAGCTTTGAGACAATTTTTTTTAAAATATAGCCTTATATGATGTCATGGGTTATAAAACAACACATTTTATGTCATTGCACTTTGCAATCTGGGTTGTAATTGTTTTAAACTTCTAGCAATTTCTTTTTTTGTATTATAGTGTGACTGTGTCATGTTATGGATAATTCTACAGCACTTTGCATTTCGTTGAGTCACCTTATTAATATGTTATCATTATTAGTTGAATAGTAATCAAGGTGACTGGATGTGTATTGTGTAGACAAATTTGGTGATGAAAAAAATGTTTTATTGAAATTCTGTCATAAAATAAGTTTTTATTTGCGCATATTTTATAACCTATGATATCATTAGATAGCTTTCAGGTGTTCTCGCTCTTCGAACCTAAAATTGATTTTGAATGCACTTTTCAATACTAGACCCATATCATGGGGTTACTCGGGTTTACATTTGGTAGGTCTAGTCTGTTAATTATCAATCGGAGGCAGATACAGGATGTCCCTGAAGGATTTATACCAGGTTTGAAAAAACCATAAAAAATACAAAACATTAATTCATTCCAAATCTAGTACCTGTAATATAATGAAGAACATGTTTCCTACATACTCTGTCCATGTCATCAAAACATCCTTTTCCATTCCGATATGGCATGTGATTATTGAAAATGTGTGAAAACCTGTTTTTCACTTTCAGCTTTTTTGATGAATAAAACTCACACCAAACTTCAAAACTGCCGCTTAAGAAAATATGGTAGAATTTACTCAAGCTGAACAATTCCGTCACACCATTCAAATATTGCTTCATAAAACAACCAACTAACCAACTAACCAACCAACTAATCAACCAACCAACCAACCAACCAACCAACCAACCAACCAACCAACCAATCAACCAACCAATCAACTAACCAATCAACCAACCAACCAATCAATTTACCATCTTTGATTAGATCCATAAGTTTAAGCAGGAAATTTCAAAATGTGTAATTCAAAATTCCAAAGAATGCTTTTGGCACATTCAGATTGTGATCTCACCATGTTCACAAGCAAGTAGCAGAGCATTGGAGCAAGGGATTGCTTCAAATTTGGTATCATTGTAAAGATGAACACATCAGCTTTTAAATGATATACTACACTAAATGAACATATCCTAAGATATTTGAAAAAATATTCCAAATCTTTTTGGAGCAGTTTACATGAACTACATTATATGCTCTATGCTGGAAGACCTAACATCAAGCCATGGTATAGGCCTACCAGTTATCAGACCCATGGTCCAAATGGCAAAAGATGCACCAAACATTCATGGTACACACCAGTATGATATTGTACACTTAATACCCCACCTCCTGTTCCCACTCCCTGCCCCACCCCGGAGGGAGGTGAAGTGTATGTGCAAAACTCAATTTTGAAAGACGCTGCATCTTAAAGTCATATTATGTGATCTATTCAAGAGAGCGTCCTCTATTGATGATTTTTTTAGAAAGTAGATTTTCTTGCAGATTTACATTTCTGATCATAAATCGTACACACATTCCAAGTTACAGAGCGATACGATTCCTAATTACCTAAAAATCATGGTTTTAGAGTGAATTTAGAGTGAAAATATAAACTGTCGTGTTATCCCGACAGTTTATTTTCACTCTAAAACCATGATTTTGAAGTAATTAAGAATCTTATCGCCCTGTAACTTGGAATGTATGTACAATTTATGATCAGAAATGTAAATCTGCAAGAAAATCTACTTTTTTTCTTCTTCTTTTCGATGTTGAGGGCGTTCCCTGGAAAGATCACATACTATACCTTTAAAGTTGACAAAGAAAGGGCCCCTTCTTCTATATATATAGTTACAGCAGTGACGTTCCCGTTGCAAGTTGCAGTCACTTCTACAAATCCTTACTAACTTTCTTCAGACAACTTTGCCCCTCAAGACAACTTTGTCCATACATACATAAATGCATCTCAGATAATCCTCATAATATTCAAAGCACAACCTGTCAGTATATCATTCCCCAAAATAATTGGAAGAATACAAAATCAGTTTTCATATACATTTCTTGGACACGTATACACATAGTAAGATATGGATTCATTTCACAACTTTGATTATCGCAAATCTACGTCTCGCGACTTAGCGAGCCATCTCGACTGAGCCGCTGATAATTGGATTTGTCGATTACCGTTATCAAAGTGCATGATGGGATTGCGTGTGTGCCTGCCCCATCGGCTAGGTGTATGTATGGTGATTCTATATTCAGTAGTAATAATAATTGTAATAAGTATTCCATGCCACAAGTTAGTTTTTATATATTTCATGTGGAGCAATCTGTTATGGTTTCATCTTACGCATATCGGCGATTGTCTGGACGGAGAAAAACAAGCTCACTCGATTGCTCGCAGACATACGGACTTAGCAATATAAAATATGAAGAAATGGAAGTAGACGGAATGAAAACTCGCCACTCCTCGTCAATTTGTTCTTGAATTTGAAGAAGGGATATGACCTCTAATCCAGATGTAAGACAGACATTTGTATAAGTGGATATTGATTTTGAGAGAGGGGAAGGGGAGGGTCAGGCAGGGGGGGGGGGGGGGGGGGACAGGGATGGGCAAAGGGAGAGGGGAGAGGCTAGGGAGGGAAGGAGGAGAAAAAGGTGGATGTATATCACAAATGCCTAAACAAGGATATGCTGCATATCTTCATCATCGAATTACAGATTACCAAAATTGGTTTAGGCCCAGTGGCGTACCCAGGGGGTCCAGGGGGCCGATGCCCCCACTGGAATAACCCCGTTGGTAAACAAGACCCTCCGTCGATAGATTTACGATTTTAACCATGCGATTTTCTGTCGGTTAAGTGAACAACCTCATTGCTACCCCCACTACTTATCACTTATCAAGATTTCAGCTGGTGACGGAAAAAAATTGTGCAAGTTTTACGAATTTTGGGGGAGGCTGTAAACAAATTTGTCGGTACATCATGCCTTTCGTCGGTTTAACTATGGTCGTGCCCCACCAGTTTCCAAAAGCTGGGTACGCCACTGTTTAGGCCTATATATATGCAGGGTTAGTTTGACCCCCAAATTTTGATGAGCTTTGATGACATGTACCTACCAAAATATAATCTGAGATGGGGTACGCCTATATAACAACACGTCTTTGCATTATATTTGTTACTAAACTGACTAAACTGGCTATTAGTTTTACCACATACAAAACAGTTTTTCAGAAACCATTCCCAATTTCCAAAGTCAATCTCAAGGATTACTTAACCAATACTAGGCATGCTTGTACTTATTTGAATGCATTTCTCATGGTGATTCCAAATATGGCTATGAAATTCAATAATTTTGACATTTTTGAAACGTTTTGTGAAATGTTGGTATGTCATCTGCATTTTTGAAACGTTTTGTGAAATGTTGGTATGTCATCTGCAGACGCCTGCCGTGTAGAAAGATCTAACTCATACAAAATGTTACTCAAGATAAATCATCCATATAAAAGTGTTTGACATACAATTTGGTACCAAAATAATAAACGAATTGTTTTGCTCGTCTAAATAATTCTGAATTGCTCATGCACTAGGGTTGCCGGCACGTTTTTGTTTTACGGCCTTTGCAGACGGGCGTGGTTCACGTATTTAAACCAATCCCGAGTCGGGATTCGCCAGCCCGCGAAATTTGCTTTGTGTTTCAGTCATGCATATCTCGTCCGGTTTGGCCCCTTTCTCCTTGTTTCCTCGGCGGGTCATATCGTATTCTGTTTGCAAACCAGAAGGATCAAATAAAAATTCATCAGAGATATCATTCGGAGATCAGAGATTGGTGTTTTCAACCCTTCTACATTTATACATCAATAGGTTTTAAAACCTTTGTTTGTTCGTTCTTCGATTGCATATGCTATCATCACATCTTCTGAGTTTTGTTTCTTTTCGTGAGTATTTTAATGATATTTTGAGCTTAAAATTAAAATTGAATTCACGCCAATATGAAAAGCAGCTGATCAAGGCATGAATTATACCCAAGATCGGCAGACAAGATCGCAAGCCAGGGCAAGGCGATCTCCGCCCGTCACGTCAATAAGCGGGACCGGCCAAACTGACATCAATATTAATAACACTAACAGCCAAGCTCAGTCGCCTGCTACCTACCGACCGTCTCCGTCATGTCCGTGCCCCGTTAAAATCGTACACAAAATCGTGAACTTGAAGATTTGTGGATGTAAACATCGATCGAGAGGATACTTTACGCATGGAATTGGACGTCGCAGATGAGCAATCAAACAGTTCACAACAACAGCAGCCGCTGATATGTATAACGACAAGCCAGTCTCCGTGAGTCCGTGACAACGCCGTTTTCCTGTGACCAAGCACATCCGTGTCATCGATCTCATCAGGTGATAATCGCCGCCATGGAAATCATCAAGTTGCTAATTCGACAGGTTCGTGATCGTCGCAAGGAAGAAAAACCGTCAAGAAATCTGGTCTTACCAACCCAGAACGGACCAACCCATCCAGGGAACAGCTGGTGAGAATGTTTTAAATAATTTAAATAATTTTTGGGGATAGAATCGATCGTGACTCAATAATTATAATAACGTAAATAATGATCAAAATCTCAATGCTGATCATAATAGTTTTGGGAGGGTGTTGTCGGCCCGGGTTGTCGGGTTCAGATTTACAACAGGTTCAACAGCAACAACAATCGATGGCAAATTTTAATTCCTTGAGTACGACCAATAAAACTAATAGTACGATCGATCATGTGTACAGTCGGTCAAGTACGCTTGATAACCTTGTCAACGGTGATAATTCGCGGTCAGGTTTCACTACTACTGTAATTTGTAAAGCAATGTTTCGAAAACTTTAGGCATCAGATCGATGGTCTTCATCTTGTTATGATTTGTGTAATGTCCCCTCTCACACACCATCAATGCGTCAGCTTATCAACAAAAGGTATTAGAGCAATGGGTTGAGAGCCCATGGAATGTCTCCCCTAATATTATAGCTTTTGCAATACATATAATTGTAGCAGTTTTGCACATGCATTTCAATATTACAGTTTATCATTGTTACGAACGATTGGGTTTTTCGTCAACTCTTGTCAACAATCTGCTTAAATCGATCACTGTGTATTTGAGCAATAGGAGAGCCCAAGAAATGTCTCCTCTAATACTAATAGCTTTTGCTATACATAATTGTAGCGGTTTTATGCGTTTCAGTATTACAGTTTATCATTATTAACAAACGGTTGGGTTTTTGTCAACTTTGTCAACAATCTGCTTTTAAAATCGATTACATGTGCATCAAGCCACATCGTATAATCCACTGAAGTGCTTGGTCTGAGACTTTATATTGTTAGGCTTTAAAGGGGCATAACATTGGTTTGCATTATTTTATGTGTTCACATTTTTGACACTTCTTGCTGATTTTTCTTTGCAGGCTCCAACAATATGTTCGTTGCCCCATATATGATTTTTGACAGCGTTTTTCCCCTTAAAGGTGTTCTATCCAGCAGATGACTCTTTACAGGTATGTCGGGTTGCACAATATTTAAAGCAAAAGAATTTTGAGACAGTCACCTCAGATGGCCCTGATACATTTTAATTAGTCTCCCCAGGCATTGATCTTTACAACAATTTCACTGAGTTTATTTCTCGATGGTGTAAAGCTAAAATGAAGGTCAGAACGTGGGCACGCGCAGTTTTGGGCTGTGACGCAATGAAATTGTCAACATTTTTCACTCTTTGAGAACATTTGTGAGGGGTGAAAAGAAAAAGTGAAGGGTATTTCCCCTCTTAATTTCCCCTCTTAATTTAATTGGCTATGTTCACTATCTTAGGCTCTAAGGTACTTCCAGCGGGGGGGGGGGGGGGGGGGGGGGGGGGGGGGGGGGGGGGGGTTGGTCAAGTCCCCTAATTAGGTCCTTGTTTGGCAGTTTGGTATACACTTTTAGATCACCCGAGTCACTTCATAATTGTTTTAGGTCAATATCATATTTACTTTTCAGAGAACAAGATATATATTGGATAAATGGATGTTTATTAATAAAGCTTTTTTAGTAAACAGTTTATCTTGGTTACCATTGCGGTGGGAAAAATTATGTTCGGTTTATAACTCCCTCAGGTACTACCTGGTTAAATTAAATCGCCCTACATTTTTCTTGGACATTGGACATTATCTGATTTGATTTTGGGTGTCAATGCAATGATGTTTATCTTGGTACCATTGCGGTGGGAAAAGTATGTTCGGTTGTAACCTCCTCAGGTAAATACCTGGTCAAATTCAATCGCCCTAAACTTTTCTTGGACATACATTAAATGGTTTTAATGTGAATGTCATGCAATGAATTTTTATAATTGTTTATCGACGGATAACAATTGAGCGTAAACGACCAAGTGTCGTCTGATCTTTCACATTATTATTCTATGTGTCATTATGAACTGAAAATTACAGACACAATAGAATGGAGTGACCTTTAAAGTTTGAGCGTAAACGACCAAGTGTCGTCTGATTTTTCACAATATTATTCTATGTGTCATTATGAACTGAAAATTACAGACACAATAGAATGGAGTGACCTTTAAAGTTCGAGTTATGATTTAATGGTTTAAATCACAAAGTACATTTTAAAATGTGAAAACTATCAACTAACCAATTATGGTCTGGTTTTCACTTGTCAATTATATGTGTCACCATGAACTGTTAATATAGACACATTTATAAATCAGGTGATTATGCATTTCAAATCATAAAATACATTTTAAAAATGTTTCGACTATTAACTCCCTTTGTCAAAAGTGGAGGAGTGGAGTCTTCAGGTATTATATACCTGGTTGAATTTAATTATGATAAATTATTAAATGCATTTCTGGTTTGCAGCGGAATCACGCTTCACATAAAAAATTTCGCGTACGTGTATTTATTGTAACCCTGGTGTCTAGCAGCAATAAACGAATTGTTTTGCTCGTCTAAATAATTCTGAATTGCTCATGCACTAGGGTTGCCGGCACGTTTTTGTTTTACGGCCTTTGCAGACGGGCGTGGTTCACGTTTTTAAACCAATCCCGAGTCGGGATTCGCCAGCCCGCGAAATTTGCTTTGTGTTTCAGTCATGCATATCTCGTCCGGTTTGGCCCCTTTCTCCTTGTTTCCTCGGCGGGTCATATCGTATTCTGTTTGCAAACCAGAAGGATCAAATAAAAATTCCCCACCCACCAACCCTCGTTACAAGAGGTCGTTGTTTTTTTACTCACAGTGCACAGTGCGGTTTGGTATACACTTTTTGATCACCCGAGTCACTTCATAATTGTTTTAGGTCAATATCATATTTACTTTTCAGAGAACAAGATATATATTGGATAAATGGATGTTTATTAATAAAGCTTTTTTAGTAAACAGTTTATCTTGGTTACCATTGCGGTGGGAAAAATTATGTTCGGTTTATAACTCCCTCAGGTACTACCTGGTTAAATTAAATCGCCCTACATTTTTCTTGGACATTGGACATTATCTGATTTGATTTTGGGTGTCAATGCAATGATGTTTATCTTGGTACCATTGCGGTGGGAAAAGTATGTTCGGTTGTAACCTCCTCAGGTAAATACCTGGTCAAATTCAATCGCCCTAAACTTTTCTTGGACATACATTAAATGGTTTTAATGTGAATGTCATGCAATGAATTTTTATAATTGTTTATCGACGGATAACAATTGAGCGTAAACGACCAAGTGTCGTCTGATCTTTCACATTATTATTCTATGTGTCATTATGAACTGAAAATTACAGACACAATAGAATGGAGTGACCTTTAAAGTTTGAGCGTAAACGACCAAGTGTCGTCTGATTTTTCACAATATTATTCTATGTGTCATTATGAACTGAAAATTACAGACACAATAGAATGGAGTGACCTTTAAAGTTCGAGTTATGATTTAATGGTTTAAATCACAAAGTACATTTTAAAATGTGAAAACTATCAACTAACCAATTATGGTCTGGTTTTCACTTGTCAATTATATGTGTCACCATGAACTGTTAATATAGACACATTTATAAATCAGGTGATTATGCATTTCAAATCATAAAATACATTTTAAAAATGTTTCGACTATTAACTCCCTTTGTCAAAAGTGGAGGAGTGGAGTCTTCAGGTATTATATACCTGGTTGAATTTAATTATGATAAATTATTAAATGCATTTCTGGTTTGCAGCGGAATCACGCTTCACATAAAAAATTTCGCGTACGTGTATTTATTGTAACCCTGGTGTCTAGCAGCAATCTTATTTATTAAAAGGTAAAACAAAAGCCTGTGTAAGAATATGGTATACTAGGCATGCTTGTACTTATTTGAATGCATTTCTCATGGTGATTCCAAATATGGCTATGAAATTCAATAATTTTGACATTTTTGAAACGTTTTGTGAAATGTTGGTATGTCATCTGCAGACGCCTGCCGTGTAGAAAGATCTAACTCATACAAAATGTTACTCAAGATAAATCATCCATATAAAAGTGTTTGACATACAATTTGGTACCAAAATAATCTTATTTATTAAAAGGTAAAACAAAAGCCTGTGTAAGAATATGGTAAACCTTAAACCATACCCACACTTAAACAAGCTTGCATACATATTACATACATAGCCTTAACCAGTAATGCATTGTACAGGATCGATACCGACAGACAGGCGGACAATTTGACTGCTCGGCTTTTAGAGATGTTACATTTACGGGGATAGGCAGCAGCAGCACTCCGTATGGTCATATAATCTTGAAATGTTTCTTTGATTGAAACTTGAGAAGTGGATTCTAGTAGGATGTTCTAATTCAGTTGGAAGCCAAATAGGTCAAGTGACATCAGGCATATCAAAAGGAATAAAAGTAGAAATCAGAATTCAGATTGATGATGTTAATCATGATAAAGTAAATAGATGGGAAACATTTTTTGAAAGGGACAGTGGCATAAATAGGTTTTCTCAATGAGGCCAGTTGATTGTAATTTGTCGAAGGCCCAGGGGAGTGGTAGGTGGCACTTTTATTCACAATGATATCATCCTTTCTGAAAAAAATATGTAAGAAGAGTATTTTCAGGGTGTATTTGTATACATTGCTTTATGGTGTTTACACTTTCCACGCAGCTATTAGTTTTTACCATTTTAAAACAGATTTTTCAGAAACCTTTCCCGACTTTCAAAGCCTATCTCAAGAATTACTGAACCAACAACAGGAATGTTTGTACTTATATTAATGCATTTCTTGTGGTGATTCCAAATATGGTAATAAAATTGGATTATTTCAAGATTTTTGAAACATTTTGTGAATTTGTGGAATGTCGTCTGCTGTTACCTGCCGCATGGAACGTGTTACGGAAAGGTTTGTTGATATAGGTATTGAGCATTTTAGCATACAACTGAGATATATTTGAGAGATGAAAAAACTGTTGAAATCCTGCCTTTGAGCTGTGAACGAAGATGTCATTCTCTCCAATTTATTTAACAACAACATAGATGAAATTACTTAATTGTCCATTATTTCTTCCTTTTATTTTACCATATGTATCCACGTACCTCCTGACCAGCCTAAGAAATTACTTACATTATCCATACTGTACTAGTATATGACTACTTATTGCATCATGAGCACATGGATTTGGCCTATAGAGTTTGCTGTAAAACACATGCTTGGATGAACACTGGATGGGGGTGGTCATAGATTGGGGTAGTCAAATTGATCTATAATCATATTTACCATATATTATGATCATGCTTTAGGTAATACAGGATTTATTTAAATCATTCATTCGAGATTCAAACTATCTATCACTTGCTGGTCAATTTAATTTTAAAAAGGTCCTGTCAAATCTATTATAATAGCTTTCAGGGCACGGGTAAGAGTTTCAGAATGGGCGTACCCCTGATAAAGGTATATTCATTCACATCTCCCTCTCTTTGACAAAGTCCTACGTTGCCATTGAAATTATTCCCCTCAAATGTATGCCCAGCTAAAAAAATCATGTAACAGCATGACTGTATATTGCGACTTTTACCTGTTATTTGAGTAGGCCTTCTCAACTAAATTTGGTGAAGTACCACTTTTTAAATGTTACTAATCAATCAAGAATCGCCACTAGCCACGTGAGCGTAGCGACTAGCGGTGGGGTTGCGGCGGTATGGGAAGATCCTGGGTTTCCCTTTAAGGTGCTCAGGAGAGCTATATTTGCATACAATATAGTACAAGAAATAAAGAGATGTTGATGGTAAAATGAACAAAAAATTGTATAAAATGTAGTGATAATAATCAAGACTAGTAATAATCACATGAACTTTTTATTTTTATTTGTATCTTTCTTTCTTTTCTCTTTTTTTTCTTGTGCACATTTCCCCCCTTTTTCATGACTCCTTCCACGCGCCACTCGGCTGATGCAATGCGCCACGAGTGGCGCATGCTCTGCCAGTTGAGAAGGCTTGCCCTAAAATAACAACAAAGTAGACTCTGGACTTGAGATGCTTTCAAATGATGCTTTTCTGTCTTGTAAGGAACCAACCATCTCATCAATAATCCCCAATTATGGATTGTAAAAACGACCCATCCCAATCTGAGATATTCCTAATTACCAATACCCTGAATTAAATAAAGCTCCTTTTAGTTCATCACACTCCCCTTCTCATATAGCCCCCTTGTTCCTCCTTCTCCACTCGAATTACTCCTATCTACTCCTCTTCCCCCTCCCCGCATTGCATTATATCATAAGATCTCTTCTCCTCAACAAGTTTAATAAACAGACCATAAACACACACACAGAGAGAATTCATCCATAAATATGCTTTGTTTTCTTGTCAAGCTCGTTCTTAACCGTCAAGTACTTTATAGCTGAATTAATTTACACAAATGAAATATTACCATACGAGCGACTTTGCACCATCCCGAAACTCAATACCCCACTTTTCTCCTTCTCCGAGTGTTTTGGTTGTCTTCGTTGGATCTCTTCTTCCTTAACCAATCTGCCCTCTGTTGAACTCGATCTATGATATAAGTGGGAGAGACTGATATTACTCCATTGATGATACAGTGAACCCCAAAAACTTGAATACATTGACAAAATTGTAACTGTTTTCTTCTGCTTTACTCGCCAGATAAAACAAAACGAGAAGTGCGTTAAGTTGAAAACGTAGCAATGTTACAGATACGAGGGTGGAGGAGGGAAGCTAATATAAAACATATAGCTTCGGTACTCGAGAAAGCGAACTTCCTGAACGGAGCAAAATTGTGATGACTCGCAAAGGAATTAATGCAGTAACAACAAAGACGAAAGAAATCTTGAGAACCGAAAGATGTCGGTAAAAATAAAATGGAGTCAAACACTTGAATCGGTTAGAATACACAACTGTAGATGTGAAAGGTGCAGGCAGAGTGGCTTGGAAGAACGGTCTCGAGCACTCTTTCTCTGTTTTTGTTTAAACATAAACGGCGGTTACCGGTCAAGCATGGTCAGCGCTGAAGGACTCTGAAAACACACCTAAAAATTGTCTTAAGTAAATGAACCAGTGTGTAGGCGAGGCCGTGTGTATACACTGATCAGATATAGCATTGTCTATGTATTACATCGAGGGAAGAAGTTAAATATAACGTGCGCAAAGGGGCATGACCAAAATCCAGAAAAAAACCGCTCCATCATCGTACAGATGTGCGTGAGATGGGGAGAAGTGTTTGGATAAAAATTGAAGAGACGGACCTGGTTTCTGTGATTGGTACAGGTTGGTATCAAAATATCATTTTCTCGGCCGTATCTTGTGTCCTTTTTTGGTAGATGGTTTAGTTTGCTTCTCTGCCTGTTTGTACAATGAAATGAAATAAGAATAAGCTTTCGGTTCAAAGATGCCCAGTCGTTGCGTGGCACCAGCATAAAAATGGGGGGGGGGATGGGGGCAAGAAAAAATCTTGGGGTGGGGAGACAAACGCACACCATTCTGTTGGCTTTTAATGTAAACATTGCCTGAAATTAGCTTAATTTGTTCTGAATTAGACATTTCAGACCAATTTTATGTAATCTTGACATTAAAACTCAATATTTTGATTGTTTGGAGGCCCAAAATGTGACGGGCTTGAGCCGACTGGGGGACAGACAACCGGGGGGAAAAGATTGTGACTGCCCCCACCCAGTGCAGCCACTGAAGATGCTACTTTGTATCTATTAAAAGCCTGACTTTTGAGGGGTAAACCTGAAACAGCAAGTGACGATCTAATGATTAATTAAAAAATAATAATCAAAATATGACATTTCTTGATCAGATTCAGGATTAAAGTATGAAAATGCACCAAAATGAATGTTACAGGCTCTAGTTTCAATGGCTCTCTATCATGTTCATAAATTGTCACAAATTGTCCGAATTGGAGATTTTCATCATCAGATTCAGAATCACTATGAAAAATGCATTCAAATTAATACAATATGACTAGTCATGAGCCACTGGTTTTAAAAATAGCCCCAAAATTGTTGTTTTTCTCATGGCAACAAAAAAAGTGTGAAACATAGATTTTGATAACAAGACTCGGAATAGGTATAGAATATGCATTCAAACAAGTACCAACAAGCCTAGTATTGGTCCAGTGGTTCTTGAAGCAATCCTTGAATTTATCAGAACAGTGCAGACACGTTCAGGTTGCCATTTTGTGTTGAATTTTGTTATTGAAACAGCAGTTGAGTAGGCAAAGCATTAAAAAAGTTTGCGACATGTAAATACTAATGTATACATGGCCACTTAAGTTGATGGCGAATAGTTGACATAACGCAGGTAGCGAACGTGCTAAGCTACAAAGTATTACAATATTTGCTAAATATGGACATCTTGTATGCGTTAAACAAACACATCAACGAGGGCCAACTTTCTATTTAATGCTAAGTGTAAATTTAGAGAACGAGGAAGAATCTGTTGATTGGCTTAGAATGGATACGGAGATACGATGATTGGCATGAGAGGGAACAAATGAGAGGAAACAAATTGATCCTCATCAGGATTGATTTTGTAATTTCACTTTTTTTAGTGAAAAGAGTGGTTCAGGATTGGGCCATTCCAGTTGAAATCCATACCCCCCCCCCCCCCCCGTGGAAGACATGACATTTATCTTCCACACATGGAGGATAGATTTCAAATGGAATCACCCCAGCATGCAGGTAACCCCATTTGAAATTCGCACTCCCGGTGTGGAAGATTAAGGTCATGTCTTCTATAGGGGATGTATGGATTTCAAATGGAATAGCAGATTGCACTGGTCTGTAATGTAATGCTGGTATGGGATGGGTGTCACCCTTAACCCTACCAAATACCACACCCAGCCTGTTTGTATAACCCTGCGTGGAAGTTTTTTCGATGAAATAATGGACCCAGCCTGACACTCATGGTGTAGTGGAGAATCCCTTGCCCTGTGTGCCGAAGGGTCGTGGTGATACTTGGGTCACTTTTTCGGCGTGCATATTTTACTTCTAGGGTGGCATTACAAACAAATGTTACTCCAATGTTAGGTATCAATATTATTTCCTACATCTCCTCTTTCTAAATATGTATTCATATTTTTAATACAACTTATATTTTGTGAAATACAAAGCTTCAAAGTCGTACATAGACTTCTGGGACACCCTGTAGATATTTGTCCATAGGAAGGACTACTCAGAATCTATGCCCACAAATGTTGTACTAATTGTATACGCAGGAAAAGCACCAGAAATGGCTGGGTAGTCCACACTGATGGCACAATATTGGTCTTGAAGGCAGTTCCATAAAGTTAATAACTTTTACCAAACATCGTTCAATACTGGCACATAAAAGTTGCCAGTATCGCTCGATACTGGTACGATTTGACTGTTCCAGTATCGGTCCAGGAGAGGGCAGAAAATATATGCCAAGAAATAAGAGCAATGAATATCTACCGCAGAATGGCTTGCAAGGCTCAAGATAAGCGGGCGCTGGGCGATTTTTGCTTAAGCTTATTGGATTTAATAAAAGGTTAGCTCCCGGTAGACTAAAAGTATCTCCCGGTTCTCAATAAATCCCCCTGATCCGGGCGCTACTTTTGAAAAAAAGTACACTGCAAAAACACTGGTGTTAAAATCAACACCGAGGGTGTTAACACCAGTCATTGGTGTTGATGAATTAACACTCCTTTGGGTATTGCTATATTAACACTCTCAGGGTGTTAATTTTACCCTCCTAAGTTAAAGGCATATTATGTGATCTTTTCCAGAGAGCGCCCTCTATTCATGATTGGTTTTAGAAAGTAGATTTTCTTGCAGATTTACATTTCCGATCATAAATCATACATACATTCCAAGTTACAGAGCGATACGATTCCTAATAACCTCAAAATCATGGTTTTAGAGTGAATTTAGAGTGAAAAATATAAACTGTCGGAATCCCGACAGTTTATTTTCACTCTAAAACCATGATTTTGAAGTAATTAAGAATCGTATCGCCCTGTAACTTGGAATGTATGCATGATTTATGATCAGAAATGTAAATCTGCAAGAAAATCTGCTTTCAATTTTTTTTTTGATGTTGAGGGCGTTCCCTGGAAAGATCACATAATATACCTTTAATTTATACACCTCATGATGTTAACATATTAATGTTAGATAAGTTGAAGTACTTTAACAATAAAATGCTTGCAAATAACATATTTGCACTGTTCAACAGTTCAAATTTATTAAAACTTGAACGTTTTTGTGAATTAATGTTCTTACTTGCCATTTAATTATGGAATGGTGCATGTTGCAGATCGAATCACTAGATCAAATGTATAAATATACAATCCAAAGTGTTACAAAACCAATATAACCAACCTCCGTGCGCATGTGTGGAATAATGACACCCATTGAGTTATTCTTACACCAAGTTTAACACAAGACACTTAACACCATGAGAAGTGTTACATCAGTTATTCCTATGGTGTTGACCTAACACCAACATTAACACCAGGAGCGTAACACCGGCTCAGTGTTGCATATTTAACACCGGAGTTTTTGCAGTGTAGCTTCCGGTAAAAAAACTGTTCTCTTGAGACTTGATGGCTTGACACTTTTAAATAAATGAGAAATGTGGTGGAGAAGATGAAGGTATTGTTCACCCCCACCCCCCCCCCCCCAAAAAAAAAAAGGGGGGGGGGGAAGAAGAAAGAAGAAGAAAAAGAAAGCAACAACAAACAAAACCAAAAACACACCACAAAACCAGCATATCACTGTGTACCAACTGCAAAATTACAGTTCACTTCCTACAACCTGGCAATAAAACAACTGAAATATCATCTGTTCATTTGGGAAAACGTAGATTTTTAGCAATTTGAAATGAACTTCTTCGTCAACCTCTCTAAATTATCATCCACTGGTACTGTTGCAGCACCACAATGATGGGTCATTTGAGTCCCCCCCCCCCCCTCGTCACCCCACTTTCTCACCCTCATTTGAATTGAATAATTTGGTAAAAAACCACTTATTTACACAGACTTTGTCCTAAAATTCACTTTTTCCCTTAGCTATGTTAGGGGTCGTCCAAAATTATCGCCATTTTCACATACGTACAGAGAGTACGTAACATTTTTACCCCCTACCGCATCAAGTTACATGTGCAATAAATGGCGAAAATGTTATGGCTTGATAAAAAATGCCCGCCTCTCAAGATCGCCATTTAATATATGTACGCTTAGGGTATATTTTTATCCCCTCCCCCCTGTTACGTACGCTTTGTACGTATCTGTAAATGGCGAAAATTATGGACGACCCCTTAGTTGACCACCCCTTGAACATTTTAATATCACTATCACGGAGATAGATAAATTCATAAGGCTCAATATTCAATTAAGCTTTTCTATACATCAAGTTAGTAATTCCATGGTCAACAATAATATTTCCCCATCTAAAGAAATTCTTTTAATTAACAAAGTCATTTCATAAACATACCAATTTGGTTTGCAAAATGACAGACAAATAGAAAAAAATGATTTATCTTAATTATATGATTAAATTTCATTTTCTGTATAATTTATTACTTAATTATCCGCATATATAAACAACAAAAGACTCTGAACGTCAGTCCATTTCAATGTTGGAATAAGTCTGATGAGTAAAAGTGCCCGTGGTGGGGGGGGGGGGGCACTCATGTATAAAACTTGTAATTATCTGTGTGAATGCACTCTCTAAAGCTACCATTAAGGGGGACTAAAGGAAGTTTTTGACTTAATTTTTTGAATTTTGTGAGTGCTGTAATTATTGAACTATTAATCAAATGCATATCAAAGTATACCTTTTTGGAAAGAAAATGGATCAGAGAATCTAAATTTTGTGTCAATTTTGACCAAAAATGTTTATTTTTTGAGAAAATCACAAAAAGAATGTTGACCAAAATAAGTTCAACAAAGTTAACAAAAATAATTTTGAGTAAAAAATTCCCAATTTTCTAGATAATGATGTAAAGACACTAACTTATGGACGATTTTGTAAATCTAATATTTTTTGAAATTTTGACCAAAAAGCACCAAAAAAGTGATTTTTAATTATTTTTTTCTCACTTTTTTCCACTTACTTGTCAATATTTAAAAAAATATTAAATTAGGTTTTAAAAAAAATCCTTACAGTGCAGATTGAAGTTGAAAAAGACACACTTATTCTCTGAAATTGGCGATTTTGATACCCGCGTTGTGGTCGGAGTAGCACCCTTAATCCGCGTTTTTGTTCGCATTACACCTGATTCCCCCTCCCCCGGGTAAAAGCGATGGTCACAAACACACTAATATTATATTTCTTAATAACATTGCTCAACACAATGCATCCTTGAATAACTGTTTTCCTTCATTGTGTATAATGAAGTGTATTTTAATATGTTTTTACATTTTGCAAATGATAATAAAAACTGGGAAATTGGCAAAATTTTAATTTGATGTCAAATAATATAGCCTTCCCTTATGTTGGAAGTAATAATAACAATATGAGAAGTGAACATTTTGTTGATATCGCAAAAATGTTGTTTTCGCAGGCAATTCAATTGTGCTGTGAATTTTGGCTAAGTGAAAATGAAAATGTTGTTTAACATTCCTAATTAGAGAAAAAGGGAAAACATATTTTCACTTTCTTGACGATATTTCTGTTATTTGATTGTCACAATTGATCTAAATGTGCAGCTTTTACAATTTACACCCTTACAGCCCCGGATCCCATGAAATCCCATTTCCCAGCCTCCTGGTTCCACCTGGCGCTGAGGTTTTTGTGTGAAATAATGGCCCCGGGCTATATAGCTGGGCGAATACACTCGCCCAGCACAGCTTCCCCCGTGGCGCAGTTGGTAGAGCGTTCGCCCGCCAACCGAGAGGTCGTGGGTTCAAACCCCGGGGCGTGGCACCTCTTGTTGTGTGTGCTTTTTTCGCTTGAAAAAAAATTCGTTGGAAAATCCACCGGGTGGGTTAGGGTTAAAATCTACAAGAGGAAACAAAATATAGGTGAAGTTTTGGAAACAAAACCAGTGGTGCCGATTGTTTAGGATCTGTATTTTCATGTATAAATAGACATTATGGCATAATTCTGAAAAACTCTTCACTTCACACCTTATATATATATATATTGTTATGCACTTTATTTCCTAAAATGTAAATTTAAGCGTGAAGGGTATTACAGAACTATTCTAACATTCTGAACTACAGTGGTGTGTTCTGACCCATTCGTGGAAATTCAATAGGTTTTATTTAATTTCTATTAATTTTTTTCAATTTTTTCACTAACATTTTGTTTTGACCCCCTCCCCATGACAATGGTATTAATTTCAAGACGCCCTTATGTATTATTTTCCTTGAATACCACAGGATATTTGGGAGACCCCCTCCCGGGCCCTTCCCAAGAAGATGACAGCCCCTAAAGTCATCCAGGGAATCTTCCCCCACCCCAGGGGAATTCTGCACACACCTCTGACTACCACATTGGTTAGGGCTATAGTTTAGAATCTTGCATCTCCACCACAGTATATTCACTTAAATTGTGTCCGTCTTGAACTTATATGCTGATATGCAGTAGTGTCATAGTGGAGGTTGATGGTGCTCCAGGGCAAGGAGGGATTCCAACACCCCATCTCAAAAAATCGAACTGATTAAAAAAAAGATAAACATAGATGTTGGCACTCCCCCCCCCCCCCCCCCCCCATATGTAGCCCAATCATTTGCTCCCTTCCCCCTCCACTGATCCTCCTATAGGCAACTGTGTTTACACTGGTTCCTTTCATTTTGTAACATTATCAGATTTGTCCTTCATATTTCATCTAACCAAAGGGTAATGTATAATTTGAGTGACTTTTAAAATTCATAGATCCCTAAAAAGATATTATTAGGGTATCTGTAAAATTAAAACATAATTGGACTAAAACATAATGTGTTGGAAGTAATAATAACAATATGAGAAGTGAACATTTTGTTGATATCGCAAAAATGTTGTTTTCGCAGGCAATTCAATTGTGCTGTGAATTTTGGCTAAGTGAAAACGAAAATGTTGTTTAACATTCCTATTTAGAGAAAAAAGGGGAATTTTTTTTTCTTCTCAATTTGTTTGTGTCGCTATTAGGCCAAATTAAATTAATTGTTTGTCTCAAAGCTCCCGCGCGCGTTAGTTTATTGATGCGCATTAGAAAAACAAAAATCTGATTTTTGATTTTTTTTTTTTTTAAAAAAAAAAAAAAAAATCCCAAAATTTCAGATTTTTCAGATTTTCATTGATCACATCATCTTAAATACAAAAGTTCACTTTTACAAGGATTTCAATATTTTATATTTAAAAAAAGAAAAGAAAAAAAGTTCGCCAGCAGGAAGTCCGTATAACAGACTATTACATGAATCAAGCCTTGACGAAACAAACGCATGCACAAGCCGCTCGATGGAGCTGCGATCAAGGTACTTTGAAAGTTGCCCAATCTTGTAGATGGCAAATGAAGCAGCTCTTACATACCTTATATATATATTGTAACGCGCTTTATTTCCTAAAATGTAAATTTAAGCATGAAGGGCAATACAGAACTATTCTAACATTCTGAACTACAGTGGTGTGTCCTCTGACCCATTCGGCAGAATTTAAGAGGTTTTATTTAATTTCTATTACATTTTTCACTTTTTTCACTAACATTTTGTTTTGACCCCCTCCCCATGACAATGGTATTAATTTCATGACACCCTTTAATATTTTCCTTATAAAAAAACTATGACCTCACAGGATTTTTGGGAGACCCCCTTCCCCCCTTCCCAAGAAGATGACGGCCCTAAAGTCATTCAGGGAATGGAGAACCTGCCCCCACCTCAGGGAAACTCTGCACATGAAGTGTACCCTAATTGAAAAAATCAACAACAAAAATTTCTGACCACAAAATCAAGGCAAACAAAACTTTAAATGATTGCGCCATTTCTTTGCTATCATGTGGAAAAAAATCACGCTATTTGATAATACCGTTAAATAAATATGACTATTTCTGTACAGGAGCTGTTTTTTCACCAAAAACACAGTTTTTAATTTCAAGCTTAACGAGCTTAATAATGTTTACTAGGATTATGATGTAAAGCATTACACATCTTGTTTATTAAAATAATTAAGTAGACAATAGACTTGTTCAAAATTGTCTCCTAATAGATTAAAACATGAAATATGGATTAAATCGTATCACCACTGTCAGTTAATAAATAATAATTGCAAGGATTAAGGGATATTCATAAACATGATAAAACTAGATGAGGATATTGAATAAAAATTGTCACCAGTGATTATCTGATAATGTGAATAATAAACGATATAGTATTTTGATAGAATCAATAAACATAATATTGCACTTATTTTTCGTAAATATGTCTGATTAAGTAAACATTATCCTTGAACCAATCAAAAATTGTCAATGTCCACAGTAAGACTAGTAAGTAATAGTCTATCCCTCTCTTTCTCTCTCTACATTGTAAAATTTATTCCTGAAAACAATAATATGAATAGAAACCCACTTGATGATCCAGCATCTTGTTTGGTCTTTCTCCTGATCTTTGAGAGTGTGCTTAGGATGGTTGCACTCAGGGACAATAGACAGCTTTAAGGCCTATTTATGACACAATTACCACACTTTAATCATTTCATAAATAACAAAGGAATTGATCCTTTCGCTGTCGGTATTGTAATTTTTTATTGGTCGTATCTTATGAAATATAATGGTCAAGTTCTGGAAGCGTGTTCGGACGTTAAATTGGTCACTTTTATTCAAAACAGCGTAATATAAGTTTCCCTCAACCAATCTAAACCAGATAAAATTCATATTAAAGCTAATTGATTTGTCTTTATACCGTAGTAAATTGTTTTGAAAACAAACAAATACTTTTTTCTAAAAAAATCGCTGAAGTTGAGTACACTTTTTTTTGACTCACCCTGTACGCAACTGTGTTTAAACTGGTTCTTTTCATTTTGTAACATTATTATATTTGTCCTTTATATTTCATCTAACCATAGGGCAATGTATAATTTGAGTGACTTTTAAAATTCATAGATCCCTAAAAAGATATCATTTAGGGTATCTGTAAAATTTAAACATAATTGGAGATAAAAATAATGTGTTGATGGATGGAGTATTTAAAAAAACATATATTTTAGTCATTTCCACATAAATATTTTGCAAACGAGAAAATCAATGCCATTATATATATGTACCTGATGTCTTATATGGAGAAAAGATTCCATGACAGACATATGATAATGTTAGGGGGGTGGGGGAACCACTATAGCGTCAAGAATGGAATGAAAACATTAGCACAAATTGATTCCTTTGATAATGAGGTTACAATATTTTGATGGATATTAGGCTAAATCAAAAAAAATCATTTGTCTCAAAGCTCCCGCGCGCGTTAGTTTATTGATGTGCATTAGGAAAAAGAAGAAAACAAATCTCAACAAATCCCAAATGTCACCGATTTTTCAGATTTTTATTGATCACATCATTTTAAATACAAAAAGTTACTTTTATAAGGATTTCAATTTTTTATATTTAAAAAAAAAAAACTTTAAAAAAATGCATTCCGCATTAGGTTTTGAAAAACTGAAGAGCTTTGAGACAAAAGATTTTTTTAATTTAGCCTTATCATGTAATAATATGGACAGCATTGTACAGCATTACATTACCAAACAATATATATCATGTATATGTCACATAAAAGGCAACCATTTTGCCGCTTGAGTCTAAAACGACTAGTGTATACATCAGAGCTTTGGTTTTGGAATTATGACCTTATTTTATTACCGGGCAAGTCACTTTTTTTTGAGCAGTGTATTCCATGACAGCCATATGAGGCATATTATTTTATTTTTTTAGTGAGGATTTCAAGCAAACCTGGGACCCAAAAGTGTGCTATTACTAATTTCACCTCCTACTGGAAGTCCTATGACAATTATGATGCCATGTCAGAGTCCAAAAACACACACAATTATTTATGATAAATACCGTCAATCCTAATGGGGGCAGGGGTCTTAACTATATACAGCATATCCCTGCATTAGGAGTACCCCCAAGAAATACGACCCCCGGATAACAATTTACTTGAATATCGACCTTTTCCTGTCTTCTATAAAAAACAACTTTTCACTTCACCGGGTCTGCACAACAATTAACTTGCATTATCCTAATGCCGTATAGCGTTAAGTCATTAAGATATAACTGGTGCTATATATGTGTATTTCTGGCTGGTAGTTTTTCGATCACGGCTTGTTGTATAGGAGTAATAACAACCAATGTGCAGATAGTGAAGATAATTAGCTATGTAATTAAACTTTAACGCTTTCCACGCGGCTATTAGTTTTACCATATACAAAACAGATTTTTCAGAAACCTTTCCCAACTTTCAAAAGCCTATCTCAAGAATTACTGAACCAATACTATGAATGTTTGTACTTATTGTAATGCATTTCACATGGTGATTTAAAATATAGTAATGAAATTCAACAATTTTGACATTTTTGAAAAATCTTGTGACATTTTGGAATGTTGTCTGCAGATGCCTGCCGCGTGAAAAGTGTTAAAGGTTTGTACTATTGCTTTACCTCACCCTTGAAAGGGCAAGGAGAATAGCGTGGGTTATGGAATTGTAAGTGGTTGTTTTGGATTATCCAGACAGGAGAAGGAAAGTAATAGAGAAAAACATGAAAAAGTGCATGAAATTAGGCTAAAAAGGTACAAAAATGGACTGAAATTAAAATTATTCACCAGACATTCCCTTGATTAGTGAACCTACATGGTTCTTGAATAGGCTTAAGCTGCCAAAATCACAATATTTATAAGTCTGTTTTCAATTCTAAACCAACGAAGATTAAAGAAAGTTATTGCAGTTGTTATGTTATCAAAGTTTCAATTTGTAGGCGCAGGCAACAAAATTGTCAGCTAAAATAGCAAACTGACAATAATAATAATAATAATAACGGAAAAAATGATAATACAAACATTAATTTATTGTTGTTGTTGAAAATGGTATGATCTAACATAACACCGAAGTTGTGAAACAATGATATATCATATTATAAGAACAAAAAAACACAAAGATATAAAATATAATTAAAAAGGTACAGTTGTACAGATAGTATGAAAAAAAACCTATAACAATCTAAGCGTATTTTATGTCACGGCAATAAAATGTTCCAAAGCAATTATGATCCTGGCTTTCTACAGCTTGCGTCTAATAAAATATGCCACCTGATGTAATTAACAGGAAAATTAACAAACAAATGAATAAAAAATAATAAAATGCCTGAATGATCCGAGTCAAGAAGTGTAAAAGTCAATGTGATAATAGCTCATAACATAAAATAACAAATCTAGATTGGTATAGACAGTTAGATTAATTCTGGATTTTTTAATGTCATAAATCTTTTTTTTTTATGTAATCTCTGCAGCTGATTATTTGATCTGATATTATGTGAAATTATGTTGTGTTTTAGTGGTGTTACAAACAAAGGGAACGGAAATGTGTAGGACTACCAACGGAACATCCTGCTTGCTTTGTAACAATTTATAATCCAGCACATCTGTCCCTGATAAGGCAAAAACAAATTGTTTGCTTGTCCTCGTCCATGTACTATAATCCCCACTGGGTAACTTCTTTTTGTTACTAAAAATAAAATAAAATAAACGATTGACCCCCACGTGACCCCATACCATGTCCATGTAACCTCTATCTTATTGGTAATTTGGTAAACCTGTGATGCACTCAAAACCAATGTGTTATTATATTCCATCATGCATATGTGACCCGTCACATCAAAATGGACATGTTGGAGGCCCGAGTCAATTCGGAGTTAATGGTATGACTTGAAAGAGCACATTTTAAGCTTTAAAATTACACCATGTTGAAGGTAATCAGACTTTGCAATCACAAGATATGATTTTAAAAGCATTATTTGTTTCTATTATTTTCTTTATATTTCACCAAATATATTGGCCTCTATCTCAAAACTGTGTTTGCCGACAACATGTCCTTTTTGACGCGACTGGTCACATATACGAAACATCTTTCATTACCAGATCACATGCATACAAACCGAAATAGTACTTTTTGTGACTTGAACTAAAAATAAATAAAAAAACCCAACAAAAATCCAACCTATACCAACCCTACCTTTTGGACAGCATCTATGGGCAAGCAAACACTCTTTGTTTGCCTAACTGCAACATTGAGCCGTCCATGTCATTTTAGGCAGAGATGACAGCAAGTCATATTTTGCAAGAGCAAGTCAAGTCACAAGTCATTATTTGAGAGGCCAAATAAAGTCACGAGTCATTTGGTCCACAAGACAAGGCAAGTTGAGTCATAAGTCATTTGGTCGCAAGTCAAGTCACAAGTCATTAAGTCAAAGCACAAGTCAAGTCACACATTTTCTGAGTTGCAGTGAACCAATTGATTGGCCTTTCAGAGCTCATTTGGTGTGTTTCCACAGAACTGAACTTTCCGGTTATTGCCGTGTAAGAAATTGCAATTCCGGTAAGTTCTCCTGTGGAAACACACAATAATCGGATTATTGATAAACCGATTATCACCCATGGATAACCTTCTCCACAGGTGGTTATTTCCGCTCAAGATCGGCACCACTGCGCTGTGGAAACACACCGGTTTATAATAAACCGTTTAAGCTGAATTTGGAATCATAACGCAACTGTCGATGCGCGACCCGTAGCCCTACCTTTCACGCGCACACACATTGTGCGCCTCATGGCTCGCGCAGTAGTACGCTCGGTTCTACGCAGCCTTTTTATTAGCAGAGATGCGGTGCGTTCGACAAACACAGCAAGGCTTAAACGGTGTAAGTCAGGAGGGTCGGGAGCCGATTATTTAAACGGTTTATTGCGCTCTGTGGAAACGTGTTGGTTAAGCGCCGACACAGAATTTTCATTCCGGGTAAGATAAACCGTTTAACTAGCTATTTTCTGTGGAAACACGCCGTTTGTTTGATTTCTAACCACTCAGTTTATTAACCTTGTTTATGTCTGCTGGGCTATGGTTCACATTTGCTCTATTTATACAAAAAAAGGGGAAAAGTCCCAAACCTCTTTGTCCAAGTACAAGTAAAGTCAAGTCATACATTCTTTTGTCTTGTAAGCATGCCAGCAAATTGAGGGTGCTAACTGCTTTTGGTCAGGACAGACTAGACTCAAACGAGACACTTTGTTCTTATTTCATGCACTTGCCCGTGATCTATCCCGTCTTTAGCAATGTGTCAATGTTTAAGGGGTCGGTCAACTAGCTTCCGACTTGAGTTGACAACAAGTTGAGTTTTGTAAGTCCTAGTTAAAGGTATATTATGTGATCTTTCCAGGGAACGCCCTCAACATCGAAAAAAAAATAGAAAGCAGATTTTCTTGCAGATTTACATTTCTGATCATAAATCATGCATACATTCCAAGTTACAGGGCGATACGATTCTTAATTACTTCAAAATCATGGTTTTAGAGTGAAAATTCCGACAGTTTATATTTTTCACTCTAAATTCACTCTAAAACCATGATTTTGAGGTAATTAGGAATCGTATCGCTCTGTAACTTGGAATGTATGTATGATTTATGATCGGAAATGTAAATCTGCAAGAAAATCTACTTTCTAAAAAAAATCATGAATAGAGGGCGCCCTCTGGAAAAGATCACATAATATGCCTTTAAGTCTCAAGACAATGCTATAGTTTAATCAGTTCCAAATTGGCGAGAAATATTCGTTTTTGATCTCTCTGTGCGCAATAGTAATCCAAGCATTCGACCGCGTTTCCGGGGGGGGGTACTCGGATTTGGTTTGATCGGGGGGGGGGGGGGGGGGGGGGGGGGTGCCGCTGGAGATTCAAAACCCATACCCATTTCTAAGGGTGATTTTGGAAAAATCGGTACCCATTTTTAGGGGTTTTATTTCATTTTAGACCACATTTTTGCACATTTTTGCAGATGTTTGTGAAAATAGACCTAATTTTGGCAAATTTTCGTGAAAATAGACAAACAGGACCCATGTCTAAGGATTTTTCAGTTGAAAAGCCTACCCATGGCTAAGGATGTCTCATGCAAAAACGACCCACTGGAGCGGCACGTCCCCGTATGCCTTACATACGTGAGTACCCCCCGGGTCGCGTTTATGGCCACACGCACGCGTTATTGGTCGCACCCCCACGCGTCATGCATATAATGCACAGTGTGCTAGTTGCCTTCATGTGCACCCGCATCCTTCTGTATTCATTGGCTGCTGTAAGGCGGCTTCGCCAATTTGGAGCTGATCAAACTATAGTAGTTGCAATTCAAGTCACAAGTCACAAACTCAAGTCCAATTCGCAAGTCTACAACTCTGTTTTAAGGTCTAGGAAAAAAAGCAGTTCAGGAAAAGTGACCATCAGTTGAAATGAGTTTTAGTGGTATAAACCTTTTTTTTAATTCTTTTTTTATGGACTCAAGAAGTTTTTCCAATGGATACATAATTTTGACCTAAAATTGGTAATGTTAAACTTTTGTAATTTGTTCTCACATATTTTACTTTTTTGAGAACAGTGTTCTCAAAAAAGTAAATGAAAATGAGTCAGAATAGACAGCTTTTATTGTTGAAATGTTAAAAGAGATGCTTTAGTAAACATGGTAACAGTGCGAAAACAATAGGGGTATTTTTAAGCCTGTTTTGGACCCGCTTTTGTGTAAAATATGGGTAAAAATTGCTGGAAATGGTCTTGAAAGAAAGTGTAAGAAATAGGAGTCATTTTTAACTGACTGAACGATCATATGTTACACCATTGAATATGAAGTCACAACACCGGGCTCCAGAAAAATCACATGATCACATGACAGCAGGTCATCGCCCAAAAGGTGGTCATGTGACAAACGGAGGGAAGTAAACACTACGCTGAATGAAGGGGTCGTGATGACCTCGAAAGCTACGGAGCTCAAACACAATGGTTCGAAAAAGGTATCTAAATTATTCCTAAAATCATGATCGAACCCAATATCAGTCTACATGCTTCTATTCAGTCAAACATTGCGATATAGTACAATACTGGTGTTAAATTAATCCGCTGAAACAATAGCTAAAATTCATACAAAACTGAGTGTTATAGGTCAATTAAATTTGGAAAAAAAAACCTATTAAAATGATGTGTTTTTATCTCATCTAATGCAGGTGTTATTATATATAATCAAATTCAAATTGTGTAACGATCTGTGAACATTTTTTAAAACATCATGATTATTTCTGTTTAAAATATTTTTCCTATCACTTTCAAATGTATTTCAATTTGAATGTTTCATATCATCACTTTCAATTTGATTTTATTCCCTGTATGGAAACGTGTTGAGGACTAGGCCTAAAGTGAAACAATTCCAAGTTACCGCATGGCACTTAGACTATAGCCAAAAATAAGCCAGCAAATAAAATGTTAAGATTTTCCAGCTCACTCTGTGTTGCAATCAGTTGGGTGCAGGACTACCAATGCGGTTGACCTGGGTTCGATCCCTGCCGCTGGCGCAGCCTGAATCTTCTACCCAAATTTGACACATAATAGAATGTAATAATATACAGATACAATGTAAGCATTAAAAAGCATGGATTAAAAACACACACATTTTTGTAAAAAAAGAAAAAAAGGGTGCATTGCATTCGAAATTGACCAAAACATTATGGATGATTTAGGTAGGGTTAGGGTTGGGCCAAGGTTGCATGGAGTACAGGTCAAGGGTCAGAGTTAGTGGAATTGGACATGAGTGTAAAAGTGTATGTTTATAGGGTTAGGGTATAGTGGGGTCATGGGGCCCTTATCAAAATACCCCATTCATCGATACCCCAAACATGAGTTATCAGTCTAACTAAATGCACATGGTAGAATCCCATGAGGGCGTTCCCTGGAAAGATCACATAATATACCTTTAAGGGGTCGGTCAACTAGCTTCCGACTTGAGTTGACAACAAGTTGAGTTTTGCAAGTCTCAAGACAATGCTATAGTTTAATCCGTTCCAAATTGGCAAGAAATATTCGTTTTTGATCTCTCTGTGCGCAATAGTAATCCAAGCATTCGACCGCGTTTCCGGGGGGGGGGGGGGGGGTACTCGGATTTGGTTTGATTTGGGGTGTGCCGCTGGAGATTCAAAACCCATACCCATTTCTAAGGGTGATTTTGGAAAAATCGGTACCCATTTTTAGGGGTTTTGTTTCATTTTAGACCACATTTTTGCACATTTTTGCAGATGTTTGCGAAAATAGACCTAATTTTGGCAAATTTTCGTGAAAATAGACAAACAGGACCCATGTCTAAGGATTTTTCAGTTGAAAAGCCTACCCATGGCTAAGGATGTCTCATGCAAAAACGACCCACTGGAGCGGCACGTCCCCGTATGCCTTACATACGTGAGTACCCCCCGGGTCGCGTTTATGGCCACACGCACACGTTATTGGTCGCACACTCAGGCGTCATGCATATAATGCACAGTGCGCTAGTTGTCTTCATGCGCGCCCATGTTCTTCTGTATTCATTCGCTTCTGTAAGGAGGCTTCGCCAATTTGGAGCTGATCAAACTATAGTAGTTGCCATTCAAGTCACAAGTCACAAACTCAAGTCCAATTCACAAGTTTACAACTCTGTTTTAAGGTCTAGGAAAAAAAGCAGTTCAGGAAAAGTGACCATCAGTTGAAATGAGTTTTAGTGGTATAAACCTTTTTTTTAATTCTTTTTTTATGGGCTCAAGAAGTTTTTCCAATGGATACATAATTTTGACCTAAAATTGGTAATGTTAAACTTTAGTAATTTTTTCTCACATATTTTACTTTTTTGAGAACAGTGTTCTCAAAAAAGTAAATGAAAATGAGTCAGAATAGACAGCTTTTATTGTTGAAATGTTAAACAAGATGCTTTAGTAAACATAGTAAGAGTGCCAAAACAATAGGGGTATTTTTAAGGCTGGTTTGTACCCGCTTTTGTGTAAAATATGGGTAAAAATTGCTGGAAATGGACTTGAAACGGCGTAAGAAATAGGGGTCATTTTTAACTGACTGAACGATCATATGTTACACCATTGAGTATGAAGTCACAACACCAGGCTCCTGAAAAACTGCATTATTCAACCAGTCAAACATTGCGTTACAGTACAATACTGGTGTTAAATTAATCCGCTGAAACAATAGCTACAATTCATACAAAACTGAGTGTTATAGGTCAATTAAATTTGGAAAAAAAACCTATTAAAATTATGTGTTTTTATCTCATCTAATGCAGGTGTTATTATATATATTCAAATTCAAATTGTGTAACGATCTGTGAACATTTTTTTAAACATCACATGATTATTTCTGTTTTAAACATTTCTCCTATCACTTTCCACTTTCAAATTTATTTCAATTTGAATGTTTTATATCATCACTTTCAATTTTATTTTATTCCCTGTATGGAAACGTGTTGAGGACTAGGCCTAAAGTGAAACAATTCCAAATTACCGCATGGCCAAGGCTCAAGATAAGCGGGCGCTGGGCGATTTTTACCCCTCGGTCCTCCTGCCATAGCGCCCAGTAATGCTGAAAAATAAACAACCGAGCGCTGATATTTTGTCCAAACCAGCGCGCGTTGATGATCGGTGAGCTTGCCTAAGACATCGAATTTTGATTTGACAATACGATTTAATAAAAAGTTAGCTCTCGTTAGACTGAAAGTAGCTCCTGGTTCTCAATAAATCCCGTGATCCGGGCACTACTTTTGAAAAAAGTAGCTCCAGGTAAAAAAACTGTTATCTGCCAAAAATAAGCCAGCAAATAAAATGTTAAGGTTTCCCAGCTAACTCTGTGTTGCAATTAGTTGGGTACCAGACTTCCACACCAGGCGACCTGGGTTCGATCCCCGGCGCTGGCGCAACCTGATTTTCTACCCAAATTAGACACATATTTTTTTTTTAGGATTAACGATTAGATGATAGAACAGAAGACACTGTATGATCAGTGACATTCAAAAGCATGGGAAATATTATCTAAACCTCAATAGTGATATTGGCCTAAATATAACAATTATAGTTAAAGGTATATTATGTGATCTTTTCCATGGGACGCTCTCAATCCTCAAAAAAAATTGGAAGCAGATTTTCTTGCAGATTTGTTTTTCTGATCATAAATCAAAAATATATTTCAAGTTACAGAGCGATACGATTCCTAATAACCTCAAAATCATGGTTTAAAGAGTGAATTTAGAGTAAAATGTGAAAAATAGATTGTACCGCTCGGTACAATCTATTTTTCAAACCATGATTTTGAAGTAATTAGGAATCGTATCGATCTGTAACTTAGAAGATTTTTATGATTTATGATCAAAAATGCAAATCTGCAAGAAAATCTGCGTTCATAGTAAAAATCAATGATAGAGGGCGCTACTTTGAAAAGATCACATAATATGCCTTTAAGGTTTAGGGTAAAATGGGTAGACAGCTAGGAGGCCTAGGAGGTAGACAAGGATACAGAACAGCATCAGTATTTGGTTTAGATATGGATGATGGAGGTAGGGTTAGGGTTGGGTCAAGATGGGAGTACAGGTCAAGTTTAAGGTCAGGGATAGTGGAATTTTACCTGAGTGTAAAATTGTATGTTTATAGGGTTAGGGTATAGTGGGGTCATGAGGCCCTTATAAAAATACCCCATTTATCGATACCCCAAACAAGAGTTATCAGTCGAAACACACATGGTAGAATCCTTAATGTTGATCATATTTGTGATGCAGCACATCAAAAGGGGGGACTTTGCAGGTGAAGTCAATTTTGAGTTTATTGTGTGTGCTCTAAGAGCATTTGTTAAGCTTTAAAATGACATCATATTTATCCAAATTGATTAAGGCATTCAGATTGTACGAGTGAAAATGACTTCTAAATTTTTATTATTGTCTGTACTTTTGTCTATCCGTTTTCATCTGTATCTTGAATCGCACATAGCCACAAAGTCCCCCTTTTGATGTGCTGCATCACATATAAGCCCCATACTCTGTATCTGTTAACTACAACAGGCAGTATAATACATATTTATGCTATTCTCTTTAAAATTACTTCTGTGTTCGACTTGCTAATGAACTTCATTTATACCAATGCCATGGTCACCACTAATTACATACCAGCTTATATTTCATTCGGCTAATAATCAAGTCGTTATAGAACACTGATTTCTCTGACTTGTCTTTTTAACATGCGATGGTGTTTGCTGCTGAATCTCTGCCACGATGGTTAGTTAAGTATTTATGCCCAATTGGGTTGGCAGACAATCTATCCCATTGGTGTCGGGGATGTGGATTATTTATTTATAGAAATGAATCTAACATAAGAAGAAACAAGAATTGGCATTAGATATTGGATGTGTTATGTATACAGGAGTTTTAATGCAGGATCTCTCACATGTTGATGGATGTCAGAGTGGCAGGTGGGGGATGGACGGGTGAGGGGGTGGGGGTACCAGATGGTAAGCGGGAGCTGGTGCCAGATGGGGGAGGGATGGGTGAGGGGTGGTGGTGCCAGATAAGGGTTGGTGCCGGATGGAGGAGGGACAGGTGAGGGGTGGGGAAGGTGCCAGATGGGGAGGGAAGGGGAGGGGGTGGTGCCAGATGGAGGATGGTGAGGGGTTGTACTCCATTAAACTACCCTATACAGGAGTTATAATGGGGCATTTTTTACATGTTGAAAAACAAAAGATGTGTAGCTATACATTACATTGCATATGTGTAGATACTAAGAGAGACAACACGGTGTTCTATATAGGCCTAAGCAATTGTAGACATATAAATAAGCAATTGTATAGACATATGAAATAAAAAACAAAAATTCGCTCAGGAGACCTTATTCACAGTTTGAAGATGCCCCTATAAAATCAACTGGACCAGTTAGATGTTTGCCAGTCTGATGAAGATTCCAGCTTTCAGTGAATTTATTGCATGTTTATGACCAATTCTGATAAATCTATATCAAGTTAAAAACCCAGTCTATTAAAATCAGGTTTGCATTTTTTTGTTATATTTAGAATTTGCCTCATTTAATACTGTTTGTGGTTTTATAACAACAAATACATTTTGAATAATTCCAAAACCTTAAGCATATACATGGCATATTCGAGAGTGGAACCCCCTGTAGATAAATTCACCTGTCTCAAAGCTTCTTGTATACACGGATGGATTCATTAATTATGCATATATATTGAGCAATACGCACTTGATAATGACAGTCAAGAAACAGGAGTGTAGAAATAGAAGTAATCTTGATCAGACGTGTATATAATGATCATTAACAGTACACGCAAGCAAATGAACCAATGATGCCGGCAGATTTAGTGAATCAGAAAGCCATATTTCTATTGCCTTTTGTACGGGAGCAACCATGCGCCTAACGCACACCAATAAAAGCGCCTGGATATCCATTGAGGGCGACATACTTTGATTTAAATGGTGAGATGGGATTTGATAGTGATGGCTGCCTTGTGTATGATAGTCTGTGTTGGAATGTGATGGCATTTCTGAGTGGGTGGAAGGGAATATGATGGCTATGTGTGTGGATAGGTTTTTTTCCTTCAGATTGGCCATAACCACACGAAGGATTTACCATGGCTATATGGCACTCAGAGCAGTAGCATAGCGAGTGGGGGCGGGGGAAAATTGGCAAAATAGGGACGAAAAAGGCGGAAAATCATGTTAAATCAGCCGTTTTTTGACCTGGTTTCTTTGAAATAGGGACCGTTATGGGGATCTATGGGGATCTTGCCCCCCCCCCCCCTGAAAAAAATCCTAGCTACGCGCCTGACTCAGAGTTAAATGGGCTATTTTATTTGAAATCCATACACCCCCTGATGTGAAAGACATAACCTTTCTTTTCTTCCCCGCAGGGAGTGTGAATTTAAAATGGGGTTACCTGTATGGGTAGCTCCGATAGGGGGTTGTATTACCCTACTACTGCATGTTTTCAATGGGGACTTTTAAAGAACGACCCATACACTTACACAGTGAAGATTACATTCTAAAGCTTACCCGAGCACAGATAACTGAGGATAAAAAAGGTCTTTTAAGACCTTTTTATCCTCCGCTTACAAGCCCTATCTACCCATTTGCCCCAACTTGTTGATGGGAACATACTGAAGCCCTCCACTCAAAAAAACATATCTGCTTTTTGGTGTGATTCCCTATGAACCACAATCTTCATATTTTGAGGCACAGAGAGGTTTGAACATTTCTCTCCACCATCCCCTTTAAAATAGATACTAAATAAACAAATAAATGAGTCAAATTAAAGATAGAATAGAATAATATTCTGGTTATGAATTGGGCATGAAAACATCCCAACATGGATACTACACACTGTTGCATGTATATCTATACGTACACGCTTTTATAAAGCGCTTATCAGATGTGCAAGTATAAAATGGCAATAGTTGATATTATGGATTCACAGATATGTTTCAGATTGGTGCAATAAATGATGTATCCATCTTTGTGATGAATCGACAGTAGTTGTCAAATGGCAGCTATTCTACCATACCTACACCTGCATGCCCAAACACCTGCATTCTGCATGGCTGGTCCGATAGGCAAGTTTTTTGTCACTAGTCCGATAATTAAGACCACAAGTTTAATTGCTACAAGCGTATCTAAGCTACATTAGTTTGTCGTTCTCTATTATGAATAGGGCATTAATAGCGTATTCACGAGGCAAAGCGAGACCAAATATGTTCGATGGTTTCCGGGTGTTCAAATACGGGGTATTTTGTCATCAGGCCATGATTTTTTTATGGTAAAGGATCATCTGAAAATCATCCCCACGTAATTATATCAAAACATTCTATCTTGTATTGCTTGCTTGCAACTTATTTATATTGAACATATCCGACTCCTTACATGCTTACAGTCATTTATGTTCATTCATAAACAAATAAAACGGATCCCGCCCCTTTTTGTAATGCAAAGAAAAGGGGAAAAAATCACATTGCTGAAAATATAGGTCAATCTGGCACATGAAACAGAATTTAAAAAAATGTTACATGGCCTAAAGCTACATCAATTCATAGTTTTCTATATGACTAGATATGATGAGAATAATTTCAATAGGTCTGCAGGAGGGAGAAGGAGGAGAGGGGGAGGCTCGGGGGTAAGGGGATTATTAAAAGTGTAGGATTCTTGATTACATTCAGGTAAGCTTTATTACTGTATGTTGATCAATGCTTTAGTATTAATGGTATTAAAATAAGTTGTAGCCTGACTTGCTGTGTGAATGAATGGGGGTAAAATAATGATTCAGCGGTGAATATAGGATGAGATTGATGAGGGTAAGATTAATGGGGTTTAAATGTAAAACGGAGGATATGTGGAGGAAATATGGGGTGGGGAGGAGGGGGAGGGGTGGGGAGGAGGGGGAGGGGTGGGGAGGAGGGGGAGGGGTGGGGAGGAGGGGGGGGTGGGGAGGAGGGGGAGGGGTGGGGAGGAGGGTGCGGGGAGGAGGGGAGGGATATATTAATTGGTTATTGTTTATTTTCTATATTAAATCCGAACATGACAAGACTTACTACTTTTAAATGGAAATGGCCATAATTGAAACTTCATTTCTTCTGGTGGCCATTTAGCTTTTATAGTCCTCTTTTTTACCAGTAGGTATACTATATTGGTGACCTGACATATCAGTTATTAAAACCCTACTAAAGTAGAGTTTTAATAACTGATGCACAAACAAAAGTCCTGTCACCAGCTTTAACTCTTGTCATAGGATACTCAAGACGAAGATGATCCTTGGAAGATCTTAAGTGTCTATTTGGAACATACAATTTGAAATAGTTTGATAGGTACATGGGTTCAATTCCATTCAATGACTTATAAACATACAAGAGCAATTTAAAAGTGATCCTCTGTTCAACGGGTAGCCAAGGGAGCAAGCAGAAGAAAGTGAAAACAGGGGTCTTCAGGGCAGCACATACATATAACACTTTCCAATGTCAGTGGCCCATGGTTGTAACACTTTCTACGCAGCAGGTGTCTGCAGACGACATTCCAACATTTCACAAAATGTTTTACAAATCTCAAAATTATTGAATTTCATTACCATATTTGGAATCAACAGGATAAATGCATTCAAATAAGTACAAACATGCCTAGTATTGGATTAGTAATCCTTGGGAAAGTTGGGAAAGGTTTCTGAAAAATCTGTTTTGTATATATATGTTAAACATAGCCATTGAAAGTGTTAAGCTTAGAATAGAGCACACACCCTAATAATATGATTTTAAGACAAATAACTTGGTGTGCTAAGCGAAAAGGTCAACAATGTCTGTATATATTTGCTCTACTGTATTCTTGCACTTTTACCGTATGCTACCATGTCACAAAAAGGCCAACTGAAAGAAATTATATGAGACGGAAAAAAGAGAAGAACAAATAGCAAGTTTAATAAGAGAGAGCTAGAGCGAGAGAGAGAAAGAAAATAATGAAGCGATCAATTGGAGTGGTTTTAATTGAAGAGTTAAATACGCGATATAAGTACACTAGCGGGATTTGTCTATTGTGCAACGGAACAATAGACGAACTGCGGCAATTGATTTCAGCGCATTGGTGAAAACAAATGTTGACAATTATTATTGGTGGATTTTGATGGAAGTGTTTCTCAGTGCAGAGAATCAGGGTGTTTCAAACGTGACAATGACAACAACATTGTAATTAATAAAATATAATTTCTGCACAACACGCACACACACAATTATATAGATACGCATGAAATCATCGTGTGAATAAAAATTAGAAATGCGCACGGATAGACACTCCTAAAGTATCCACTGACTAGATACATGGTCATTTAAAATAAAGGTTGCCTAATTTTTTGTACATAAAAGAGGATTGGCATAAATCTGTTGTTAAGGGGGGACTCAAGGAAGTTTTCTTTTGAATTTTGTATATAAAATTATACATTTTTGGAAAGGAAATGGATCAGAGAATCCAAATTTGGCATACATTTTGACCAAATATGTTGATTTTTTAAGAAAAATCACACCAAAAATCACTTTTTGACCCAAATTTTGTGAAACAAAGCTAACAAAAATAATTTTGAGTAAAAGATGCCCAAAAATATTTGGGTCAAAATTGACGCCAAATTTAGATTCTCTGATCCATTTCCTTTCCAAAAATGTATACTTTTATATGCATTTAATTAATTGTTCAATAATTACAGCACTCACAAAATTCAAAAAATCAAATCAAAAACTTAATATCAATCAATCCATCCATCAATAAATCCATCCATCCATCCATCCATCCATCCATCCATCCATCCATCCATCCATCCATCCATCCATCCATCCATCCATCCATCCATCCATCCATCCATCCATCCATCCATCCATCCATCCATCCATCCATCCATCCATCCATCCATCCATCCATCCATCAATTTAATCAATCAATCAATCAATCAATCAATCAATCAATATTTTCAACTTGATGTTTTCTATTCTACATGAATGGTCATCCTTTAAAATAGTTGTATTCCAAAGTTTGAGTTGCATAACTCCCAATGGTTCTTATTTTAGAAGCACATAAGGTGATATGAAATTTGCCTGGACTTTAAAATCATTAGGCTTGAGCCCCATCATATATGGGGAGGGGGACTTTGCAGTTGTGTGTTTTTCAAGGTATAGATGAAAACGGATAGAAATATAGAAAGAAAGTAATAAGAATTTAGGAGTCATTTTCACGCGTAAAATTGGTGTCATTTTAAAGCTTAGGAAATGCTCCGAGATTACACATAATAAACTCAAAATTGACTTCACCTGCAAAGTCCCCCACCCTTTTTTTTATGTGCAAAGTTTGTCTCAAAGCTTGCGAAGGTTTCAAAATCGGGCAACGCGCAGGTTTTTTTGTCTTCCATTTTTTTTAATTTTTTTTTTGTGCGTCAATTTTTATTCATTACTATTTGCAACCGTTGACACTTTCAGATATTGGGTTTTTTTTCTATTTGAAATGAATATTGTGATGTACTTCCGATATTTTTAATAAAAACTAGAAGAAGAAAAAATTGTAGGGAAAAAATGATTTTACAATTTCCTGCATTTCAGACGGGATATTTTTGGCATTTCAAAACCAATGCACGCGCAAGCTTTGAGACAAACCTATTTTTTTGTTTGGCCTTATCATCAACTAAAAAAATGATAATAAACAAAACTAATGTTAAAATGCTTAAACACCCTGTATAAATGCATTTTGTATATGTTGCTATTCAGACGTTGCTCATCAAGGATTTCATTAAAGAGATGAAATTAATTACATCTCAACTTTATGAGAAAACCTTTTCTTTGTGGGGCAACATTTTCTCAGATTTTGTTCTTATATATTACTGAAATATGTATACACATGTGTAGAAAATGTATGACATTTTTTTAATATCCATACTTTTATTATCCTACACAACATTATTTTGAGATGTGCAGCAGTACTATGTGTATTTTTCATATTAAAATCATCTTTAAGGCTTTTATACAGTATAGTAAACTATAAGTGTATGAAAAAGAACTAAGGAGTCAGATTCCAAGGTACTTTTGAATAGATCTTTGTGCATTCATCATTTTTCTCTAGGAAATATTCACAAAATGTATAAATACACTGCCTTTGTATACATAATATCAGTGTTGGAGTCAAGTCCGCCCTACCCAAGTTCAAGTCCGAGTCCTTACCTCTCAAGTCAGAGTCCGAGATTGAGTCCTTATTGTCCGAGTCCTTGATATTCAAGTTCGAGTCCAGAATCCTTGATATGTATTTTAAGTTCCGATTACAAGTAATTTATTTTGCTATCCATATATTATAGGCCAACACTTAGAGTGATAATAACACATATTCAACATTCACATTCATGGACAATAAATCTACGGTTTTTGTATACATAATATTAATAATATTGCATCTCATACTAATTTATCAATCAAGAAGTGAACCTCCATGAGAAAGATGGGCTGACCCCCTGTACAAAGAATTTTGAGAAACACCCCTTATTTGACCAATTCAAGGACACTTTCGAAATTTTCCCCTTTTTTTGTGCAAAAACAAGGACATATTTGGTTTAAAATACTTCCTTTTTTATCATTTATGCTCGGAGGAGTGGACACCCCTAATTTTGGGAAATCGTTTGGGAAAACTCCCCCTTTTCCGCAATTTTGGGAACGATCATGCATACCCAAAGTCAATGTCGACTGAAACCACAGGGGGTGTGGGGGGGGGTGTGATTTCAACAAGGTCCTCAAAAGTGTAACGACAGTTCTTTCTTAGATCATAAATCTCCAAGTTAAGTCTGTGAAAGTAGGTTTATACTGTCACTCTCACAATCTGAACTCTTCCAGTTCAAACTTTTCCCAGTGTAAAAATAAATGTAGCACACACATTTCTGATTCTTTAATCCTCCACCAGCACATAATGTGACGCGATCAAGCGAAATGAGTCACATGTCGGCAGTTTTGAATTTTGATATGTGTCCATCATTCAAAGGCGGGTGAAATATGCTACAGTATGGTCCAAATCCTACTAAATTTGAACTTCTAGTTTTTAAGTTACAAACAGTTTCTCAACTGAAAAATCAAAGTAAAACATAAGAATTTGTCACTTCTTTTTACCTCTAACTCAAAATCAATATTCCCGACTTACAACTCTTTCCGCTTGATCGCGTCACATATGTTGATATAAATATGGATACCTCAGGGGCAGAATGATTTTTGATATTAATGTGCTAAACCATATTGACGCTTTCATTTCATTTATGATATTGGTCCTTTTAACGAACTTGTATTTAAACAAATCCAAATCCAATTAAGCCAATTTATGATTATTGAAATTAAAACCATTCATGTTCCGCAACATACTTGTCTACCGACTCAAAAGCAAAAAAATAATTTCATTTATTATGTTATAACACTTTTAATCGTGCGTATGTATGTGATGCGTGGCATGCGCGAGATTTTGTGAGGTGTCACCGAGCCCATTATTGTGAATCCACTCAAGCGTGTGAGATGTTACGCTTTTTGAAAGTAGGCCGTACGTTGGCGACGAGCTAGCACTCTGTCGGCGGAGGTAAAAGATTCACCAATGTGAGAATGTCATGCTTTATGAATGTGTTAAAAGATTATATTAACAATTTGTTTGAGTTGAAATACATTTATGGAATGCTACCACTGGCTTCATATAACCCTTTACACGCCAATTTTAAGATATTAAAGGGGCATTGACAGATACTCCGGGAAGTGAGCCCTACCTTTGTTCAGAAGTTGGGTTTTAACATATACGTAATGCTTACACATGTACTAACCACCAGCCGAACTTTATAGAGCTTAATTTGCAATATTTCATGTCAAATGTTAGTTTGGTTAATTTTGATGTAGATCATTAAAATGAACAAAATCCATCTAAGAATGGCCACATGGCTTCTACCAAATTTAGTTTATTTTTACCACAAATAATCTTGAAGACCACCAGTGACTTTATGACGTTATCTAAAGTAAAGTCATGACCTCCCTGATTCAATTGGTGGTGATCTTCAATCAAGATAGAAACAAGAGTGAAAATCTTCATCCGGACCCTGAACATGCATAAAGCAACACTTCGTATGCATAACAATTGGGCAGTTTTACTTCATACATGCTGAAGGGCCATAAAACATACAAGGTGTTGACAGAACAGCGTCCATATGATGCATTGTGACTCCTTACCATGCTTACCTTGTCTTCATTAAAGGATATTCCACAAGGTTCGATCCTGGGTCCACTCATTATTTTAGTATCTGAACATTACAGTCTTATAAAAACCGGGTGTCAAAACAGTCATCCTCCATAAAATTTATAATCAAAGTTGTTTTCTGACTTCTCAACTTTCATTTGAAACTTATTTTGTGATGTGTATATTTTAATTTTTGTTTTAACTATTGTTTCACAATGAAAAGTTGGGAACTTTTGAAAGTCATCCATGTAACATCCACAGCCCTGTCGGAATGAATTTTAAAGTGGCACTAGGGGGTTTGGGGTTCGAAGGTGCTAAGCCCCTCGTGGGGGTTGAAGGGGGGCGAAGCCCCCTTTTGAATCTAACGCTTTTTGGAAAATTAAATAAAAATGTTCATGGTAAAGTTAATAGCACTTATAAATAAATTATATGGAATAATGATCAACTGTTACACAGTCATGCCAGTGCAGTAAAGTCATAGATTACAGTCTATGATATTAATAGTACAGTATAGGTGTTATACCTTATTATGTTCTCTCGAATATTTTTAATTTTTTGAAAAAAAAGAAGAAGAAAAGAAATTCCCTCCCCAGAAAAGTGGTACGGCAGCTGCCGTACCTGCCGTAGCGGTCTCGACGGGCCTGAACATCCATGTGAAACACCTTGTGTGAAACCTCTGTAATACCCACTATAGGATCCTGTATGAAAGCCATGTGAAAGCCATGTGATACCCATGTGATATCCATGTGAAACCCATGTGGAACCCATATAACATCCATGTGAAACACCTTGTGTGAAACCTCTGATACCCACAGGGGACCCATATGAAACCCATGTGATGTCCTATAATGAAATTCACATGACACCTTTGTGAAACACATAACATACCCTGTGAAATGCATGCGATGCTGTTACATTGTAAAGTCTGTCTAAAACTTGAATACTCAGATATCTAAGAATGACCAAACATCAGATTTTTTTTTGAGTGGGTCACCATATAAACTAGATATATACTAATCCATTTCATTTGTCTGGCTCTGATTGACGTGTGAACTCGACATAGTTTTATGCTATATACTTGGCAAAAGTAATTGTACATGCTATACCATATCAAATATTATCTTTATTTTGTTTAGTTCAAAGGAGGCATGGAATAACCCTAACCATGCTAAATCCAAACAAATCCAACAGAAGCACTGGGGGGGGGGGGGGGCACTGACATTGGACATTTCTGAGGAGGGAGTAGGGTGCATTGGAAAACAATATCAAAATGAAATTGGATTTGTTATAAACAGAAACCCACAGAACCTCATGAATTAGGCCTACAAACTTTTGAAATCAAATTTGACCCCACTATTGATTTCGCAATTCAGACTAAAAATGAGGTAACATATTTATAGACAAAAATGGTCACCTATGTCAGAAATTATTCCCACAAAAATGGGCTTACTCATGAGGTTAACAATGCATTTAAATTTGTGCACAATTAACTGTGTTATTATTGTGTATGCTACCCCCCACCCCCACCCCCCCCCCCAAAATAACCTAACAATAGCATGCAGGGTTCATGATACAAAGGTTGGGAGTTCTAGCCCCGCTATAGCCAACATGTTTGTATCCTCGGGCAAGGTACAGTCTCAATTGCCTCGTCGACCCAAGCGAAATGTGGGAGCTGTTGGGGGATATTCCAATCTAAGTGCTGATACATTGTGTGCGCCGTGTCGGTAGCCTGGTAAATGAAGCGAAGTGATTGTGACGATTTCCTAATGGCAGCAAAAACCAGTGGTTCGGAAGTCACATAGAAATGGTGGTCCTGTGCATCGGAAGAGCAATACCCAAGCACGTTAAAAAAGGTTACAGACTCTTTCGTAAAGAGTAGGGGATCATCCCGGTCTGACACATCTAACTTTAGCGCCTGATAGACGCTTTATAAATGTATTATTATTATTAACCCTACTCATACAAAAGCAACTTTCTGTATCGACTATTTTAAAGAAAACTATTGTCACAAAACTTTCCATGCACTTATTCAACACTATAGAAATCTCTTCTCCCACCAATATCAGTCCTTTTAAATGACTTTTGAAAGTTAAATTAGCAATCCTGAAAGCACCTTACAACTGGACCCAGATTATTATTCTCATCTCTAAGGACACAGTTCTATAGAGGTCAAGCTAAGAGGTCAAGAAACTTTGCCACCTGACATGATGTTAATCTACAATTGCTTTACAGTCTTCAAGCTAAGTAGGTTAAGAAACATCACAAACGAACTTGATAAAGACAACAAAAAAAGTCACGTCTTAAAAGTGAGAAACTAGGCTGGGTCTTATCCGCCACATATCATTTTACGGAGTTCCCATTTAGTCTGTCACTCCTCACGTCAATTCAAGATATCATCAAGTGACAGGTCTGCAATTTGCTTTCAAATTTCATTTTTTCTTTCCAGTCACCATTTCATAAATACTTGTAAGAACTAGGATGATATCTGTATTAATAGGGTTAATATTTTGTGACATAGGGGCCTACATACAAATGGATTACCAATGGTTTAAGGGGGCTGTAGACTCTCAGGTACAGCCTCTGTAAAACTGCCCTAACTTCTTCATTATTCATTTAATCTATATAAAAGTATACATTTTTTTGCAGGAAAGGGTTCAATGAATCCAACCATGATCATGAAATTGACCATTTTGGAAAAAATTATAAAAAACACGTTTTTGACCCATTTTAGGTTCTGCAAAGATAACTCAAAATATATTGTGTCAAATTTTGTCATACTAGTTTTATTATTATTCCTCATACAATTCCCTAGGAACCGTTTTTGTTGTTGTTGAAAATCTTTATTATTTTTTGAATTATGGACCAAAAGGTGCTAAAAAATCGTAAAAATCACCATTTTTGGTAAAAAATCACACCCTATAAATTGAGTAAAGTGAAATTAAAAACATTTTCAATACCAATACAGGGTGAATAAAAAGAAATTGCGCACGGATGGAAACGGCCCTTTCACATTGATGTGTGCATTTCAACAGTTAAAGCAATATTACGTGATCTTTTTCAAATGTTTACACATATTTTTCTCTCTATTTTAATGAAGTTTGATTATCAGGAAATATTTTTTCCTGGACTCTTAAATCTACTTTGACTGAGTTTTCCGTAAAACCCCCATCTGCTTCCAATTTAAGGAATTTTCAACATATTTGTTTCGATTTTCATTATTAAGCATTCCGCAGGGGTGTGTTTACTTGTGTACAGTTGTGGTCGTGGTTTCTAGGGAAAAAATCACAGATAGAGGGCATTTCATGAAAAAGATCGCATAATATCACTCTAAATTTTTCAGACGCCTCAAAAGTTGATCGGTTATTAACACCAAAGGTGTTCTATGATTTTATTTGAATAACATCAAAATCTATATTATTAGGATTAAGTCAGCTAAGAATTGAATGTGTTCTATTTTGAACACCGTGTTAAACAAAGGAATACCTTTCTTAACACCTTTTCTGTAACAGTTTGGGGACACCAATGTGTTCTAGAACATGTCAGGTGATCAGAGACGTGTTGAAACAAGGACACATTTTTGGTTCAAAATACCCCCTTTCCCCGATTCCAAAGACTATTTGATATGACACAACGGATTATTACTTAAACATTTTAAAGTAATGAATTTGTTAAAGCTTTAAGTTACAACTTTGAAATATAAAAGGCCTCCCTTTTTTTCTTTTTCGCAGAAATATCTTCCAAAAAACACCCCTTATTTCGGAAAATTACAGACACGATATGAAAATCACCCCTTTTCTGCGATTTCAAGAACGATCATGCATACCCAAAGTCAATACATAGAAATAATAGGCATGTACGACGGGTATTAAACAAATTATAAATATTTTAAACAGGTTCGCCGTCGAGGATAGAAAAGAGACAATTATTGGAAAACGATCTCGCCCGGGAATCGAACCCAGGATCTGTTGCTTGCTTGGCAACTGCCTTATCCATTGGGCCACAAGACCTCGCATGGTAAAGCATCTGAAATTCAAACCTAAGCGATCTCATTTGCCAGTCTCCAAAGTCAATGTTAACTAAAACCTCGAAGCCAAGACCGCCTCTAATGCTGTACCACTTTTAACTTCATTCTGTTAACCCGAGACTGAATATTAAATAACAATCACACCATTTTCTACTGAATATCTTCAAGAAACAAATACAAGCATGTTCCACATTCCATTGACAGATGACATTTTACTAATTCACAACTTAGATTCTGTGCCAATTTATTTACAGCATAGGGCTATGAATTGTATATGCTGTGGAGGCAGGCATAGTTTTAATTTAAATGTGTCTTAATGTCATTTTTTATCCATGTGTATTTGATTAATTATTGTTTTCATCACGCATTATCTCCGCTTTGAAATATATAAATAATTCAATGATCTTCATGTGTAATACACAGGGTGTCCATAAAGTATGTGTACCTCTTGAACGCTTCATACCCACCCGTTGGCAAAAGAAACTTCCAAATTTAAAATTTACTTTGAAAAAGAAAATTGGGAAATAAACTAGAATTTTAAATTAAACAAAATGCATATTTTGAAAATATTAAAAAAGAAAAGAAAAAAGAAAAAACATACATAAAAAACCAACACTTCATTATTTTGACACCAAACTTAATACTATTTACTCATATTCCTTTTTTATGCATATGATGATTATTGTGCAGTTGCAAAACATTGACTTACACATGTTTGTGTTCAATTTCATTTCATTTCATATTTTGGATCTGCATTTGAATATTAAAAAGTTTACCTTCAGATCTAATCAAATAGAAATATGACATAGTAATGAATAAATAGATCATAACTAATCATGTTCTAATCGGACATGATATGTTTACCATAAAAAATAAAAAAATAAAAAATAGGCTATATAGATAAATACAGTTTATAAGGGGAAAATGGTCTGTTACACATACATTTGGGAAAATAGCTATGCTATCCATATGCTTATTTTATTAGAAAAAATAGCTATGCTAATGCAGAAATTCATTTTTATTGTGTTTTGCCCCCACCCCCCATTCGCAGCCAATATTCAATATTTTTCAAACAACTAAAATAAAAGAAGCCCACAATTAGGCTCATCGCATATCGCAGAGTGAGACAGACCTTATTTCTTATTTCTTGGCCTAAGTGTTTTCTATCTAAGTATGTTGTCTTTGTAATTTGATTCATTGGAAATGTAAAGTTTTATACACAGGATAAACACTTTCAGAACACCCTGTAATAGATATAAATGTTGTGTGAAAACCTTGTTTAATATCACATAACAATTTATTTATTTCGAAGATTATTGAACAGTTTTACAGAAAAACTAATACAAAATCCTTATAACGATTAATGTAACCTTAATTCAATTGTTGATGAAAGAAAAACAAAGAGTTGAATGAAAATGAAAATATTTGTCGCGATTTCGAAACAACCACGCTGATCATGTTCTACTTTCCACTGACGGATGACATTTTACTAATTCAAAACTTGGATTCTATGCCAATTTATATAGTTCATATCTAGGGCTATGGATTCTATGCCGTCGGGGCATATTTTTTAATTTAAACACATCTTAATGTCATTTTTTATCCGCAGACTCGTAAAAAGGATTAATTTTTAAAAGCTTGTCTTTTTTTACCGATTACAATTTACGAGGTTGGGAAGTGTTTTACACATTGTTTTGGTTTGGGGGCATAATATTCGAGGAGACTGATGTTTTGAAATTGGACAGGTTTAATATGTGTGTACCCGGATATTAATGAATGACACACATGCATAAATGACATAGTAACGTGATGAGAACAGTTTTGTGAGTGGATGGACCTTATAAGTAGAGTGTTGGTTTTTTTGTTTGATTTGTTTTTAAACACGTTTCCTAAAATAATTTTTGAAAGACTGCAAATATTTTTAAAAAGCAACATTTTTAAAACATTTTAATTCCTTAAAAAAAAATAATCCGAAAATTAAAAAAATATGTTCACATTTAAACAAAATAAGTTGTTGCAAATATAAACAACAATATGAGGTGGTTGGGTCCTTGGAATAGGTTTCTGTTTTTGATTTTGCTTTACAGTTCACGTTATTTAGATAAACATCTTGATATTTTATAATAATCCGATTGGATAACAGTATGTGGTATTATTAATGGGGTGATTTTGGGGATTGTTTGGAAGGAGGCTTGTTCATTGGTTAGAAAGGGTACTCTCAATTTTGGGAGGGCCCATTTCATGTGAGGTATCATCGATACTTAGATGCAATTATATTATGCAGCATGCGCTATTTTTTCATAAACTAGCGAGCGATTGTAACACATGTTCGAGTATAGACTTTATTCCATCAACTATAAAGGGGACTATTTTATAAAGCGCACAACAAAGCTAGTATTCAGTGGCGAGGGATTGTAACACATATTAGAGTATAGACTTTATCCATAAACTGTAGAGGGCACTATTTACAGAATAAAGCGCATAATAAAGCTTGTAGGCTATTCAGTGACGCATTTTAAAGCTAGTTGGCCTTGAATTTCCATCTTCCCCACCAACCAACTCCGGCTTGTTTTGAGTAAAATTTAAGTCTTAAAAACCCAAAACAACAAATATACCCTAATTTTTGAGATTTTAGGGTCGGTGGCTGATGGTAACATTTGTTGTTGCCTTATCTTATCACTAGAGTACCTACTGAAGTCACTCCACAGTTGAGCTGCTGTGTGTTGCCCTGGCTCTAACAGTCAGGTCTTGAGAGATCAGTGGTGATCGCCCCTCCAATATTTTAGTCATGTTGGTTGAGATTGGCACTGTCGGTTTATTTGACGAGGGGAATCATGGAATTATGACGGTCAAGAGTACAAAGATAGCAATTTTTGGAGCACATCTGCCCCCCCCCCCCCATTTCAAAAAAAGGATTCATTTTATTTTTAAGAAGCTTGTTTAAAGCCGAAATTTACAGCAATCATGGCAACATTAATATAAAATGGCAACATTTCAAGCGATATTCGCGCATTTATTTATTGATTGAATATCATATACATGATTAAGAAAAAAAGAAGAAACATAAGCCTTCAAGATGAAACAAAAATGGACCCATCTAGGGTTATCCTTGCGCTTGCAATTAATCTTCCTCGCCCTTGTTCATACACCTTCTTGCTTATAGCATTTCATTCGCATACCGTAATACCAGGCTAGTACAGACTTCAGTTCACCAAATCAACAAACCGATTCATTTGTCATTTTATCCTCTACCCATGCCATGTTTTCTAATATCTAATGTGCACTCCACTAATAATCTTATACTGTTGACATCATAGATATGGAGTAAAAATGTCTGCAGGGTACAGATAGTCTTATGCTCGTCTGGTTAATGCATATCCGTTGCTCCGAGAGGGGGGGGGGGGGGGGGGGGAGGGGTACACAGGTACAAAAGTTGTAACCATCCGTGGGAATGCCCTCTCAAAAACTACCCCTTAACATAGATTCTCAAAGCAGGAAACATGACCCTAAACAACAATTTAGCGCGACGAATCATACTTTTAGCAAAGGATATAGGTTCTCAGGGCGGAGTTTAGACTGAACTGAACGTATATGAAGTAATTGTGAGATTCAGTTTTGCTAACCATTTTAAGCTCTTTTTAACTATCAGTCAAAGCTATACCCTTAGTGCAGATTCAGGTTGAAAAATACACCCTTAATCTCTGACATTGGTGATTTTGATACCTGCAGCACGGGCCTGCATTGTGGTAGAAAAAAGTGTTTATGTTCATGTGGATGATTACAACACTATACCTGACTGGCCTCCCCAGGTAGCTACTAGATAGGGGAAGTGTGATTGTAGCCATCCAACATGCTAGATGTATGAGAGATGAGCTACAGGTCGGATGATGGCAAATTGGAAATTCAGTCAACAAGTTCTGATCATGGATTAACAGGTTTATGCTCATGGGGCAAAACTTAACAGGTTTATGCTCCTGGGGCAAAACTTAACCCAATACTCTGAAAACATTGTCTTAAAACCACTTATCTTAAATCCTTTCTTATCTTCAAAAGCTTAATCCTAAAACAAAATGCATTATCTACCCTAACTCCACCCTAAATCCTAAATTCTAGACTGAAAATTACTGCCTCTATAGTCTATTTGATCTCCATAAGACCGTGACGTAACTGCGTCATTCACTAATCGCAGTTATGTCACAGTGAATGAACGCCCTCTCGAGGTGCTACTGTAGTGTACAGTCACATGCGTAGAGAGACGGTAGCTTTAAATGATGCGCTTGTAAGATTACCTCACTGTCCAGAGGAAGTTTAATAGACAATTGAACCATAATTACCTGTGCCCTAAATCCATAACCTTTAAATCCCAATCCTAAAACATACTAACCCATAAATCCTTAAACTAGCCTAACCCAAGTCCTAAAACCCTAACATAAATCCTAACCCTAAACTCCATAACCTAAAAGCCTAACCCCATCCCTTAAACTGTAACATAAATCCTAACCCTAAACTCCTTAACCTTAAAGCCTAGACCCATCCCTAAAACTCTAACATAAATCCTAACCCTAAACTCCCTAAAACCCTAACATAAATCTTAACCACAAACTCCATAACTTAAAAGCCTAACCCCATCCCTTATCTTCAAAAGCTTAATCCTAAAACAAAATGCATTATCTACCCTAACTCCACCCTAAATCCTAAATTCTAGTCCAAAAACTACTGCCTCTATAGTCTATTTGATCTCCATAAGACCGTGACGAACTGTGTCATTCACTAATCGCAGTTATGTCACAGTGAATGAACGCCCTCTCGAGGTGCTACTGTAGTGTACAGTCACATGCGTAGAAAGACGTAATCTTTAAATGCTGTGCTTGTAAGATTACGTCACTGTCCAGAGGAAGTTTAATAGACAAATGAACCATAATTACCTGTGCCCTAAATCCATAACCTTAAAAATCCCAATCCTAAAAACATACTAACCCATAAATCCTTAAACTAGCCTAACCCAAGTCCTAAAACCCTAACATAAATCCTAACCCTAAACTCCATAACCTAAAAGCCTAACTCCATCCCTAAAACTGTAACATAAATCCTAACCCTAAACTCCTTAACCTAAAAGCCTAGACCCATCCCTAAAACCCTAACATAAATCCTAACCCTAAACTCCATAACTTAATAAAACTTGGACCTAAACCATAAAACTTCCAACACAAATAAATACCACAATCCTAGCTCCCAAAACCCCAACACTTAATTGTAATCCTAAAAATCCTACATATAATTCTTAAAAACTTGACCTAAATCCCTAAAACCTCTAAACCGATAATCTTTAAGCCTAAAACATTTCTAACCCTAAAACCCTTTATTGTGTCTCTAAAACACATAACCCTAACCCCATAAATCTAAACCCTTAAAGGCATGCTACCACTCTGGGTTGCTAATTCAGTTAAAATCGGAGGAATTTGACAAAGTTATAATTTCTCCATCATTCCATCTTAACTCTTCACTGTCTGTCATCAAGTGAGCAGGTGTATGACCAGTTGTCTGTGGTGAACTACCAAAGTGATAGGCACATTTTTTAATTTCAAAGTATTGATTATGATCTCCTGATTCAATACCCTAATAATACCCCTTCGCCACTAGATACCAACCTTTAACTCATGTCTGAATCTTTGTTTCAGTATTACCCCAAACGGAACCCCCTAATTTTACCCCCTCCCTACCCCCACCATCTAACGACCCTTATATTAACCCTGTTGCACCATTTCCCCCCTCTCATAACTTGAATCTACAATCCCGCACAGTCCATTAACTCAACATGTAGCCAGAATGCAATACTCCTAAAACCCATATATCACAAAGTGTATGCAAGAATGCCCTATCTGTCATAGCTGCTTTGTGATACTACATCATTTACTAACCACAGTATCTCTTATAGACAAATACATTTAATATATAGCAGCTATGTGCAGAAAGAGCTTTCTTGCACAATTTGCTAGATTATCTGTGATAGCTGCTTTGTGTTTCTTCATCATTTAATCACAGTGTCTTGTATAGACAAATGAATACATTTACTATATGGCAGCTATATGCAGAAAGAGCCTTCTTGCACAATTTTCTAGCTATGCATCTGCCACATATTGGATTCCACCTCTAACACTATATCCGATATTTAATGTACCAATCTCGGATATGAACCCCCATAGCATTGCCGCAATGCGCTACGGGGGACATTACCACCGTTGTCTTCATATTCCGTCGCAGTGCGATTAGTCGTCCTTACACCCCCTGGGGCAATCAACCACCCATCATCAACTTCTGTAAAAACAAAAATACTCAATTACATTTCTGGCATTTTTATTATTATTATTTTCTCCTTCGCTCGTTCCTTCGTTCGGCGGCCTGTCCATCCAACCAATCGCTCTGCACTCAATCCGCTGCGGCTTATCGTCAATATTTTTAGCGGCATCGTCGTTGGACAGACGAGGTGTTATTTTGAATTCATGCAATCGCACACATTGATATCGATATTTAAGACATGTGTGAGCACACACATATATCACTAGGCCGCTACTTCATTAAGACCATTAGATATAAGTCGAGGTGTGGTGAAGAATTAGCAGCATTCAAATTGGCTGTTGTACCTAATACCTATCCTCCCACAAGTTGAAGTTAGATTTTTCAGTAAAAGTTGAATTTCAAAAAAGTTACAAAATAGAAAGGAAAATAGTGTGTGTGTTTTTTCTTCACAAATATCATAAAATCTCACAAATATTCAAGGAGCTTGGGGAATGTATTTGCAATAGCTGGAATGTAACCAGTCTATGGTTAGCGTCATAATGCTATGAACATAATTCCAACAATGTGTACGTACGTAAGTGCGTGCATGCGTACGAGTGTACTTGCGTACACTCAAAAGTACCCTTTTTCTTGACAATGGTCAATTTTTGATCTGTTTAAACCCCTGTAATGCACCTCATCTCAAAACACAACCATGCGTTTTTGTGGTCATGCATGCTCATACATAGTGTAATAGGGGACTGGCCACCCTGGGACTAGGGTTAATAACATAAATACTTTTTGATAGATTTGTTTACCCAAATAAACCCAACCGTGTGAGTTTTGATCATCAATCCTACGGCCATTTATTTAAGGTTACGATTTGCCGAGAAAAGCACCCTCAAGGTATATCGTACTTCGCAAAGCCGCCCAGCTTTATGCAAAATACAACAAACCCTTTGGCACTTTATGGTACAAATTAATATCTAAAAACCTATAAAATAATTTGATGAGATTATTGACTATTACGGATAATTCACGAATGTCCAGCTGCATTCAGTTTTTAATCACTTAATTAATTTAATTTGTGATATCGATATATTCATGATTTATACCAGGGGGAGGGGAGGCACACTAACATTGAAAAGGGGTATACAGTTTCCTGAAATATTCCCTATTTTCTCTCTTCTGCTTGATTTGTTGACACTTTCCACACAGCTATTAGTGTGACTATATCGAAAAAGATTTTCAGAAACCATTCTCAACTTTCAATAATAGGCATGTTTGTACTTATGTCAATGCATTTCTCATGGTGATTCCAAATATGGTAATGAAATCAAATAATGTTGACATTTTTTAAATATTTGTTGCAATTTTGTAATGTCATCTGCAGACACCTGCCGCGTGTAAAGTGTTAAGGCATTTCTTTAACTCAAACTCTTAGAAAACTTTTTGCAATGTAAATATCTTGTTATCCTTTTTAAAACACTGCTTTTTGACAAGAAAAATCAGGTCCTATTTTTCACCAAAAGATTTTTCCTTTATCCCTCACTTTTGATACCCAGAATGTGTACAGGGTGGGTTCCCCCAGGGATAATATAATAGTTTGCACTTTTCTCTTCTGTCATTTTCAACTAGTACACAAATTAAAATGGTTATGTCTTACGATATAAGTGAAAATCCTGAGGCATAAAATATAGATCTGTTAATGGCTTATTCCATATGCACACCACACTATGTGAAGTTTTAAAAGCCATGTTGTGAAGTGCGTATAGACGGGCGAAAGGGATTTGAATAAGCCTGTAGCCTTTGATTGGATGGCAACATTTGACTTGCTTGGCACTATGAAACCATTATTGCAATCAATGAAATGACATATTTGTGCGATTCCCAACGACGCATCATCTCTCTAAGAATATTAACCTTTGTTTAACCCATTGGACCATTTTTTTTCTCCAGCGGCGGCATGTGTCCAGTATTTCTGTGGTGGGTAAGCCATGCTCTCTATTCCCCCGAATGACCATTTTGCCCGATTATGTTCCTTGACAACATGCGCGCAACATTGTTTTTACCATTGACATTAATTTTGCTACGGTACATTTTAGTATTAAATTGGCTTTAAAATGATATTCCTGGACATATACGCACATAGCATGCGAAAATGTGCTATTTATATACTAATTTGGTTTTGATTCCCCCAAATGATGTCTTCAAATTGGATGGGTGGGTGCAATTCAACTGAAGGGTTGCAAATCAACCGAATGATAGTAATATTTCTAGCCATTGTTTGCTTAGTACATGTACCCTTGATCTTATTAAATCCCCCCCCCCCCCCCCCCCCCCCCCCCCCCCTCACTCCCCTGAACGTGCCACTGAATGTTTTGTGATTTCCAATCATGATCTATGCTGGTATTTAAAAATATTTCTAGCCATTATTTGATTGGTACCCATGATCTTTTTAAAAATTATTATCTTGAGCATCTTCCTGTGATGGTTATTTTACTCTGCATGGTCAACGAGTCATTATTTATAGATGATTAGGCCAAGTAACAAAAATAATGCGTTACTCGTCCGGACTATTTTTTTAAATATCAGTGAGGGCGGCCCTTACTATTTGTTATTTTTTTATTTTTTTTTATTTTTCAGAATCCAAATTACTAGCTTTTTGCAAGAATTGTTTCAATATTCATATCACTATCTATGCCAAGGAGTGTTTCTCGCATTTTTTTTCATTGAAATATAGTTGAAAATGATGGACACACTCACACACAACAAAGACAGGTATGATTTTTGATTTTGTTTTCGAACTTTTTTTGGAATTTTGAAGGAATTTGTGAAAATAACAAATAACAACAATATTTGAGCGGTGTCGTAAATCAGTGCGGGCAGGGACGTGAAACACGTAATTTTTGTTAATTGGCCTCAGTGAATCTAAAATCCAGGGTTCGAATCCCAGGTAGAATAATTGTCTATATTATTGCAATGATGGACTATCAAATAATCATTCAAAGTCTGTAAATCAGGGCTAGTACATCAATGACAATCCACAAAATGATTTCCTTACAAAGGTTTTTGTTAGCAGCGTTATAAGTCTAACCAACGCTTAAATTTACTGATCAAAAATGTTTAAGTCTTGAAATAATTGTGTCTTTTTTTGAAGCTCCATATAAAGGTACTGAGAGATCTTCTGGGTAGAGTACCCTCAATTTTGTCAGAAGTTAGGTTTTTCACATTTACACAATGCTTGCACATGTACTAACTAACTACCACCCGAAATCATAGAGCTTATTTTGCAATATTTTGTGTAAAATAGTTTTAATTTTGATGTAGATGACATCAAAATTAACAACATTCATGTATCTAAATAACCACAACCATAACCAGATGGCTTCTACCAAATTTATGTCATGTCTGGAGCAAAGTCATGACCTCCCTCATTCAATCAGTGGAGATCTTTAATCAAAATACAACAAAAAAAGAGGAAAAGAATTTAATTTTAAAGACATTTTCTCAGTGTTTCAAGAGGCCTTCAGAAACACTGAGAAAAATATTATTTTTACTGATTTTGTGAAGAATTCATTCATTACATATATCATATACCTAAACAAGGTGAACCGTTTAAGATGTTTAATTTAATTATTATTATCATTATTATTATTATTATTTTTATTATTATTATTTTTTTTTTTTGGGGGGGGAAGAGAAATATCCCGGATCTCTCAACACCCCTTTAATTCTGGCATTGTACAAGATTTCCTCCCCTTTGGTTTACGTAGTGTGATATTCCAATATAAATCAGGTTAACAGTATGTACCGTATGTCATAACCAGGGCGGAGAATTCAGCACCTGTATGCCTACAGTCTCTGCCTGACTGGGGGACAGGGGACCTATATATGGTAACAGGGGACCTATATATGGTATCAAGTGAATTGTTTGCAATAGTTTATCTGATTAATATCGGGCAGATATGTCAGACAGGTAACAAGCATGTCTTGCATCCATAGGCGGGTCACATCGCATATACACTCACTGTTAGCCTACTGCCCTACATTTCATGACCCTTCTGTGTCCCCCTAAACAGAAGCACCGTGCCGGTGCACCCCCATTCCCCAGTCCATCTCATTGCGCAATCACGGAAAGGTACATATAGGCTCCGAAAAATTATTTTTGGGAGCACAACGGCCCCTTAGCATGATGGACGATAACCTGGACTCCGACCGTGGCAGCCCGGGTTCCAGTCACCGGGTGTCATTATTTCTCCCCAGTTAGCCTTAGTCCTGCAAACTGCCTGCCAGGGTAGGGTTAAATGAAAAAAATCTTTTACTTTGCATTTAAATCAAACAGTGTTTTGGTTTACAATTGTAACAAAACTGGGCGGTAGTGTTACCAATTCAAATTTCATCTCAATTGCTGTACAAGTGCCGTCTAGGCCGCAACCCACAACAAAAAGTAGTCAAATTTTCGCCTAATCCATAGAAAATGCATTGAAAGCCAACTTTTTGCAGGCGACAGCACCTGTTTTTGGCAAAAGTAGCCCACTTTTTGCAGTTTAGCCACTGGGTTGGCAACCCTGCTGCGGTGGTTATTCAGAGATATAGCTCATCAAAGTTACCTGTTCTTAAAAACACCACATGGGTATCATATTGGTTTCACATGGGCATCACATGATGGCACATGGGTAACATGTGGTTGTCACATGTACATCACCTGGGTTATAATAGTTGTATGGTATGTAATACAAGTCATGTTGGCTCCTCAAAGTTTAATACCACTGTCTAAATAGAAACACCACAAACTTATAGGTATGACAATATGGTGCAATTTTCTGTATTTGATTTATCAGAATATCGAAATAATGCACAAAATTGAAGAAGAATAAAAGTGCATGGCAAATTGAGAACTATAAATAAAACATTTTGGTGTTGCTTGAAAAACATGACAGCCATGTGAGAATAGAAAACTAATTTAACTGGTTAAGTCTGGTGTTGCCTTGTTAACTCTTGAAACCATCAAGCCCATGGCGTTCTTAAGATCAAAATTGGAAGAATTAATGTCAAATTGCAATGATGAATAGTTTGATTGACAGAGTGAATTGATTGTGTAACCATGAGATTTCTTGACGTGTACGCTATTAATAGGGTAAGTTTCTAAATCTGAAGAAGAAAGAAAAGAAATTAATATAAAATGATCAATGAATGATATAAGCCTGGTAGAATTCAGTGATTTAATATGCATCTTGAGTTCATTTGCCCATCACAAATATTGCTCTTCCGTTAAAATAATAGCCAACATGACTTTCCTGGTTGGATAAACAAGCTCCCCAGCTACACCCAGTATTCAGTGATTGAATGTATATCTCTCTAAAAGTGAAACGAGCAGAAAGAGTGGAAATTCATTTGAAAAGGAGTGAAGGGAGTGAAACGCAAGACAACCTGTTTTAGAGTGGAAAATGTCCACTCTAAAATGAGTGTGAAAGTTAATTTTTCACTCTCAATAGAGTGGAACATTGTCATATAAAATCCCCTTTCACTCCTTTTAGAGTGTTTTTCCACTCAAAAACATGTTGTTCTGCATTTAACTCCTTGAAAGAGTGGAAAACCACTCTTTTACATTTAGAGAGATATACATTTCGAGTCCATTATCCAATCAGAAATGTTGCCCTTTCACTCAAAAACTACCCTTTTAAACCGATATAACTTCCCTGATTGGATAAAAGAGGCTCCCCTGCCACCCCACCACCGGGATTCATTATAAGAAATCAGATTTACCTAGCACAGCCTGACCCTTACCAATGCCAAGATTGAAATAGATGAATTAATTTGTTGTAATTCCTGACAGTAACATTAAAGGCCAACTTCAATGATGGATATCAGGTCTTTATAATGAAATAGTTGGCTGATTGTTAAAGGGGCACTGAGACAAACGTATGGGAGTGCGCCCTCAATTTTTCTTGAAATCAGTTTTGTTGCACCTACGTAATACTTAGGTATATACTACTACCATCTGAAACCGTTTAACTTAATTTGCCCTCTATCATTTAAAATTTCACGATTTGGTAATTTTGATGTAGATTATATTGAAATTATCAGCATCACTCATCACATTACTTGCTTCAACCAAATTTCAATTTAGCGGTATTATTCAACCGTTTTCCCATAAATCATTATACTTAGGGTTCCTACGTACCTTATCTATAGTATTGAAACAATTCCTTTTTTCCAAATTTCATTTTTCTCGGCAATCTCTCAATGCCCCTTTAATTCTCAGGGAAATGAAAATATCAAGTAATGGCATAACTTTACAGAAAATTGTTTGTATATCGATAAAAATCATGTTTATTTATTACCAAAAAATGACAGTTACTCAAAATACAAAAGCACTGATATACAAGGATGCCAAAGGATCACATTTTGAATAAAAAATGATGTGCTGTTTGCCAACAGAGTTGGCAAAAAGATAAAAAAATAAGGAATGTTATGGTTTTCTTTTGATGAAACAAAAGTCACAGTTTTGGGATATTTACCCTTCATGGCAAAAAAAAGGTCCACATTTTGAAGAAAATTAAACTTTTGATCAAAATAGCATTCTAAAAATCAAAATAAAGAGATAAAAGTGAAGAAATATATACAAATACAACAGTGACTTGCAAGCAAAACATTCTTCTCAAAATCATAAGTGCTTATAGGCCAATAATGCATGATGGGTAACTGGGTAGATCATTTGTAAGCCTGTATGTCAAATCAATTGATGCAACGCATCATGTGCACTTTGAGACACACTCAAAAACACAGGTGATATCGATGATAAAACGTAAAAAGTGAAATAAATATGATGCGAGGTTCGCGAATAACGATCATGATGGGGTTTTTTATATCTGATTCATCAAGGCCATCGCTGGGATGCAACATGGTGCCTGAAGCGAGGAGTCCATCCGCGGGGAGACCTGATTATAGGGAGTTCATAGGGTGTATTGTACTTCAAACTTAATTAAAAACTGTTGCCAGAAACAAAGAGAATTAAATAGATTGATGACTCTAAGGAATATAGTCCTCCTCGGTGGACCTTCATATAGACATGCCACATTGTTTAATGAGACTGAAGATAATTATCACATGTGGTGATGGATGTTAAAGGATTGAGGAGCCAAACTAAGATTTCATTCAAAAACTAAAACTCAGTTCAATGGCGGCGGAAATTGTAAGGCTATATTAAAAAAAATCTTTTGTGTCAAAGCTCCCGCGTGCATTAGTTAATTGGTGCATGTTAGAAAAAAAATGTCTTTTCAGATATTCATTGATCACATCATTTTAAATACAAATGGTCACTTTTATGAGGATTTCAATAATTTATATTCATAATAAATAAATTAAAAAACTTTAAAAAACCCGCATTCGCATTAGGTTTTGAAAAACTGAAGAGCTTTGAGACAAAAGATTTTTTTAATATAGCCTTATATATTGACATTATTTTTAATAATTTAAAACAGAATAACAGGAGCTTTTTCTTTCAAAATAAAAGAGAGGGCAGTAAACATAAATGGTAAAAGTTTATCAGAGCCCAAAAATTGCACTTTGTCTCATTATTTTTGATGTAGGGTTCTTAATTATTAACCATTCTTCGCGCACAATATCTCAAATTAAAGAGGAGAAATTAATCCATAATTTTGTAATTTAATATTTTTAAGTTGGAACTATATTGTTAGAGTTATGAGCGTATTCAATACCTCCATGGTATGTATTTTTGAGCACTGTATTTCATTATGAATTTGGGTATTGACAAATTCTTTCCTCCATTACAAGTATACTATGTGCTTCAGTCAAGGATTTCTTGGAAAGCAGTGTTACAAAAGCGTAGTACCTAGAATACAGAAAGCTTACCACAGGATTTGGTCAAAATGTGGAAAAAACCCTCTTTATGTGACTAATTTGTATGCCCTATAACTCAAACACATAGCTGCAGCATTAGGCAACAAAAAAAAGTTGACTTGCCCTTTCCGACCGACCCGAATTTTCGGAAATCTAGGGTCGCTATTTTTTTATTTTTTTTTATTCAAAAAACAAAACAAAAAAAGTTTAAAAAAAATTACAAAAATTGAAAGAAGCACACAACAATAAAGAAAGATGAAAACGTGTTTTTGAGTAGTATCTGCTTGTTAAAAATCATAAAAAAAATTAAAAAAAGAAGATTTTTTCCCCCCCCCCTTTAAAACGTGTTTTGTGTAGTATCTCCCTGTAAAGTTTAAAATTTAAATTTAAAATTAAAAGAAATCCGACCGTCCGACCCAGACTCTGGCCCTGAAAGGGCAAGTCAACTTTTTTCCCCTTTTTTTTTTGGGGGGGGGGGGGCATACTTTGTTGAACCACAAAGCATGCATGCAATCAATATCTTTTCTGATAGTAAGCCTCTATCACTATTTCCATATCTTCTACATTCCTCCTCCTTCCTTTTTCAAAAAAGTCCTGACGCTAAACATGTTTTTAAACTTTGCCGCTGGTTACATGACAACTCCGATAACATGACAACTTTGATCACATGATAATGCTCAACACATGACAACTATTATAACATAACAACTTTGATAAAATTACAGTGCTGGTCACATGGCAATTCTGATCACATGACAACTCTGATCACTTGACAACTATGATCACATGACATTTAGATCACAGGGGAAGGTTGCATCATGGGTGAGAGTACTGTCTTAAATAGACCTTAATTAAAAAACTTGCTGACTGTTTGATGCTCACATAACGAATACACTCAACGATTGCCTGCTTTATAGTGTATCCTGATCAGAAATGGGAGTGTTTCCGAATACTTTACCAATCTATAGCTGAATCGTAAAATAATAGATTATGCAAAAGATATGCCAAAGTAATAAATGTCTAGTTTTATTTTGAACACACTGTAAAGTTACAGTGATAATCACCTAGCACTAAACATCAAATCAAAACATTGCTTGATTAAAGCATGACACCAGCATTCAGCAGTGTTTCTAGAACAATTAGGCATTACACTTCATCTTGCTGATCACATGTCACTATTGAATACTAATCAATTGTGTACCATATAATATTGAATCCAATTTTTGGGTGTCATTTCCCTGTTCTATGGGTACGGTTGGCAGACTTTTGAATTGGTCAATTGGTCAGTTGTTTTCTTATTTTTATTTTTAAATGTTTATTTCTTTTACAATAAATGTTCAAAAGTTGTCAGAAATTTTCATTTTTTTGTACAATGTACAATTTCTGATACAATTTCACCTTTTGACCACTATGCCCAGTGAGATGTATTCATGTTTTCCCCATTTATTTTGAGTGAAATTCATCTGGCGTGATTTTATTTAGAACACAATGTAGAGTAACTGATCAAGTCATATATTCAGCAGAAAGCGACCACCGTATATTGGCGTAAACGACATCCTCCAGATTGTGAGAAAGAAATCAATGTTTAATTGGAAATGTGCCTGGCGATGATGGTTGTAAACTTTAATGGAATTAGCCAAAGAGACAAAAATGTGCCCACAAGTCGAATGAAAGAATTAAATCGATACCATCAAGCCGATTAAGAAGAAGAAGAACAATATGCCAGTAGCTTCAAGGTATATTGTTATTTAATGGCATCTGATCGCATACAAATTTGCAAAATCGTATTTGCTTAATTTTTGTGAGAGATTGGGAAGTAAGAAGTTAAACAAATTTTTATTTTGTTCATATTGTTGATAATGTTTGGTTCGCTTTTGTTCATTTTTATTTCTTATTTTATGTAGCTGGAATTTTTACCAGTTGGAGAAATTATATATTGTTTTTTTTAAAAATTGTGTGCATTTTTGTGTGTTGAACTGTGATATTTTTTGTGAAAATGGGAGTAGGAAAAACAAGGGGGGTCAAACCTTGCTAAAGCTCCAGATGGGATTATTATACATGCCTCCTGGCACCATCACTGGTGAGCTTTTGGTGAGATTATATGAGAATGGGTGGGGTGGGTAATTAGTGGTGGTACACACTAAGTGGTCAAAATCTGGCAAAAACATGCTACATAGTAAAATTGTTTACTGCACATTTATCAAAAATATATCCCAAATATGGAAAAGGATTTGTGAAATATATATAGTGACAAAACATGATTGGGAATATTAATGAAATAAAAAATAAAATAAAAAAAATAAATGAAAAACAAAAACACATAGGCCCTATTTGATTTATTTTTCAAGTATTATTTATACATAACAAATTCAAGAATTCTTAATAATTATTTTTCCTCTTAGGTACCCCAGTTCATTAGGGTTACTGAAAGCCAATCATTTTGCTGATTAATTTTCTTTGGATTCAAGCACACCAATTTGTTTTTGATTTCCCCCTAAATATCCGCCGTGCCCCAAATCCATACGGTGTCGTAATGAAATTAAAAAGACGATCTGATTCCTTGACAGAGCCCTTAACACTTTCCACGCGGCTATTAGTTTTACCATATACAAAACAGATTTTTCAGAAACCTTTTCCCAATTTTCAAAGTCTATCTCAAGGATTACTGAACCAATACTAGGCATGTTTGTACTTAATGCATTGCATTTCTCATGGTGCTTCCAAATATGGTAATGAAATTCAATAATTTTAATATTTTTGAAACAAATTATGACATTTTTGAATGTTGTCTGCAGACGCCTGTCGCGTGGAAAGTGTTAACACTTTAAAGTCGATATGTTGGCTGTGTGCCGGCACCGTACTCGCAAATTAACGCTTCTTCAGACGGAGGTATCTACTTTCCTTTGTCTAAAACATAATTTGTCCTCCGTATGATAATAATAATAAATAAAATGCGCAGTCTGGTTGAACGATAAACAACAAGGCTGTATCCTACGATGCAAATGACCAGGTCTTAATTGTTTTGGCAAAAAACAGACATTTCTAAATGTAGGAAACCTATTGTCAGAATTTATTATATTCTATGAACAGTTTTAGCACAGATGAGTTTTTAATTGCGTCTTTCGCTGAGAATGTCCAGTCTGTCAAAACACGCTGGTAATTTGGCGTGTTTTCGTATCTCTGTGAAGTTAAACAACGTTAGCAGGATTCTGTCCCAATTAATGAAATTATTATTAACTTTTGGTGCTCCAATGACTTGTAAGAGTCACTGTTAGACACAAGACAAACACGATGCTGATAAATAGATGGACTAATTACGGGCGGACAGATAGCGAGAGATTTTGGCTCAAGTTTGGGCATCATTTTCTAAAAAATGTTAACACTTTCCACACGGCAGGAGTCTGCAGACGACATTTCAAAATTGTATAAAATGTTTCAAAAATGTCAAAATTGGTGAATTTCATTAACATATTTGGAATCACCATGTGAAATGCATAGGAAAAAATTACAAACATGTCTAGTATCGATTCAGTAATCCTTCGGATAGACCTTGGAAGATGGGAAAGGTTTCTGAGAAATCTGTTTTGTATGGTAAAACCAATAGCCGCATGGAAAGTGTTAAGTCGTATTCTTGATTGTATGGGAACATGCTGGATGCAGCATGGATCACATGTATATCACACAGATGTAGCATGAGTATCACATGTACAAAGCATGGATGCAGCATGGATCACATGTATATCACACAGATGTAGCATGAGTATCACATGCACTTCACATGGACAGGATATGGGTATTACATGTAGGCCTACATCACATGTATGCAACATGGTATAGCGCTGTATGTCACATTGCAGCAGGATGGGTATCATATGTAAAGGGTCACATCACATAGATGTACCATGGATATCACATGGTTGTAGCATGGATATCACATGCTACATCACATGGATGTATAGTATGGGTATCACATGCTACATCACATGGATGTAGCATGGGTATCACATGCACTTCAAATGGATATGACATGGATATGTACATCACATTACTACAGCATGGTATCATGTGTAACATCACATGAATGTAGCATGGATATCACATGATGATACATCGCATGGGTATCACATGCACTATGGATGGATATGACATGGGTGTATACATCACACTGCTACAGCATGGGTATCACATGCTACATCCGTGGATGTAGCATGGATATCATGTGTACATCACATGATTATAGCATAAACATCACATGAATTTCCCATTAGATAAAGCCATGATATCATAATGTATAAGGCATGATGCAGTATCACATGTACACCACATGTATGAAGCATGGGTATCATATATACATCACATGATCATAGCATAAGTATCACATGCACTTCACATGGATACATCCTGGGGTATCAAATGAATATGACATGATATATAAGCATAAGCATCACATCACATGTACAACACATGGTCAAGTCTGGTATTATTAATATCCAATATGAGACCCAACATGAGTGATTGAGGCACAATGAGGCATAAGCTAATTTGATTTTTAAATCAAATTAAAAGAGCAACAATGTGGGACATGGTAACAAAAGAGGTCAAATTTCTGATCTTTTACACATCTTGTATCCAACCAAAGATCCAAATTCATGAAAATCAACAGTTTCATTAACTCCATTGATTGGTAAATGGTAGAATGTTGGGAGGGGGTAAAGCTATCACAATTCCCCCTCGATATTAAAGATTGTACAGCTTCTGATGTGCACCCTTACTATTCTTAGTACGCCTTGTTATACAAAATATGACGTAAGAAGTGCAGAATTTCTTATGCATTAGCAATTAAAATATTTTATATAACATCAATAAATTATATTACCGGCAAAATTTTAATTCAAATACGTATCAATTATAGGGTTATTTATATCCAATGCAATTGATTTGCCAATAGATTTAATCACAGTAATAGACAACAGTAATCAAGTGACACATGTATAAAAGGTCTTATAAAACGCTACAGAGAAAGTAATTATACGAGTCCTGATATTGATGAGTTGATCGCTGTGGAACTACTTGCCCTAAAAGATAGACAGATTGATTATTGTGCGTACTAAATTGATTGCTATACTTAGAAACAGTACCCTGTTATTTTATATTAATAAAGACAACAATTGTTTTCTATGAAATATATAATGTGACCTAAGGCAATACTATTATCTTCCAGAGACAGAGAGAGGTAGAGAGACAGAGAGATCTTCATAAAGGAAATGTTAGGATGGGGAAATGATGCATCCTATAATTTAACAACAATACAACCGACCAACCAACCATCAAGCCAAACAAGCAACCATCAACCAACCAACTGACCAACTAATAACCAATCCACCAAAACCATCCAACCAACCAACCAACCACCAAGCCACACAAGCAACCACCAACCGACCAACTGACAACCAACCAATCCACCAAAACCAACCAACCAACCAACCAATCCACTAAAACCAACCAACCAACCAACCAACCAACCAACCAACCAACCAACCAACCAACCAACCAACCAACCAACCCACCAACCAAAACAAACACCCCAACAAACAAACAACCAAGAAATTAACTAGGCCTATATCTACCTAAATAAATGTGATTAAACCAACAAGTACATTTTCCTAGACCAGACCAAATCAGAAACCTTTCTTGCAACCTCAAATCAAAATTCTTGAAATGTGGAAATTTCAAATATTGATGAAGTTGAACTTTCAATATTGATCGTTGAATGGTGTCCCAGTTGGCCAGGTATGCTATCCCCCGGGCTTCAGGTCTCAAAATCCATGAGGTATGGAGTTGATCTACTGGATAGATACATATTTTGATAAAATATTTGAAAAGTTATAGCACAATTGTCTTTTTCATAGGGTCACATAGTTAACAATTAATTATGGTAATGCAAAGTGTAAGAAATTCATTATTTTTAAAGCAGTTCTGCTTCTTCTTCGGAGGAATGTTAGGAAGAAAATGGTTCGCTAAAGGCTGTAGAGAACATTCTGCAGATATAATTATTAACATTTTGTACACCTGGGTAGCTATGGGTATCACATGGGTATGCTATGGGTATCACATGGGTATCTATGGGTATCACATGGATAATGGGTATCACATGGGTCACTCATGGGTACCGCATGGGTCACTCATTGGTATCACATGGGTCACTCATGGGTATCACATGGGTCACTCATGGGTATCACATGGGTCACTCATGGGTATCACATGGGTCACTCATGGGTATCACATGGGTCACTCATGGGTATTGCATGGGCCACTCATGGGTATCACATGGGTTACTCATGGGTATTGCATGGGTCACTCATGGGTATCACATGGGTTACTCATGGGTATTGCATGGGTCACTCATGGGTATCACATCAATCATGGTATAGGAGGAAAACTGCTCGGTAACGGCTGCAGATGACCTTATATGCAGAAATAATCATTAACATTTTTTTGTAAAACAAATGAGTATTTGTTGCACGCGAGCCAGCAATCAAGACAAGAAGACAAAAAAGACAAAAGTAATCAAGAAGCGTATGTATAGCCTCATAGGAACGAAAGAGCTCGGAGGTAAAATTAACAGAGCTGAAATTGATAATTGGGTGCGCCGTACATCACATTAACCGGCGAAATTACTGGAATTGCGTATGCATGGGCAGGTTTGCAACCCGGTGCTAACTTAATTAGTGCACCGTACCCGCATCTCTTCTTGCTTTGTTAAATTAACATGAAGTTATCTAGCATTTGATGAAGATGCGCACTTAGCTAGCCGTGTGTGTGTGGATGGTCGGTTCGGTCATACTTTACGAAAATCAATAGGATATATAGGGGGTTGTGTGATGCGCGTCTGCAACTTTTTTGTTTTTGTTACATTTTCTATTTAGCTCGGGGCTGATTATCTACATTCTATTTCTTTGTATTCTCTCTAGGGTGGCTTCTTTGTATTCTCTTTGGGTGCATATGCTTGTGGGCTTGTCAGACTATTAATTGCGATTTCAGGAGTGATAGATTTGTCTGAGTAGGCATTGTATTGAAGTAAAAGATGATGGTTTTGATGGGCGTATAATGATTGTGTGGTGCATGGGTGATGGTCAGGGGTGGTTATGATAGGGGTGGTTGGTAGGGATAGGGTGGGATGAAATGGTAACAGCTGTGCATTGTTGGTTAGCTTTAGGGTTGATTCTGTTAAGGCCAAAACAAAAAGAGAAAAAGTAATGTTGTCCTCCACAGCTTTCAGAGAGGAGGGGCGGGCAGGGTTTTTTTAAAATTATATTTTCTCAAATTTCTTAAACCCGCGGAAGATCAAAGTTCATCCAACAAGAAGTTGTAATCACTCTAAGAGTCGCACATATAATGTTATAAACACTAAATTTAATATTCAATTCCATTAAAACTGTTTAAAAATAATAATCTGAAAAAATAAATTAAAAAATCTGGAAAAATCTGGAAAAAATAAATAAAAAAATTGGAGCGGCCCTAAATCTGACGAGCGGGCGGTTGAGGACAACATTACAATTTTTTTTTTTTGCCTAATGATTATGATGGGTGATTATTGAACCAATGATAAGATAACGCTTTCCTCACAGCTATTAGTTTTACCATATACAAAACAGATTTTTCAGAAACCTTTCCCCAACTTTCAAAGTCTCAGTCAAATATCATGCTGTTAGCATGAGGGATTAAAGATTTTCTAGACACACCCTAAAAACATTTGTCTTCAGAAGCCAAAATTCACTGTAAAATGAGGATTTCTCATACTTTGATCCATTAAATGCTGCAAAATCGACAAATTTAAACAAAAAGTACCCTTTTTCTTGTTAATGGTCAATTATGAAACCCCTTAACACGTTACTCAAACAAAGCTATTACACAATCATAACCAGCAATATAATATATTGTATGAATATATATATTGTATGATATTGTAGGGAAAAGTTGATTTGGGGACTACCACCCCTAACCAAGTGGACTAGGGCACGGATTTCAATACCGGTGGACACAGGTTCAAATCCTGTCACTGGCTGGTTCAGTCTCTTTTCCCATCTCTTCCGCCTAATAGTGTTATCAACAATTCTGGGCATTAGGGTTAATGCCCGGGGGTGGGGTGGGGTGGTTTGGCAGGTGACCCTTAAACTGCAAGCATGCGTGACCACAAATAGGGTCGTTTTAGAAGGGGTGTGTTCCACGTGTAAGAATATAAATTCACAATGGTACTTTTTTGAGACACCCTGTATCTCCCGATCCAGAGATGAACTTGGTGATTGCTCTTTTCTTATTAAATTTTTCCTTTTTTTAATATTTCACTCAATCCTCGTCTGTCTCATATCATGTTTCAATATCACTTCTTTATTAACAAATCTATAGCTGTATTAATTAATGTCTTTTTTGTCCACCTTTTTATAGAAACTTTCAAGATGTAAGCGATATCTTGCAAGATAATTAAACTGTCAGTTAATTTTCAGAATAGGAGAAATAAATGAAGAAGAAAAAATGCATAATATTTTTGCAGTTTTTCATTAAAATATTTATTGACATGTACATAGAAGTTGTCACAAATGAAAGTGCAAATGAAATGACATTAAGGTGATTTTTAAAGCCAAGGTCAATCAACCCTGGTGTACAGGCCCAACCAACCTATGTTCTTTGAATTAGAGGTTTTTTTGTGTGTGTTGCATTTTTATTTGTGTTTTTGAAATATAATTATATAACAAAATGTTATTTAAAAAATAAAATATTGCAAATTGACTGACATTATAATAAACATTTTGGTTGTCACACACCCCTACCCCAGCCCACTCAAAAAGAAAAGAAAAATACCCTGCTCAACCACAAGTGGGCAAAGTTACTTTTGAGGTACATTGGATAAAAGAGCACCATTACAATTAAATTCAATCAAAGTAAAGCAGTTTAAATATCAATATATTTCATGGCACCTAATATCATTAAAGAGCACTTAGAAGAAATGTGCACTGTGCAAGGGAGCACTGTATGTAAAGCAGTCATATTTGTACACAATTTTCAGAGGTTATGGTGGCATTCACCACTCTTGCAACCTTTGCTTTTTTAAGTTGTCATTAAATATATCTGTATCTGCTCCTATTCCAATACAACATCCCCTCTCTCTCAACTGTTCTGGTAACAGTGAAGTTCTGGATGTTTTTACAACCAGGTCAGTGTTCAAGTGCTGAGCGAGCCTTCTCATTGTGTGTCTTCCAAAACATATCAATAGGGAAGGGGACACTTGGCCCCCTGCAACCCCTAGCTAGCTATAATGTAGTGTCCTATCATGCCAGAAAATGCTTGAGAAAGGAAAATGGCAGTTTAGTCAATGTAAATGACCAGTTTGAGTTAATCAGGGTGTGAGGGAGCTATTTCACAATCTGTGCAGGCTAGTATATATGATTTGGCTATGGCGGGAATATATTGTACGAAGTAATAAAGAATAGCCACTTGCAGGGCAAGCTATGTTAGTAGCTGAGTAGGCTGTCAGCCAAATGCTATCTACTGAAGATAGTAATTTGTGGAGTAAGCTTTGTAGTACTGAGTAGGATACAATGCTATCTACTGAAGATAGCAATGATGTGTGCAGTATGCTATCAAGCACTGGGCATGCCTGAATGCTATATACTGAAGATAGCAACGTGTAGGGTATGCATTCCTTAGTAATTTGTAGGGTAAGCTATGTAGTACTGAGTAGGACTCTATGCTATCTACTGAAGATAGCAATGATGTGTGTAGTATGCTATTAAGCAATGGGCATGACTGAATGCTATCTACTGAAGATAGTAACATGTATAGGGTATGAATTCCATAGTAATTCGTAGAGTAAGCTATGTCGTACTGAGTAGGGCTCTATGCTATCTACTGAAGATAGCCATGATGTGTGTAGTATGCTATCAAGCACTGGGCATGACTGAATGCTATCTACTGAAGATAGTAACATGTAGGGTATGAATTCCATAGTAATTCGTAGAGTAAGCTATGTAGTACTGAGTAGGACTCTATGCTATCTACTGAAGATAGCAATGATGTGTGTAGTATGTTATTAAGCATTTGGCATGCCTGAATGCTATCTACTGAAGATAGTAACATGTAGGGTATGAATTCTATAGTAATTCGTAGAGTAAGCTATGTAGTACTGAGTAGGACTCTATGCTATCTACTGAAGATAGCAATGATGTGTGTAGTATGTTATTAAGCATTTGGCATGACTGAATGCTATCTACTGAAGATAGCAGTGTAGGGTATGCATTCCAAAGTAATTTGTAGTGTAAGCTATGTAGTACTGAGTAGGACACATTGCTATCTACTGAAGATAGCAATGATGTGTGTAGTATGCTATCAAGCACTGGGCATGCCTGAATGCTATCTACTGAAGAAAGCAGTGTAGGGTATGCTTTCCATAGTCATTTGTAGGGTAAGCTATGTAGTACTGAGTAGAATACAATGCTATCTACTGAAGCTAGCAATGATGTGTGTAGTATGCTATCAAGCACCGGGCATGCCTGAATGCTATCTACTGAAGAAAGCGGTGTAGGGTATGCATTCCATAGTAATTTGTAGAGTAAGCTATGTAGTACTGAGTAGAACACAATGCTATCTACTGAAGATAGCAATGATGTCTGTATATGCTATCAAGCACTGGGCATGCCTGAATGCTATCTACTGAAGATAGCAATGTGTAGGGTATGCATTCCATAGTAATTTGTAGAGTAAGCTATGTAGTACTGAGTAGGACACAATGCTATCTACTGAAGATAGCAATGATGTGTGTAGTATGCTATTAAGCAATGGGCATGCCTGGATGCTATCTACTGAAGAAAGCAGTGTAGGGTATGCATTCCAAAGTAATTTGTATGGTAAGCTATGTAGTACTGAGTAGGATGCAATGCTATCTACTGAAGATAGCAATGCTGTGTGTAGTATGCTATTAATCACTGGGCATACCAGAATGCTATCTACTGAAGAAAGCAGTGTAGGGTATGCATTCCAAAGTAATTTGTAGAGTAAGCTATGTAGTACTGAGTAGGACGCAATGCTATCTACTGACGATAGCAATGATGTGTGTAGTATGCTATTAAGCACTGGGCATACCTGAATGCTATCTACTGAAGAGAGCAGTGTAGGGTATGCATTCCAAAGTAATTTGTAGGGAAGCTATGTAGTACTGAGTACGACACAATCCTATCTATACTGAAGATAGCAATGATGTGTGTAGTATGCTATCAAGCAATGGGCATACCTGAATGCTATCTACTGAAGATAGCAACGTGTGTAGAGTATGCATTCCATTCTGTTGAGTGTGTAATCTATTTATGTTAGTTAAAATAGGAGGTCAATTATCACAATATTTTGATCCTGTTTTTAATTAATCACAGATATGATGCCACTTAGTCTGACACCAGTAAAGTGACTTATCAATTTTGATGAGAAGTAAAGGTGATACATTGTTAATATCCACATTCAAACTCCATTGGAATAATCACTTCTTAATTTCACAACCTATGTACAGTCCAAACCTTTATTCCATGGTGCATAGACAGTCACAGGGCAGCAAAGTGGATATCGCTGACACAACTTATAAAACAATCTCATGAATAGAGATGAGGTGACCTATAATCTTAGTTATATGTATAATCATCTGTTATTAAAGTATATCAATATATGTGTGAAAATGCTTCCTATTAGCAAAGAAATATCACACAAACTTCTTTTGATTTAAATGATTGTCTTCCGAGAAATATTTGTTTACACAATGATATATAATGCTTTAGTAATATCTGATCTACAAAATCGTTGACCTCACGTCAAGTTCTCCGCATTTTGATGCGTGGGCAATATATATATTTTGTGTAAATGATACTTTAATTTGGTTTTGTCAGAGGAGGGTTTTTTCTAATTTTCAAGTATTTAAGTGACACTTCTAAATTAGTTTACGGGTAAAACTAATATAGAGAATGACACACAGGAGGGCCATCAAGAATTGATGACACTAAGATGATTAAAGGAGCACTGAGTGACTTATCAGGCAGGATATCAGTATTGTACCAGAGGAGGGTTTATGAAATCTGACGTAACCCCCAAAGTTGCAGTTTTTTTTAATTAGCTTTTTCAGAGTTAATAGACAAGATGTTTGTCTATTTGTTTCAAGAAAAAAAAGTGTTGGTAATTGTTGTACCGGAGAGCAGTGTTGCCAGAAACTTTGCACTTTTTCGGTTTATTGACATTTAATTCATTGTTGAAAATAGGGATTTTGAGGATTTACTTTCATAGAAAATCCTGATAACGATTGATATGCGTTCAAATGATATTTGTATCAATTCAGCAATAAGTGAGACATGATTTTGATAATATTTAAACAACAGCGTTGCCAGAATAAACGCCCTCAGCGAAGCTTTTGCTCATAACCTATAGTAGGGTCATATTAGTCGGGTATGTACAGGGGGGTTCATGTGCACCTCCCCCAGTTCTCTACCAAACCAACTTTTGTGGGTGTCTTCATGTTTTGATGCTATCTTCAGAACCAATGCCCTGTTATTATAGTGTAATCACTTCCAAATTGGCGAGAAATATTTGTCTTTCATCTCTCCACCTGCAAAAGTAATCCAAGCGTCAAACATATGATGCACAGTGCGCTTGTTGCCTTTATGCATGCCCGCATCCTTTTGCAGTCATTCGCTGCTGTAAGGAGTCTTTGGCAATTTGGAACTGATCTAACTATAGGAATGTTTTTATCTAATGCATTTACAATTCTGATTTCAATAATAATACTTATTTTCAATGCAAATGACAAGTAATTATATACTTGTAATATAACAGTAAAATGCTATTCATCTTAAGGACCACTGGATCAAGACTATTCATGTTGGTATTCATTTGAATGTAATTTTCATGGTGATGAAAACCTCCATTTTCTATTTTTTTGGTTACAATTTATGAGGACAATTGATGGAAAAGGGAGCTTTCTCAAAACCACCAGACCAAGAATAGGCTAAGCATTTTGTTCTCATTCCAATACATTTTGATGCTGATTCTAAATATGGTTCCAATTAATTGCATCTATAGGAACTTTATTTGGACACAATTTGTTCTCGGCATTTGGATTGATTGATACACTACAACTTGGTACCCTCCTCGTGCCATCTCTCAATCGATGTGCCAAATGCAATTTGCCTGTCATCTATGATCATCAACTGTCACGTGATCACCCCAAAATGGTCACATGATCAGATGTCATGTGATCACCCCAAAATGGACACATGACCAGAATGGTTTAAAACTAATCCATTAAATAAAATGACATTGCAGGCTACACTATGTTATATACTCTTCTAAAAGATATTTAGCCCTATATTTTGCTAATCAACACAATGGAATCCAATGTTTACAATCAGATTGTGTGATTTTATTTACAAACAAATGCAACCTGAACAATATTCTGTAAGCCTATTTACCGGAAAAATAACTTGATACACTGCAGAATGAGTCCATCTCATGTAGCGGAATGATGTTCCACATTGTTCCTATAAACACACCGTTCCCAAACATTACTGTTATTTGATGTTGTATTTAACCAACGATGAAATATAATCAGCAAATAAAAAGAAATGAGAATGATTCCAATACATGTGGCAGAACGATGTTCCACATTGTTCCCATAAACACACCGTTCCCAAACATTACTATCATTTGATATTATCCAATGATGAAATATAATCAGCAAATAAAAAGAAATGAGAATGATTCCAACTCATGTGGCGGAACGATGTTCCACATTGTTCCCATAAACACACCGTTCCCAAACATAACTATTATTTGACATTGATTTATCCAACAATGACATATAATCAGCAAATAAAATGAAATCACAATGTATGTTTACACAGTTATTAACAACTTAGCCTCTTTAAACTTAGTTTAATATGTAGATTCTAATAACGGAGTACCGAGAGAGAACACAAGCGGAGTGGATGCGCGAGCACGGAAGGGTAAAATGGTAGATTAAACGCTTATTTCAAGACATTTATTGTCAGTCAGTGGTGGTTTTAATTGCTGCATTATGAGCAGTGGGATCTGGTGGATATGAAGCGAGAAGACGGTTGAAGTACCTTGCCTTAAGGGTGCCTCATACCCCTAAGGTAAGTTCATTTAAAGTAAAAGATGCTCCAATGGCAAAACACATCGTTGCTGCTCAGTCAAGACCTTGTATGTTTTTCGGGTCCTTCAGCATGTATAAAGTAAAATTGTCCAATGGTTATACATAGGAAGTGTCGCTTTAGACATGGTCAGGGGACAAAAGCACTTACAAGATTTTGATAGATGAATTTTTAGCCCTTGAACATGTTTAAAGCAGACTATCTAAAGGTTATACATACAAAGTATTACTTTATACATGCTACAAGGGCCAGATGGAGATACAAGGTTTTGACAGAACAGCGACGATATAATAAACTGGGCCCTATGTCATAAAAGATAAGATTCTTCTTAAGTGTGACTTAACCAAGAGTGATTTTTAACTCTTTCTTAAATCCTTGTTAAGAATAATATTAAAGAATTCATCCTAAATTAAACTTTGGGAAGTAGGACAGTTGTAATCATCCGTGTGAATCCACTCTCAAAACTACCCTTAACGCAGATTCTCAAAGAAGGAAAAAGTGACCCTTAACAAGGATTATAGCTTGATGAATACTCGCAGCAAAGGATATAGGTCCTCAAGACAGAGTTTAGACTGAATGAAGTAATTTCCAGCTATTTTTACAATGATGACGCGTGACTGGCAGCCCAAGCACGGATTCAGATTGAAATTGGCAATTTTGATACCCTTAGCATGGGCCCGCTTGGACGCGCATTGTGGTCTAAAAAAGCACCCTTAAATTTGTGTTTTCGTTCACACGGATGATTACATCATTATACCTGACTACCCCACCCGGGAGAGTGCAATGCAAAACTTCATTTGTATATTTTTGCCAGAAAGGTATGCATTGAAACTAGTAGTAGTGTGTGCCGGGACCTTCACACACTACTTTATTGAGCTGCAGAGGCTAAAAAGATGAGCACTTATTAGGTGTAACTTTTTGGTAGTCATTGGATAAAAAGGGCATGGGCACTTAATAGGGACAATATGGGAAGTATGATATCCAGCCTTTACATTTCTTTTGTTTCTTCCAGGTGCAATATTGCTCCTCACTGTTCAAGTTGGGGTGCAATGGACGCACGTTGACCTTTACGCGAGGTCAACCTCACCCAAAAACGGTGCAACGGACATCCGTGGTGTGCAATACGTAAGCTCAAACTCATTTTGTGAGTTTTCAATCATGCGCATTAAGCCGATCGAAGAGCGCCAGCGTATGTCGGACTGTGCCAAGGAGAATATGTGCCGTAGGTCCATTTGTATTCGGCAATAATTCCAACTACAGAAACATGAATCGTAATTTTACACCCTATTTTGATAGTTCTATCACAAAAGATATATTTGCAATGCGGAAAATGTTGAGGACTAATTATATCACACATCCCCTTAACGAAGAAGTTGACAATGTTAGGGAAAATAAATGACTGGTTTGAAGAGGAAAATGCATGCATGGTTGGGTGTGTAAGCCAGAAATAATAACATTCTGTTACGCTTAGTAAGGTAAAAACTTTCAAGAATGAGTATTGGCGGATTTCTTTTTTATATCTATGAAAGACATCTATGAAACATCCAATTTACGGCTATAATAATATAACAATAATATGAGCGCTTTTTTGTCTTCTTATATATATTTTAATGTTTTATTCAATTATTCTAGTAATTATCAGTATTATTATTATTTTGAAAAGGTGGAACTTTGACGATCCAAAATATTTAAACAAAAATTGTTTTAAAAACAATTGTGACTGAACTTATAGGGCACAGAGAACAACACCACTTTTTCATTTGGCACAATGACTGTGTAGGAGGTTATAAATATACACTGATGGATATGTTTAATTGTCAATTTGTATTTTTGTAGGATTTTCTTGAAGATGTTTCTATTTGGGTGAGATTCAAGATGTAATATGTGAGATGGTTATTTATATTTGCACTTTATTGGTTGTTGAGAGGGAGAGAGTGAGGGAGGAGGGAGAGAGTGAGGGAGGAGGGAAGGAGGGAAGAGGGAGGGAGCGAGGAAGGGAGGGGTTAAGGAGGGAGGGAGGAGGTGATAATGATGAATCATCTCACTGTAAGGTCCTTCCTGTTACTTAGGCTGAATCCTTCCCATCTTCACCTTTTCACACACGGACCCTGCGAAAGTGCTCAATTGAAGACTAATAGAGGGATAAGAGGACTCAGTCTAGACTGAATCCTTCCTATCTTCACTACTTACACAAAACCACTGCGAGGGTGCTCAATGTGAAGACTAATAGAGGGACAAGGGGACTCAGTCTAGACTGAATCCTTCCTATCTTCACTATTTCCACAAAACCACTGCGAAGGTACTCAATGTGAAGACTGAAAAAATACAGTTTCAAAATAGGTTAAATGATATTTTAGGTGGAAGGACTGGCTGGACGGAGCTTGGACTTTTTAAAAAAAGAAACTTTTTGGCCATTGTGTTTGTTCTAATATTTTTCAGGGGATGGGAGATTTGCGAGTGAGGAAGTCATTCCACTGCTCCTGCACCCGGTGGCTTCTAATTGTTTTGTAAGGGAAGAGCAGCCATTGAGACCTTCCTTGATCAGAATTCTTTGACCATTATATTTCCAGATTTATGCAACATGTCAAGTTCTAGAAGTTGTTTAGATACCTTTTTCAAAGTTGATCAGTATACAGCTGTCCAGGCCATCTCAACCCCTTTTTCAGTGTGAAGCTACTACAATAGACTCAAATGTATCGCTACAATTTCTACCAATATGACAGAGGATCCAAGAGAAACCTCTCTACATGCAGTGCTGCTTCATTAAGTTCTGTAAACTAAAAAAACATAACCAAATCAAGATAATTGTTAATTCTGGAAGACCTAATCAGTTTATTTTTTGATATAATAACCCTAACCCTACTAAATACCACAAAATACCATGACCCAGCCTGTTTGTATAACCCCGGCGTGGAAGTTTTTTGATGAAATAATGTACCAAGCCTTGACACTCATGGTGTAGTGGTGAATCCCTTGCTCCGTGTGCCGGAGATCCGTGGTTCAAATCCCTGGGGGTCGCGGCGATATTTCTGGTCACTTTTCGCCATGCGGAAAACAATTCTGAAAGAGTGGGGGTTAGGGATAGGGTTAATCAAAGACCAGGTCTTTTTTGCAGTCATTGTATTAACGATGTAGCTTCTATAATATCCCTATGACACAGAAACCACTATCCAATGCCAACTTGACATGCCTACTATAGCACCGAAGGGTTAAAAAGTCATGTGCCAGTAAAGATAAGAAAAGATAAAATTGCCCCTGAATAATACGGATCTTTACAGGTTTCAATACCAATTACTCATATCTAACAACCACTTATAGCGATTCCCAAGATATTTGATGTGAGAAATACGAACCATTAATATGAAACATTAACGATTATATGATACGGATGCAATTAGACATTTATTACATTGATCCCATATTATTAAAAATTTAATGTCCATTGTGGCTATCCTTGGACACTTCACACCGTCCGGTTTACTTTGATGGTCAAGTGCGGTTTTGGACTTAGATAAATTGGACAATGGGTTAGATTTCAAAGGTTATGATATTGTTTTACCCATTTTTCAACTTGAGAGGTTTTTTCTTCACCCGGAACGAACGAGACCTCGCTTGGTTTTTTATGTATAAACTTAAGGCCGGCCTACCAGTCAATTTAATCAAGTAGATCAAAACTTGGAGGCATATTATGTGATCTTTTCCAGGGAGCTCCCTCTATGCATGATATTTTTTTAGAAAGTAGATTTTCTTGCAGATTTACATTTCGGATCATAAATCATGAATATATTCCAAGTTACAGAGAGTACAATTCCTAATTACCTCAAAATCATGGTTCAAGTAATTAAGAATCGTATCGCCCTGTAACTTGGAATGTATGTACTACTTATGATCAGAAATGTAAATCTGCAAGAAAATCTGCTTTCAATTTTTCTTTTGAGGATTGAGGGCATTACTAGGAAAAGATCACATGATATACCTTTAAATTAAAACTTTGAAGAATTGCTTACAGTCTAATTAAAAATAAGTTGGGCAATGCTAAAAATAAATGATCATGTCCATCCGATCAAAATATTAGCCAAAAACACAACTTTTGGAGCATTTTCACATCGTTGACTTAGAGGAGTATCATCCCACCTTTCGTCCTCTGCTCCATAATATATTTAGTGGTGTGATATCTTTAGGTGCTAAGAAGTATGAATAACAAACATCCCAAACATCCCTCCTCCCCCACTTTCACTTGTAAATGTAAACAAATTTTCAATTAGTTCAACACATCCATTCTAAAGAATCTCATTAGCGTTCGCAGACAAAATGTCATGTTGTTCGTATTCCCACAGAGATTCGTTAACTAGGTTTGTTGACAGTTGCCAGAACATACCAATTAAATGTCACACGGAATCCTAGCAATTTAATTGGCTAATTACTCCCCCATTGGGGTCATGGCATCGTTATGTAGAGCAAGGTGATCTACGATGTAGGGATTTTTGTCATTGCAAGAATGTTAACAATAGTGTTGCCAGTTCCATAACGTAGCACTGGTTTCATGCCCACCTTATCCACACAGCTAAAAGATTAAGATTTGTTTGTTTATTTTACATGGTTGATCCATGTGGACATATACCGTCTGGGTCCAGTACTTTGTACCGTTTGCCGTTGACAACAAACCAGACGTTTTAACTACCCATCAATTTTACGCTCTACTCGCCATACCCAAGGGATCGTGTCACGCTGTGTACGCTGTGTAAGAGGCCTTTATTTATCTCTTTGGTTTAGGGTCATCGGCATGTGACGTCACTCCGGGGTGACCTATAGCTCACTTCTGGTTTTGCGTAGGGGTATGAGACTAGTATTTAAAAGATGGTACACAAGTTATATTATGCTGTGATCAATGTTGAGGTCACTGCTTGACACAAGCCTGACTTCAGTCACCATTTCTAGATAGGCGATATGACTTGTCAAAAAGTCTTTATCGAGCTTTACTTGAATCTAATGCTAAACCCACTTGATTCCAAAAATGTATTATGTTCCCATCCCTTAACACTTTTGGACCGGTGATTTTAAAATGTTGTCAACCGCTGACTATGTGGTCCATTTTCAGAGTTGTGAAGGTTAGTTTATGCCCTTGGGGCATAATTATGTCCTTTGCAGTCTTTTAATTGGACCACACATAGTGGGAAATAGATACTTCCTGAGATGATTTATTACCGGCGAAATGTCAAATCACCGGTCCAAAAGTGTTAAGGGACTGGGAACATAATGTTGATGAGCTCTCCTCAAATTAACCAGGTCTTACTGACTTTTAAGATGGACTCCCTCCCTACCCTCCCTCATGCAATTCATCTCTCCATTTGACTTCTCCATTAAATACCCCTGACCAATTATCCCGCTCTTGCCAACATACACCTGTGACTTGTGTTGGAGCACGAACATGGATATATGTATAATACTGCTGCAAGGTGTATATGCATAGTTCTCTTGATTGGGTTGCTTTTTGGTCACGGCTTTCGCATCAAATGTCACCTCAGAAATGAATGGCAACCTTGCATCACCAAGCGTCAGATGAACAATAGTATGTGCTGCAGGGGTAACATGCCACATAAAGAATAAACACATAACAGATTCTTGTTCTCTAACAGTGAATTATTCTTTCATGCTCAGGCTTTCTTCTAGGAAATGATTGAATATCTTGACCGCAAGTTCATCAATACTGTAAACAGACACAAGCCTGATACACATACCAACAGGATATGTGCTAGTGCAAGATAGGAACCTAATTCCACCTCTGTAAGAAAAGGTAAAGGCGGTCGATCCTGTAATACCAGGAGCGGAGTGCCCATCTCTCTTTCAAAGCGATAGGGCCAGACTCACACCTTTTTATAATGTTGCTGTGTGGGGCTCGCTACACCTCCACCACAGCGAGTCTGTTACCTTCTCAGCACTGAAGAATGCCGGTACCCATTTAAATACACCTGGGTAGAGAGGAGTAATTGCGGTAAAGTGCCTTACTCAAGAGCACAACATGTTGACCACAGCGGGACTCGAACCAACAAACTTTAGATCATGAGTCCAGTGGTCTACCCACTGCGCCACACATGCCCGACCTCTGTATTGCATATGAAAGCACTCTGACCACTGAGCTTACTGCTAATTAGGATATAGCTTAGGGAAAGGGGTAAATGGACATAAGATTAGGTGGATCATCCTTCATTAATGTACCTGTTCAATGACTACAGAGAGTATTCTCGTGATCACACATAACCATTGCTTGTAAAATTGTATGTAATGTAATGAGGTATAATGTAGTATAACCTGCTCAAAAACAAATCCTAACACTCAAGCATAAAAAAATCACTCATAGGCAGGGCTGGAACTTCAGATTTTTGTCAACCAGCCAGTTGGGCAGGTAACTCACAAAAATACCTGCCCGACAGAATTTCCACGCCCCCTTTTGACCCTGCATCAGCTCTTAAGTGCAATGGACTCTATCGATGGAGGATAGGGTGGCCACGGGGCCGAGATAGATTTTCTTTATACTTTCATATTTTATAGACCTTAACCCGAAACTAACATATCTGGAAATATTTTTGAAAAATAATCCTTGTTACCATGGCAATAGCCAAAATGGCATTTTCGGACGATTATTGCCATTTTGGCATTTTTAATCTTTCAATTTTTCAAATTTTGAAGCCTGCGTAACTATTACACTCAGTGGTCATGATTTTTTTTCATTACAAGCTATGGGTAGATAGATACTTAAATGCTTCATTGAATGTATCCAAAAAATTGCCAGGTGTCACGGAGGGTTATACCATTTATTTGAAATAGGGGTGTTTTTCAACTTTTTCAAAGTATGCAAATATACCAATTCTGCATAGCTTACAACCCATATGGTAACGCTCCGATTTCAACGTGGACCATGTCATGATAAGATGAGACATTAGTCTTATCAAAAATGTTAATTTGAGTTTGGGGAAAATACTTCCTGTATATGCAGTGTTGCCAGACATTTTCACCAAAAATCACATTTTGTTCAAAATCAAATCCAACTTTTTATTCTATTTAATGATATGAGACTGGAACTTGTCATTCACAGCTAAGTTTTAACAATGGGATGTATGTGTTAGACCACTAGAAACTCAAATCTAGTATTTTTGCTTTGTTAACATACTTCAAAACCAAAATGGCCACCAAATGAATGGTCAAAAATGGTCAAAATTCCATACAATAGCATAATATCAACCGAAATGTATAATAAAAATATAATTTTAATGATGGGATGTATGTGTTAGACCACAAGTAACTCATATCCATTATTTGTGCTCTGTTAAAAAAGTTCAAAATCCAAAATGGCTGCCAAAATGGCCCCCAGAATAGTTCCTAAAGTGGCTGCAAAATTGTCAAATTCCATAAAATGGGATAATATCAACCTAAATGTATGATGAAAATATAGTTTTAATGATAGGATGTATGTATTAGACCACTAGTAACTCATATCTAGTATTTTTGCTTTGTTAACATACTTAGAAATCAAAAATGGCCCCCAAAATGGGTCCCAAAATGGCTGAACAAATTGTCGAAATTCCATAAAATGGTATAATATATCAACCAAAATGTATGATGAAAGTATGAAAGTAAAGTTTTAAAATATAAGGATGGTATGTATTAGACCACTAGCAACTTATATTTAGTATATTTGCATTGTAATAACATATTGTAAATCCAAGATGGTCACCAATATGGCCGCTGTAAATGTACAAAGAGTGTACAATAATCCACAAATATTGCAAGAGTGTATATTACATCACATTCACCAAATATTATGTTCGAAACTGCTAAGCTTTTGCTTTTAGATATAAGGCCCACCTCTATGACAATTTTGACTCGCTGTATCACTTCCAAAATGGCTTCCAAAGTGGTTAAGTTGATGTTAAATGACCTAAAACAATTGTTTTGTATTATAAATGACCATACTATGTAATACAAATACCCCCAAATCTAATAAGACAGCATTCAATAATTATATGTCTATGATAAAGCCTAGGGGCTGTAGATCTAGTTTGAGTATTTTAAAATAAAGGTTAAAATAACTGAAAAACAGTATTAGTCTTATTGTTAGTGTTACATTAGATATGAACATGTAGTCCACCCAGTAAACGTATCTGTATGTGACAAGGTATGATTGTATCCATATCTTAATCAATTGGTGGCCACCTGTGGTAATTATTTTGACCATTTGGAGGTAATTTTATTGACCATTAGGGGGTAATTTTAATAAAATGGTCATTATAATGCCCATCTTTATAACATCACATTGTCAAAATGGAGTCCATACCATTTAAGTATACCTTGTCACATATACAAATACGTTTATTGGATGGATTAAAAGCTGTAGATATAATTATTTGGTCATATCTAATGTAACACTAACAATAAACTAATACTTTCAGTTATTTTAACCTTTTGCAGCCATCTGGATATGTTAAACTACTCAAAGCTGTATAGATCTACAGCCCTAGGCTTTATCATAGATATACTGAATACTGTCCCATCACATTTGGGGGTATTGGTATTACATAGTATGGTACAAAACCATTGTTTTAGGTCATTTAACATCAACTTATCCATTCTGGCACCCATTTTGGAAAGTGATACTGAATCAAAATTGTCAGAGGTGGGCCTTATTTCTAAAAGCAATAGCTTAGCAGTTTAGAATAATATTATTTGGTGAATTTGATGTAATTTACACTCTTACAATATCTATTTTGGATTATCATACACTCATGTAGACTATTTTTACATTTACAGCAGCCATTTTAGTGGCCATCTTGGTTTTGAATTATGTTATTACAATGCAAATATACTGGATATGAGTTACTAGTGGTTTAATACATACATCCCAATGTTAAAACTATATATACTTTCATCATACATTTTGGTTGATATTATCCCATTTTATGGAATTTCAACAACGTGTTCAGTCATTTTGGAACCCATTTTTGGGGCCATTTTGGATTTCTAAGTAAGTTTACAAAACATAAATACTAGATATGAGTTACTAGTGGTCTAATACATACATCCCATAAATAAAACTATATTTTCATCATACATTTCGGTTGATATTATGCTATTTTATGGAATTTTGACCACTTTTGACCAGTTTTGGTCATTAATTTGATTTAATTTGGCGGCCATTTTGGTTCTAAAGTATGTTAACAAAGCATAAATACTAGATATGAGTCTCTAGTGGTCTAACTCATACATCCCATTGTTAAAACTATACTAAGATCATACATATTGGTTTAAATATGCCAATATATTGAATTTTGGCGGCCATTTTGGCGGCCATCTTGAATATAGGTGTGTTAACAAAGCAAGAGTTCTGGATATGAGTATCTAGTGGTCTAAAACACTATTAAAACTACACTTTCACCATACAAATTGATTGCTATACATGTCATTTTATGAGATTTGACCAGTTGTGGCGGCCATTTTGGACACCATCTTGTAACCCCTTAGCATTATGAAAATATTGTTGGTAACATCCTGATTATGTCTTAGGATCATGATAGGAAGTAAAAAAGTTGGTTTGGGGAGGCCTGGGGGGGGGGGGGGGGGTGCACACTAACCCTTTGTAGATACCCGACTAATATCTAAGACTAATCCCTCAGATCACAATCATGGCACATGTATTCAAATTGGTAAAGACAGCCCGTAGCCAAGGTGTATGGCAAGTCAAACGTGTCATAATAATGTAATCATTTGTATTTAGTTGTATTTGTAGTCTTTACATGTTTTTTTAATACTACTGTGGTTTACTTTTTCCTAATGTTGCATGTAAAGTTGATTTTTCATTTCCGTAGTAAGATTTATATTGATTTTTTTCCGCGGTAAGATTTATATTGATATTTTTTTAGAAAAAAAATAGGTAAACTGGCAACACTGTTTTGCTTTCCACAAACACAAATAAATATTTTGGGGTGAACACCAATTGATTTACAATTAATATGTGATTACAATGAGTACACATGACAACATATTTGGGGTTATAAGGGTTTTTCACGTTGAAAACGTATTCTGTAATCATATTACTTGCTATGGCAACACCCGTTAAGTTAATGACTGGCAACACTGACCATTTAAAATGATCAAATTTATTATAATATCAAATTTTCTTCTAATTAACATCTCGCTGTGAATTTAAGGTTCCGGTTTCATATAATTAAACACAGCGAAACATGCGTTAGCTTTTGAAGGAATTGTGAAATTTTGTGAAGATATCTGGCAACACTGCATATTCAGGAAGTATTTTCCCCAAACTCAAATTAACATTTTTCATAAGACTAATGTCTCATCTCAACATGACATGGTCCACGTTGAAATCGGAGCGTTACCATGTGGGTTGTAAGCTATGCAGATTTGGTATATTTGTATACTTTGAAAAAGTTGAAAAACACCCCTATTTCAAATAAATGGTATGACCCATCATGATATCCCATATTTATGTCTATGCACTCAGTGAAGCATCTACATATTCACCTATTCAGCTTATATAAAGAAAATATTTCATATACTTTTTGTCTATTAGAAATAGATGCTTACAAATTTGATAATTTGTGAGGTTAAAAAGGCAAAAATGGGGAAAATAGCCCTAAAATGGTATTTTGGCCGTTGCCATGGAAACGAGAACTATTTTTCAAAATTAATTCCACATTTGTTAGTTTTAACTAAAGGGTCATCAACTATGAAAGTATAAAGAAATTCCATTCCGAGGCCGTGGCCAACATTTAAAAAAAATCCTCCATATTTACAGTCCATTGCACTTAAAGACCCCCATTTCATTGAAAATTCAAAACTCATTAAAATTTACATTCCAATGTCCCATTTTTTTGAAAATATTGCGTTCTAAAACCCAATTTTACGAACAAAATTGACATTCTTATTAGACAAATGTGGGGAACGGTCAGTTCTTAAGACTGTACTTTTTGGAGAAAATGTGGTCTTAGAAGACCCCCTTTTTCGTCAAAAGTCCGCTCTGCTCCAAAGCCCCCGTTTTAGAGACCCTGGGTGGCAAACCCCTACCCAAAAATAAGTTGAGTGCCCCCCCCCCCCCCCCCCCCCCCGGGGAAAGGCCCAAACAAGATAGGAAGGACATCAACCATAAGTAAAAAACGTAGAATAGATCAATAGACAGATATCAAGTTACTTCAGGTGTCAATGGACAGGGGTAGTAGATGGATGGAAGTAAGATTAGTGCACAGGGTAAAGTTGAGGTAGATCAGTAAAAACAGTGGATAGGATTAAATCCATTTGATTTGAGTTTGAAAAAGTTCTCTATCAAGAACATAAGATGGCGGTAGACTTAAAGCAGCCCATCACACCGTGATCACACTTACAATTCAAAGATATGGTGAGCAGTAACACATCTTAAAAAGGGCACAGTATTGTTTATTATATTGTCTTCGTGATAAAAATGGATTTATTATTCATTGTGATATGCATACAAATCCACTTATTAATATAGGCAGCGTGTCCATATCCTTTGGCTAGCATTATTAGTGGCATACTTGATATTATTGCCTATGAAACTTGAAGAAGTTGTTGTTTTATTATTGATACTGATATTATGTTTGTTATTATTGATCGCTATGGTTTTTAGTTATTGGCGCAAAGCTTTGTTTGCTAGTGTTTATGTTTGGTGTTATTTAACGGAAAGTATTACAATAACTGACCCTGTTTTAATAGGGTCAGTAAGGAAAATATATAAAACAAAAACAAAAACAACAAATCCCAGTTCCACCATTTTAATAGAAAAGAAGTTTGCCTGGAGATATTTAAAATATATACTTGAGGGCCTGCGGGGCATGTTTCTTTTCATCCGACCGAGCCCTAATACTTTTACTTGGATCATTCCCTAGCTAGCATGGCGACATATACTTTACCCCTATCCTATAACCAGATGCAACAATATTTACTCTGGTCTGGACTGCTGCAACATATAGCCATATAATAACACTGTCCTGTCCCACAGCGGACCAAGGATACAGGCAGTTGTGGATTTAATTTGAGTTTGTTTGAAAATAGAGGTTTATGTGGTCATGCCCAACAGACTCCAAAGGGGAATCGCACCCCGCCTATTTTACTTTCAATTGAATCGGTGCATGATGTCCAATTCATTGCATGAACCATGTTACCAAATTGGCCTACAGGTCATGAAACGTCAAGATGTCAGCTATCCCAAAACATGGATAACCTCTGATTGCCAAATGTCTTGCAAATAGGTCATCATTTATTACCTGACAATCTATCTGAATTGTGAAAAGTCCTTTAGACAATGTTAGAGATGTCAGATTGATATGAATTATTTTGATAGCAATGGCAAAGATCTTTAAAAGGCAACAATTTTCTATCTAACATCTATCAAAGTCATAAAATGTTCTTTTCAAACTATATTTCGAGGTATGTCAAACCATTGTGTTGAGATCATAAGCTTAATTTTCGAATTATATATTTTTTAATTTGCTTGTATTTTTTTCCATGTCTTATTTATCAAACCAACACTTTGGTTTATAGATGAATACTGGCATAGAACGATGGCCATTTGCTTCATTCTATCCCATGATGCCACATTTCATGCGGCCTATTAGTTTTACCATACAAAACAGATTTGTTAGAGAAACCTTTCATAACTTTCAAAGTCTATCTCAAACATTATTGAACCAATACTAGGCATGTTTATACTTATTTCAATGCATTTCTCATGGTGATTCCAAATATGGTATTGAATTTCAATAATGTTGACATTCTTGAAAAAATTTGTGAAATTTTGGAATGTCGTCTGCTCTTGAAATGTCCCTTAAGGCAACGAAGAATGGACAGCATATGTAGGGTCAGTTTGTTGGGTGTTTTTTGTGTTCCCCCCCCAAAAGAAGGTGATATTTTGGTGATTTTTTAACAATTTTCTATATTATTTGGTTAATTAAAAGATAAAATGAGACGGTCGGCCCAAAGAACATGTTTTTTTTAATCGTCGTCTTAACTCTCTTTTTATTCTCCCCGTCAGTCTTACTTATCGCACAACTCTCTTGGTTTAGATGAATATTGGCATGGAAAGATGGCTGCCGGTCTCCTATCAGTTGCTATGTTATATACCCATGTCCCTATACGGGTAGAACATGTCATAATCAGAACTTACTCAATTTAGATCTCCTCTTTCTCCATGCCAAGGAAATATTGAGGCGAGATAATTAAATTTTCCATTTGGGGACGGTTGCCGGCGCGATATCCGTGCTTCTACGTCGGTTTCATGTTTCATAAAGTTTGCGCAACAAATAATCAGGCTGTTGGTATGGAGCCGAATTAAAATGTTTATTGTTAGCTGCGGATGTGGCAGGGTTTTCCAGGCCGTGTCGGCGGTGTCATGTACACACATATTTTGTGTGTGTAGAATATGACATTGATCGTACACTAAACATGATCCGCATCTACGCTAGTACAATTATTACGTCTCGACTGGCGAGGGTTTTTCTGGCACGGTGAAGTATGGTCATTGGATAGGTGAAATGAATGTAAAAATATATACATGTTTGTGTCCCGTAATAAGCCAACAATATTATTGGTTCCGATTGGAACATTTTGAGGGAGGTGGGAAAAAGGTGTTTACCATTCAGCAACTATTAAGACGTTGCATCATCTAGGGGGAGCCAGTCAGGTATTATGTTGTAATCATCCGCATGAACGAAAACGCAGATTAAGAGTGGGTTTTTTCGACCACATTGCCGGCCCGTGCTAAGGATATCGAAATTGTCAATTTCAGAGAGTAAGGGTGTCTTTTCAACCTGAATCCATGCCAAGGATTGCTTGGGCCGATAGTCATATGTTATCATTGTAAAAATAGCCCACAATGGTTAGGCCAATAAGACAAATGTTTTCCCTAAGTAAGATTCTGAATTACATTGTTTGCTCTAAAATTGACTTTCCCCTCATTTTTAACCAGGGAATATGTAAAAGCCTCACCATAGAGTGCCATTCATTTACCCCTTAAAAATTCTATCACAAGATTTTGGGGAAAAAATCCCCATTTTGTAGATATTTTTCTTGTTTAGGGATCGAATTAGGGGAGAAAAAACACAAAGGAAACCTTTATTTTATGGTAAATTTTGGCTTTAGAGGACATACACGTACACGTTTGCAGCATGATAGTCGAATCCCCCAAGTCAGACTTGCTCTTACAAATCATACACTCTTAAAATTGCCTAGTCGTTTTTACTAGATACCCACAAATTACCTCAAAATATTGCAAATCTGCGGTAATTTTTTAGTAGAAAATCTAGTGAGATCTTATTTTACTTGGAATCTAGTCAAAATCGACTAGGTATTTTAAGAATGTATACTTTGCCATTAATTTACCCCCTCCCCCTTGCAATGACTGTATAGGGCGATTGCACGAAGGGTTATTAGTTCAAATCATCTTCCAAATCAACTTTATGCATGCATGTATAGTACAATACCAATCACTTGGATCAGTATTAGTAAACAGGTGATTGGTATTGTACTTAACATGCATGCATGACTTGTTCTAGAGGAGGATTTGAACTAGTGACCCTCTGCGCAATCGCCCTATAAAGGTGAAAAGGCAACTCAGACAGTCAATATTCTCACAGGTTGCAATCATACAGAGTCATAGCAGGCAAAGTGTTAAAGTACAATTTTTTATGCATTGTTTGTGAACTTTAATTTCTACTACTAACTGATCAAAATCAGCCAACACTAATGGGATACCAGGTACGGTAAGGGCAAATAATACCAACAATGCAATAGAGTCAGTCAGGGAGTTATAATGATGCTACTAAGCCGCACCAAAAAGCTTTCAGACAACGATATCTCGTATGAATGCATAATACCATGACGATTCCCAGTAGACAGGCAGTGTACAGAATACAAAAACTGATGATAAGAAAAAAAGTATGAAGTCGCATATCTAGAAGTTGTTAAAATATGCAAAGAATTGTATTTTCCATCAGTGCGGATTTACGGAGTGAGGATGATGAATCAGTTTGATTTGCTTTTAACTTCAGAATGAATAACAAAGTAATTAAAAATGGTTATTTCTCCATATGAGGGGGATTTTTTTTGTAATGATGGAGTGAATACCGCCACCTACTGCCTGTGTAGGTATGCAATATGAGTTTTAAAATCATTTTTGTTAGTGAAACAAGTGGCTGTTTCAATTGCTTGAATTTCAAAAAACACTCAAAATGGGACCCCGATACGCACACATTTGGCATGAAATGGCTGATAAAAGAAAGACATTCCCAAAATATGGTGATAGTAAAACCACTTACGGAGAAACAATGAGTGGCCAGATTAAGTTTGATGATACGATAAGTTATTTAGCATCTATTTGTCAATGGACTAAGGCAGCCATTTTCCAAAATTTGCCACCCAAGCCTCGTTCCCATTTGGTCTATCTGCGCCTTGGCGCACTCGATAGAACCGCGAGGGAAGCGTGGTACACTGCGTGTGGCGTACTGATCCTCGCGCAATGCGAGGGAAGACACGCAGGCGCAGGTTAACATAATGGGAACGAGGCTTAGGTAAAAAAATTTCGCACAGTCAAAAGAAATCGCACAGTAAAAAAAAAAATGGCGTTGAAAGTGTTATAATAATAGCACATATTTTTCGAGAGCACGCACACACACAAAAACTACTTCAGAAATATCAATGCATGAAATTATCACAAGAAATATGAGTAAACTCACAACACACCATGTTGTCAATAAGTTTTTGTATAGATACATAAATGGTCAGAGTAGCTTATACACCTGGGACCAGAATATCCTCTTATTTATAGCGCTAAATCGTAATGGATTTACGCAAGATAGTGGCACTTTTTGAATTTACGTAAGAAATTATGACCATGAGCAACAGATCAAGCAGGTAATTTTCCCGTCTGAATCCATGCATATAGAATATGTACTCAAGTGCAATAAAAATGTCCATGTAACCGTTAACACTTTCCACGTTAACGGTTAAGTATTGGTTCAGTAATTCTTAAGTCTGCAGACGACATTCAAAAATGTCACAAAATGTTTCAAAAATGTCAACATTGTTCAATTTCATTACCATATTTGGAATCACCATGTGAAATGCATTGAAATAAGCACAAATCTGCCTAGTATTGGTTCAGTTAATCTTGAGATAGGCTTTGAAAGTTGGGAAAGGTTTCTGAAAAATCTGATTTGGAAGTGTGTAATATGTATAATCGCACTGATTTGTTACCTATTGATACATAATCTGATTCAAGATTTGTATGTAGACTGATATTGGGCTTGGGTCATGTTTTAACCCTAACTCTACCCCCCCGCCCCCCCCCCCCCCCCCACACTTTTTCTAGAATTTTGTTTTTCAATGTGGAAAATGGACCAAAATATCCCCCGATTTGAACCACGACCTCCAGCACCAGCGGCGAGAGATTCCAACTCCAACACCACGGGTGTCAAGGCTACTTGGCGCAGTATACTGAGCCAAGTATATGGGCTGGGGTCCATTTTGTCATTGAAAAACATCACCGCCGAGTGGTACCAACTTGTGCAGTCGTGGTATTTTGTGGTATATGGTAGGGATAGGGTTATATAAACCAAACTTAGAAAATATTTGAGGATTTTTTAAAAAAAAAATTAAAATTGCTTCTTAACCCTAACTCTTCCCCCCCCCCACTTTTTCCAGAAATGTTTATTCAACGTGGAAATTAACCAAAATATCCCCCCGATATTTGAACTACGGACCTCCAGCCCCAGCGTCAAGGGATTCCCCACTACCCCACAGGTGTCAAAAGCTACTTGGCGCAGTATACTGCACCATGGGCTGGGTCCATGATTGAAAAACTTCCACGCTGGGTCGTACCAACTTACACAGTCTTGGTATTTTGTGGTATATGGTAGGGTTAGGGTTATTGAGACATTATTGAGCTATGCTGAATGAAGACATCGTGACGATCCCGAAAGCTACGAAGCTACAATGGCTCGAAAAAGGTCTCCTTAAATGAATTATATGTTTACATGTCTTACTAATATGTCATTAGGTTTGTAGATATACAATGTAGATGATGTTTGTCAAAACCATAAATGATATTTGATATTTCGTCCTACAATGTCGGAGGCCCTCTTCTAGATGGTTTATTCCTGGGTTCCTGAATGCAATGGTACTGTTGATATCAGTAGAACATATACATGACTACAACAAAGGCTAAGTTACTAAAGATATGTCCATTAACTTCAGTCGCTAACAGATTTATAATAACCTCTTCTCGACTTAAAAAAGAAAATGTGTACCTCTTCTTTCTCTTTCTCCATGAAAAGATAATCATAATCCAAACATCTCACATCAATTGTTTCCAACAACTGTATCTACTGGTGTGAGACTCATCCTTTACAATGACCCGTATCATTCATGAAACTTTGTAGGCCAACACACCTGTCTCTCCATTTCCATGCAACCTTCCTTGTAACTCCAAATCGAAGAGCAACTTCAGTTACAGAAACTCCAGAATTTTTTCATGTAACTGGATTCTGCATCATTTTTACACAAATGCACTTACCCTATATCCATGAAAAGAGCGTAAACAAAACAGTAAAGGTGTGTGTGTTCATACTCCCGTCGTTGCGCATAGGCCGACGTCGATGGACATCGGCGCGCGAGTTGAAGCAATGTCAACTTTTATCCATTGACGTCGGTCGATGCGCAACGACGGGAGTATGAACGCACCTAAAGTCTAAAGTGTACCACTTCTCCATGAATTTTTTTCTCTGGAGTTTCTGTAACTGAAGTTGCTCGTCAATTTGGAGTTACAAGGAAGGTTGCACAGAAACAGAGAGACAGGTGTTGGCTTACAAACATCATGAATAATCCTGGTCATTGTTAAGGATGAGTCTCACACCAGTAGATACAGTGAGGTGTTTGGAACAATTGCTGATGTGAGATGTTCGGATTGATGATTGTCTTTTTCCTGGAGAGAGAGAAAGAAGAGGTACACTTTAGATTTACTGTTTTTGTTTACGCTCTCATTTGTATAGGGTTAAGTGCAATGAGAACTGCATCATTTTTTATTCAAATGTCCACTACTTCATCGATATTGGTGCTATTGTAACAAATGATGTGTCAAAATGCGCCAGAGGAAATGGCTGTTCTTTCTCACTTGTTGACTTTATTTAGGGTCCTAAGAATTAAACACAGGGCGCCTTGAAAAAAGTGGATACTTTTCTTTTTGTGCGGTCTTTACATGAGGTATAGACTATGTCACCTCTTGTTGATCAACAATGTTAAGAGCCAGGTTCCATTCTATGCAGAGGGGGGGGGGGGGGGGGGGGGGGGGGGGGGCACACATTAACTGTTGCAGTGACTGCTGTTGTTACATATGACCTGTTGGTTTAGTGCATGGTTTCGAATGTGTGCGCACCCTGGCAGGCAAGCTTTTGTTTGCTTGTCTGCTGTGACGTTGTAGGCGACATCATCTATATACAGCACTGATATTCTAACCCGTCTTTGAGTTTGGTAACATTTTATGCACTTGAGTATAACGAAATGGCAAGGATAAATGCTCATCAAAAAGTACAAATACAGACGAGTGTAAATGAGGCTTTATACAAACATGACTACCAAAGCCTAGTGAGCTGCTGATATATGGTAATCGTAATCGTTTTGCCTACAGATCATTCTTGTTCTGACGACTTCCATTTATTGACTGACTTTTCTTTGTAGTTCATCACAATAAATCTTACTTTCTAAATCATGTTCTTGATTCTGAAAGCATGACTTAACCTAACCCATGCGCAATAAATGTAAGGTCTTCTATAACAGCCTGTAAGATTGATCCATTGTGCGATCTTATCTTCTGATTAACCAATCAAAATACAGCTTCCAACTTTATAACAACTTTGTTTGGCTGATTAAATGATACACAAAAGTTGGGAAATGTTTTTTTCTCAATCACCAATTTTTCGGATATTTTATGATATATTCATATCGTTTTACATATCAATGGAAAGCTGATGTGTTCCTCTCTCTCACATTTGTAGCAATCTTTGTTTCAGTGCTCAGCCACATGCTTGAGAATGTGGGAAATGGCTATCGAAATGTGACAAAAGCTTTAATCCGTTCATGAATATCTTACTCATAGGTAACACTGCATCCTCTGTTCAATGAAGTGTTACTTCGACAACTACAGTTGTTACAGTATAGAGTGATGATCTATTGATTTATGAGCACAAAATGGTGATGCTTTTGGCACATTCAGATTGGGGTCTCCCCATATTCTCAAGCAAGTTGCTGCAGTACCAAAACAAGTGATTGCTACACATTTGGTATCACTGGAAAGAAGAACACATCTGCTTTCCATTGATGTGCAACCCACTATGAACATTATAAAGAAATATATGAAAGATTGGCGATTGAGAAAAAAAATCTGAACATTTATTGAGGGGTTTAGATTAGGGACCAATACAAAATAATAATACAGACCTTAGGCGACGAAAAAAAGAAACCCTGTTCTACGGCCAAATGGACCTCTCAAGATGGGTCGGTCGGTCGGCTGTTTTTAAACAAACTTTTCCCCCTTGAAAATGACTGTAAAAATCAAGCAAATCTGTAAAAATGTTGGTGTATTTTGATAAGCAAAAATCAAATTGGGTCGGTGTTCATTTGCACATGAATTTTTTTCCCGCCGATTTCTAAAAAAATGGGTAGGTCGGGCTCGTAGAACAGGGTTTATTTTTGTTGTCGCCTTAGCTGGAAGTTACACATGAAGTTAACTTCAACCTTACTTTTCTTGCTCATTGCAACTTGTTAGGTTGATTCCATGGATGGCCTTCTAAACTGATCTTTGTATCTCTGGAATTCCTCTTCAAATGTTGTTTGTCGTCCATTGCTTAACAAAAATCTAAGCATAACTTTACCTGAATTTGCAGTAGTTGGTACTATTGATCAAATTTGTTATCTACTGAAGATAGCAGCATACAGAAAATAGTATACTTGAATTGAGTGTTTCATTACCCAAAGTGCTTCACACAAAGCCCTACTTGTATTATTACAGAAAAAATGATAATTAGAATTTTAGGATAAATAGTTCATCTGATTTTAGACCCCCCCTGCTATATTCCTGAGACTAAAGCACACAACTATTAATAGGACAAGCGTGGTGTCTTGCTACAGCCTCAAAAGAAATAGAGTGAGATTTAAATATAATTTGGACATACTATTGAAACTCAATATGAACAATCGATCGATCGATCAATCAATCAATCAATCAATCAATCAATCAATCAATCAATCAATCAATCAATCAATCAATCAATCAATCAATCAATCAATCAATCAATCAATCAATCAATCAATCAATCAATCAATCAATCAATCAATCAATCAATCAATCAATCAATCAATCAATCAATCAATCAATCAATCAATCAATCAAACAAACAAACAAACAAACAAACAATCAAACAAACAATCAATCAATCAATCAATCAATCAAAACACTTCCTTGAGCAAATTTATCTGAAAGCATATTATCTTTCAGGTCAGTCACTCTTTTCTCATGGAATTTTTGTCATAACTTATGGAGTGAACTATTAATTAAACTCTATTAAATTAATATTCTTTGATCAGTTAGTCTTCAAAAGAACAAACTTTAAAAAATAAACCCTTGAGTGTGTGGGAGGACAACAATAATCCTTTTTAACCTCATCATGCACAATTAAAACAGATAAGGTGTGAACATTTGGCATTGCTATATAAGACATTCCATCAAACTATTTAACGAATGTCATCATACATGTATTATTCAATGTAATCGTCACAATATTAATATATTCATGACAACGTATGAATGTTTTACAGGAAAAAAGTTCTTTCTTATCACAAATTTATTTGATACACAGCATCTATATAAACATACATATTTATAAATAGTAGAATAGAGAATATTTCTATAAAAGATGGACGGATATCTTGTAAAAATATATAGAAAATCTTCAATTTGGAAAGTATCTTGATCGTTTGTTATTAAACAATTGTTAACATCTTTGGTTTTTATAGCATGGTTAGGAATATACATGATAAGTTTTTTTGTTGGCTACATTTAAACAAGCCTGTAACCAGGATTTTTTGAGAGGGGAGATGGGGATTTTGTAAAAAGTGGACCTTGTTTCTAAAATGTGGAACTTTTTTACTGGGGGGGGGGGGGGGGGGTATTCGTTAAAAGTGGATTCTTTAACCAAAATGTCTACTTTTTCTAACAAAAAAATGGGGGTGGGGGGGGGGGGGGACGTTATAGGCCTACCTTTTAACATTATGAAAGATGAATGAAAAGTTTTTTCTTCTTCTTCAAAATGCTGTTTATATTGCAGATTTCCTGACACCATGTGACCTTATCAAAAATCAAAAATCCTATACTGCTTATGTCTATTCCTTGACATAGTGCATGTTAGTATCTCATGGTTATTGGTTCAAGCCTGGGCCCATACATCAGTTCTGGATTATGATACTGCCATAGGTTTTGTGTTATGATCAATGTGGTCAGTGGTTCGTAACAAAGTAAGCGTGAGCCAGTTGGCCCGGCAACGGTGATATTCTAATATGCACCACGCCAGAGAATTCATGGTGTTGTAGAGCCCCCAACTCCCTCCCCTCCCACAATAGGAAGTTTTAGATTTGGACGATGGACATTTTCTACTACATAATTTTCATTCACCACATTATCTTATCAAAGAAACACATTTTTAAATATCTTGATACAATCAGAAATTGTTCAAGCAGAAGATTACGCACACAAAATATCGGCTCTAACAGAAATAGTCATGACATTCATTTTTTGTTCCATTTACTAGACCAAGTTGCTGTAGTAGACAGAGGTTGATGGTTAACATTGGATGGCTTCTGTTCTTTCCCATCCCCACTTCCTGAAACAGAGGGCGCTTTAAGAGTCGGTAATGCTAGAGGTTTTCTATTGGTTTGTTTCAACACTTCATTCTCATCCTTCAAAACATTGATCTCACGTTTCATGTGGACAAAACTACGAAAGCTTGGGCTTTCGTCGCGTTTAACAACCGTGACTGGCTGTCGTTTTTGAAGTGCCGCGTCTCTATTGCGCAACTCTTCTTCCATTCTCTGTAAAATCATAATAAGTTTATCCTTTTCTGAAAGTTCAAACTCAAGTTGCTCCGTGCGCTCCTGAAGTTGTCCGCGTAGTTCGTGAATAAAGTCGCGGTAATCCGACAATTCCTTTTCTTTGGTCTTCAAATCCTGCGACAGATTTGAAACCCGCATCCGAAGTTTATCGTGCGCCGAATGGCGAACAGAATTGGTCTCTTCCACGCCATCAAGCTCTGTTTGAAGGTCACTCACCTTAAACAAAAGCTCTTTTATTTTCTGCTGGTTCTCCTTTGACTCCAGGACAAGTTCCTGGTTGATTCTCTCATATTCTTGTAACCTCTCGGAATCGGCACGGTATCCTGTGGCCTGGCTGCTGAGGAGGGTGTTTTCTGCATGCAGATGTTCGTTTTCTTTTTTCAACTCCAGAATTTCACGGATAGTTCGGTCAAGTCGTGAATTCACTACCTGTAAAACAGGAAAAGAAAAAAGAAAAAGAAAACATTAATAAAAAGGTAAACATTTTAGGCCTTACAGTTGACTACCTATCAGTCTATTTTATTATGGTTATAATGATAATAAAGCAAGACAAAAAGTATGTCCGCAAGTCAGTGCCCTGTCCATCGTCATGCCATTGAACCCACCTGATCTATCCCTTTAACACTTTTCACATGGCTATTGCTTTTACCCTTACAAAACAGATTTGTCAGAAACCTCTCCCAACTTTCAAAGTGTATCTCAAGAATTACTGAACCAATACTAGGCATGTATGTACTTATTACAATGCATTTCTCATGGTGATTCCAAATATGGTAATGAAATTTATTAATTGTGACATTTTTGAAACATTTTGTGACATTTTGGAATGTCGTCTGCAGGTGCCTGCTGCATGGAAAGTGATTTCTACCATACACAAAACAGATTTGTCATAAACATTTCACAATTTTCAAAGTCTATCTCAATAATTACTGACCCAATACAAGGCATGTTTGTACTTATTTCAAAGCATTTATCATGGTGATTCCAAATATGGTAATGAAATTTAATAATTGTTACATTTTTGAAAGATTTTGTGACATTTGGGAATGCCGTCTGCAGGTGCCTGCTGCATGGAAAGTGATAAGGTTGCTTTTTTTTACACAAAACTGTTTTACCACTGTCTCCAACACATTATACATAGCAGAATTATGCAAAAGATGACCATGCAAATTTGATACCTCATCATAAAAAAATCTCATTTACCAATTTAAACAAATTAATATAAGACCACATTTCCAATTTTTTCCCTGCAATAATAGAGTAATATTCATAAATCTTTTTCTATAATGGTATCTAATTACAAAAATTGCGCTTTTTTCTACGGGTTCAAATTTAGTCATTTTCTTGTCATTAGGGTTTTCCCCATCTTGCAATATTCTCGGTCATTTTATCGCACCGTACAAACATTTCTAAGATATTGACCCGTTCTTCAATTAAATGCTGAATCCCCTCGGATTACGCCAGTCATTTTGCTACACTTTAGAAATGAGTAGCACGTGCACACGACCAATGTGTGCAATTTAATGAGTCATTACTAATGGGAATTGTCTAAAACAATGGGATCACCTTAAAAACAGGTGTTTCTCAATGATGTTAAGGGAGAGTATTGGTTTATCCTGAGACAAATATACTTAAGGTACACTTGTTTCAGGGTTGATCGGTGGGGGAGGGGGAAGGTACACTTGTTTCAGGGTTGATCGGTGTGGGGGGGGGGGGTGGGGGAGTTTATCAGGTGAGGGAGGGGGCTGTTTATTTCTGTTGAAAATTTGATCGTCGCTTAAAATATTCCATTCTTCTTCATCCCCAAAACATTGAAATAGCCTCAAAAAGTATTCACAATTTTCACACATTTTACACAAGCCAAGTGTCAATGCCCAAAAATGTGCACTAAATGTAAAGTAAAGACGATGATGTTCAGTAGTCATGTCTTCACTCCTCTTCAATTCATTACTTATTACAACATGTTTTTATGAAATTCCAACGAGCCACTGCTGCTGAATCCATTTATCCAAAAGTCAATGCCACCTGACACCTCTTGAACTCAACACATAAAATAGAATCCACTACAAGACCCACCGACCTTTCACTTGACTCCAAACCAAGATGGACATAAGAATATTTGATGATGATATGAGACAACTGGACCGAATCAATAACATCTACCCTGTCCGAAATTATTACAGAATACTGGAACTTAACACCGTCATAGAGATCAGGTAAACTGATCGAGAATCGTAGCTTTTGATTTGAATGCAAATGCGAATGCTCTCAACCACTTTGAGGGCTTAACCTTTGTAAACGATACCACCAGTCTTCCTGGACGACGACGGCATTCACGTCTCGAGTCAGACACGGCCACCATTGTTGCACGGCGTTTGCTCTCGTTGCGGTGTGAATTATTCATGACGGGAGGAATGTATTTTGGCGCAAATATTGGTGCGATAATATTGATATACGGTGATTTCATTTTTGAGTTGAGTTTTTGAATAAAAAGTTGATAGTAAAGTGTAATACTTGGCGTTTTTTTATTTTATTATATCAATCTTGTTGGTTTGATTTAATGTCAGGAAAATAAAGCGAAAATGATACCTGCATGATCATGAATCTAAGAGGAAATTTTAACCCAAAATGTAATAAAATAAGGAAAAATAGTTTCCATAATTGAAGATATTCTTGAGATAAGAAAAATCAAAAAACGAATTAGAGAGGAGAGGTGCGAAACGATGGAAATGTGTAGGGGAGATGGAGGGGAAGAGGGTGTTGGGAGGAGACGGAGTAGGGGGTGGGGTGAGGAGAGGAGGAAGGGAAGGAGAGGATGAGAGGGGGAAGGATGAAGGAGAGAGGAGCAGTATGGGGTTGAAAAGGATGGGAGGACAATGATGGGAGGACTAGAGGAGGATAAGGAAAGAAGTGGAAGGTGAATGAAGAGGATGGGGTGGAGCTAAGGGAGGAGGGGGAAGGAGGGATGAGAAGAAAGGAGCAAGGGGGATAGGGGGATCAAAGATGAGAAGATAAGATACCTGGACTTGTATAGGTGTTCATTTTGTTTAAATCAAAATAAATCATGACTAAATATTACAAAATGAGGATAAGACAAACTATTTCACCGGCCTGTAAAACACTAGGTTTTTCTGTGTTGCTTAATAGCCAACTTTTTTAGCCAATCAACAAGTGGATTGATTCGATCAATCACAGCAACTTGTTTTGTTTCTACCCGGGTCACCCATACAAAACAGATGATCCTTATATGAATTAAACAGTGGGTTAACATCCTGACCCACATTCACTCATCGTAAAAACACCCCAAAGAATGATGCGTTGCCGGTAGCAACAGATTACCCGATTCATGTTTCCATTTTGTTTTAAATCGTGTTGGCAAGCTCCCCCTTCAAGATATTTCCACCGTTTTGTCTTGTTCTGAATCATTTACCAATTTCTCCTTTTCAAGTCGAAATCCAACGGAGGTGACGTAAGTCGTGCTCGCGGCAAAAAGAAATTAGCAATTCATGCGGTCACGGGGGAGTTCAACAAATCATGATAGAGACAATCGTGTAAAGCTTTTCAACTCAAAACTATCAGTTGAGAGTTACGTTGCAAACAACAAGACAGTTTGAGGCAAAATCTTTTCTCTCCATTTTCACTCTCTATTTGGATTATTTCAAGGCCCAGTTTTTCTATCTTCTAATTACTTTCTCCAAGACGGAAGGGAAATTAGTTTTTTTATTCTAGCTAAACCTCAATCACACGGTGTTGCAATCTAGCTCTCAAATTTGCCATTTTACCCCCTCCCTGGGGATGCCGGGGCAAGCGTCTGACGGGGTCCACTGCATAACAATGATTATGGTGCCTGCTCATCAATGCAAACCTGACCAAAAATAAAAACGGAAGAAAAAATATCACTAGAAATTTTTCAAAATTTAAGAAAAAACCCCCTCAATCAGCTTTTGTTCCTAGGCAATTCATGATGTTTCCTAATAGGGAAACTACCGCGCTATACGAGCTCTGCGCTCATTAAATTCCCTCCCACTGCCAGGAGCGAAAGGTCGCGCGAGGACAACACAATTTGCGCGCCCGGCAGCTTGGCAAAGCTCCGGCATTATTATATCGCAACGTCCCTTGACAAGCATTCCTATCAGATTTCACTGTAGATTACGTACGCGTTGTATTTCATGACTTGTATGCATTCAAACGATGCTGCACAAACTCTTAATCTTATCCAGCTAACCGGTTTTCTTTCTGCCATCTATACAACTATCGCAGGGCCTGGACAAGTCCTTCTTATTAAACAGGAAAAAAATGTTTGGCAATATATCTTTTACTGCCCATTTCTACACAAATCCTGGATAAAACTTCTTTCTATTATTTTCAAGATAGAGAAAAATACCTACCACAACGTTCAATTTCTAGAAAAAGTTCATTGGTTATCTTGTTGCAGAATCCTGAGATTTTGATTATAAAGTACTTAGTGTTTTCAGTTTATTTTGATATTTTTTATCATTTTTATAATTAATATTGTGACAATCAAAAAAATCATTGGTTTTGCAATCATTTGCTTGTAATCATTCCACAACAATTGACGAGAATTTTTTCAAAAAATTGCACCCACCCGACCTCCTCCTGAGCTGGGTGTTGAGTATAGAACCAAACCAATATTTTGTTTGGCCTTCTGGATGCCCCGGTGGGATTCCCTTTGTGTGTCTAGCCCAATCGGCCAGAAGACCTTACATTTTGACGCTCGCTGAGTATTCATCTGCAGAACAAATGTTGTCTTCCCCGCTCCTTGTTGTAATTGCTACGCAAGGTAACATGAAACAGCGCTGTTTTGATTAAAATTGTCAGCGAGTTTTTCCTTTTCTTCCACCTTGTTCTTTTGCAAAATCTTAACACTTTCCGCGCGGCTATTATTTTTACCATACACAAAACAGATTTTTCACAAACCTTTCCCAACTTTTATAGTCTATCTCAAGGATTACTGAACCAATACTAGGCATGTTTGTACTTATTTCAATGGATTTCTCACGGTGATTCCAAATATCATAATGAAATTCAATATTTTTGACATTTTTGAAACATTTTGTGAAATTTTGGAATGTCGTCTGCAGGAAAGTGTTAAGTTTGACTAAGCTCTGCTAGCATGTTCTGATTACACCACGACGTGCTTAATGAAGCTGGCGATACACCATCTACACGCCCCTACAATAGAACTCACTTTTGATTTTGTGGAACAAAACCAGATTTTTCATTCTCATGACTTGAGATTATTGCGCAGTGAGCGATCCTCACAATCTTTTATTCCGCTGCACAAAACGCAGGTATTATCGCTCACTAGTTCCATTTATAGAGTTATACAAACTAACCAAGGTCATATTGTTTCCAAATCCGAGCCAAAAAAGTATCTCCTTTTGAAGATTTTGCGAAGAAATTAATCCCTGAGGGTTTGATTAAGCTTTGGATGCGGCATCCAGATATAAAGATAACGCGTTGAGGCTTAAGGTGGAATTAATATACATAAACCCACCCAAAGATCAAATAAAATGTTGATATTTATATACAGGGAAACATCACGCCATGAAAACAGTCACTTTTTGAGAGTCCACACTGACTAAACTAGTCGCATTCTGCATGATGAAAACAGACACCTTTTGTGTGGAAATTGTATGATAGTTGCGATTTATTGACTATTTTCATTCCATATATGGTAATTTGTACTGAAGATGACAATTGCTAAGTTTCCAATTGTATAAAAAAAGAGTCAGTTTTGAGCATGTACATATAATCTGCTGTCACTATACATCAGAATCAGTTCGCTTCATTTAGGTGGCTGCTTTTACTTGCTTACATATAATCATATTTATCCCTTCCATTAACTCATTAAACTATAAAATATAGACAACTTGAAGAAAAAAACCTCATCCTATAATCGATAATTAATAAACCAATCACGTACATACACACAACACATGCAGTCCATACCCAATTCCCCGTTAATAAGTTCTGACCGCAGATATATTATAAGCTACCATGTCCAATTAAAGCGATTAACTTCTCCTCCACGTGTGTGTAATACCGGTGTTTTGCGGTCAGTAACACACTACGATACACAAGTATTTAAAACCGGATTGAATATTAATAATTCTATCACCTCGGCGATTATAATCGCCTCTTCATTCTCCGAGGAGGAAGCAATGTCAATCAGCAGGTCCATTGATTAACATTTTGTAAAATGTAAAATGCGGATAATTTTTTTTCTCTCTTCTCGTCATATCCCACTGGTCATCATTCTTTTAGCTATACATCTGTATGATCTGCAGGGGAGTGATATTGATCCTCTGTGCCCTTAATTCCTGACCAAAGAAGATTTGAAAGTCTTCCCACAATGCATTGCTCGAACGCCAGCCAACTAAAGCTTTTTCCACACGATGTATTTGTCGAGCTTTTAAGTTTTAGAAATAAGAAAAAGGAACACTGATAACTAATTTATTCATTGATGAAAACTAGAACGTAAGAGCTCCAACTGCATATGTCTATGGGAACTGAGACAAATTGGAGACCAGGATTAGGGCATTTTGCAAAAACGCAATGCATTGTGGTGGTGTCTTTAAAGTCTTCTTTGATTCCTGACATTACACGTAAGGCGATGACAAAGATGACGGGCTAGGCCTCAAGACGTTAAGCTACGGACGGATAAACGGATGGATGGATAAGGGGGGAAATGAAATATGCATATAATGTTACTGCGTGATGTGATATGACCAAGTGAATATATCTGATATCAGCTGGTTTAGAATGTTCGCGAGTGCATGTATGTATGGCGTATCCTGTTTAACACTTTCCACGCGGGTATTGGTTTTACCATTATACAGATCAGATTTTTAAGAAACCTTTCCCAACATTCAAGGTTTATTTCAAGGATTACTGAACCAATACTAGGCATTATTGTACTTATATTAATTCATTTCTCATGGTGATTCCAAATATGGTAATTAATGTCAATAATTTTGACATTTTTGAATTTTTTTGTGACAATTTGGAATGTCGTCTGCAGTTGCCTGCCCAGTGGAAAATGTTAAGACTGAGAGACATGAATGTAGTATTTTCACTACTCACGTCTCTGAGATACATCAAAGAGAACCACTTGTGGTCAATCAAATAAGATTTGTACACCATTTTTGATGTAAGGAAACGACAAGGCATGTGAGTTCTTGCTTAAAATAGCACCAAATGAAAGACTTGTAATGAGTCCATGGAAAAATATGCTACAGCGCTTTCAAATGATGGGATAAGATAGGGCGCAAGGGGTGTAAGAGGGAGACCACAAATCACTGGTGGGGTGGGAGGACGAGTAAGGATGGTCACAGGCAATTTTGACGAAAACATGAAATTATAAAAACATTAAAGAACCACTTAAAAATCCCAGAAGACACTCCCATCACAAGTCAATCTGTGAATCTTTTGGGAAGTTGAAATCTGATATCAGAATGTCTATTGTATGATTGAATATTCCTTGAATATTTCAAAATTGATCCAGCTGACATTGTGTTTGTTTCTACTGAGGCACTGGAAAGTTAATGCTATTTGAAATAACGGTAAATGTTTTAATCACTTCCATTTCTACTCGCGAAAACTTACCGGTAAGTTAACTTGCCCGTCCATGCCGTGCATATGCAAATGCTGGTGGATACACCCACACGTACATATTTATACATTGGAAGATGACATGAGTTTTGAAATTGAAAAGCCCAGATTTTAAGATGTACTTTATAAAATAATGTTGAAGGAATCAAGCATGCCACACCATTCGACAGTGTAAACATCCAAACGAACAAAATATACTTGAATTAAGGTTGAATTCAAGTTTAGGAATTAGGAATCTCACATCACGTTTGAATATGACGGCGATGACATGTGGAGAGGTCTGACCAATTTTCTTTACATTAAAAAAGTATATGTATACTTCCGGGTTATGAGAACTTTGCGATAAGATTCATCAGGTTGCTGTTTCTAACGGGGCGAGTTAGTGGTAATTACTGTTACCAAACTGCTTTTGGCGGGTTTTTGCTGTTAGAAAACTTAGGTTTAAATAGCGGTATTTGACCGTTTCTACTGGGCGAAAAGGATGGTTGGTACTGTTAATAACCATTAAGTTGCCCAGTAGAAACACGCTCATGTAGGCCTAAAAAGCCACATGTTTCCACCTGTAATACCAAAGTAATTCTGAATCCCATTATAAATTGTTAACAGTGCCATTCCACACCTGCGCCAGAACAATGAGAGCTAAACCCTTATTACAATGTATAGAAGTCAACTGCAATGAACAGATGAAGAGGATAGTTTGAAATATTATGAGACAAACAACATATTATGTCATACATTCATTTCTCATTTCCCAAGACTTAATAATATGACTGATATGGCATTGATATGGCATTTCACACACTTGGTAAGGGACGGCAGAGTGGTCCTATTTCATGTGACAGATAACATCTTAGATATGGGCTTATCTTAAAATGAGTTCCTAAATGGTCAAAACAGTTTCATGACTTGAAGCATCTTACAGCGTGTATGATGTTGCTTAATCCGACTGGGGCAACATAGATTGTATAGATATATTTTGGGAATGTTCATTGTATTACTATGCCTGATCGAAAACGATTGTGATGATAGATAGATTGGACTAGTCCATGGATCCTCAAGGAAAAGGCCGGATATACAGTTTTCATTTCTTCATGAATAATCGCGGTAGCTGCGCACCATGTACGTTCAAATCAAATTAAGCGTTAGATGAAAACGTGCACGCCCAGTGCAAGTTACTAATAATTGCCCGAAAGTACTGCGCCAAAGTGTTCGCTTGTTTTGCTCATTGATCGACCAATCAAATTAAAGCCTCACATCCTTACACTGAATATTCAATGAGTTATGAGGGAACGTGATTAAAGCTTATTTCTGATTGGTTGAATGATAAAATTGTTAATGAGGGGATGACCTGACTTGGACTGTTCAATAACTAAGAAGGGGTGGACAAAATAAACAGAAAGTTAATTAATTATTTGCGCGATTATATCGGTACAAATCAACAATTTGGATAAATATGCATCTTTTTCAGTAATGAATGAGAATAATGACTGCTTAACAACTGTTTTCGTAAATTTGTTTTGAAATCCTCGGTTGTTGTTCTGGTCATTCGGAACCTCTAATTTCAAAACAAATTCATGAAAACAGTTGCTACGCAGTCATCATTCTCTAATCATTCAATCCATTTTACTGTTCCGGTATCAGTCAATACTGGAACACCAAATTGTGTTCCAGTATCAAGAAATACTGGAACTGCCAAATCCTACGATATCATATTTTCAAATTGACCCTATATCACCCTAATGCCTAAAGGGAGTAGCACCCCCGGGATACACACACCATAAGACCAGACATAGTTCAACTTACTGTCAATTATTGCACCAACAACTATTTTGTCACCTTGCTCCTAACCTCAAGTTAACTCTATTCTCACACCTTAACACTTTCCTATTAAAACACAAAGTAGATTATAAATTTGCAAATAAACTTTCAAAAAATGCCACAAAATATCAACATTTCAAATCAACATTCCCATATTTGGATTCCTCATAAAAAATACATTCAAACGAGTACAAACATGACTAGTCTTTGCCCAGTGATTTTCAAGAAGACTCATCAATTTCGTCAGTGTCAGATGCGTTTTGTCTACACGGTGTCATTTTAAACAAGCTCGGGAGATTGCACTGCCGTGTATAGTGTTAAGAATGGGATAGTGATAATGGAAGCCCTGACAGGGTTGCTATGACTAAGCTTATTCATCTGATACGTGATGTTAACACTTTCCACGCGGCTATTAGTTTTACCATATAAAAAACAGATTTTCAGAAACCTTTCCCAATTTTCAAAGTCTATCTCAAGGATTACTGACCCAATACTAGGCATGTTTGTACTTATTTCAATGCATTTCACATGGTGATTCCAAATATGGTAATGAAAGTCAATAATATTGGCATTTTTGAAACATTTTGTGACATTTTGGAATGTCATCTGCAGACGCCTGCCGCTTAGAAAGTGTTACGATGGATTAGCACCTCATATCATCAATATCATTATTTGGCTTCTTTTTTAGAAAATGATGTGCTTCTTGCATTTTTTTTCTGTTAAAATAAAAAGTACTGTGAAACATTTTCACTTTTGCATTTTTTTTCTTTCAACCAAGACATTAAGGTGACAATGAATAATGAATATAATGTATTTTGGCCGATGATTCATCATTAACATAAAGTCAACCCTGCTTCTTTTGAGTTTGGTCCAAAGGATCCAATATTAACCTTTCAGTAATGTGGTAACTTTTGAAAGACCTGACCCATGGGTTGCAACAGGGGTCACTTATATTAACACTATCCACGGCGGCAGTTGTCTGCAGACTACATTCCAAATTTCACAAAATGTTTCAAAAATGTCAAAATTATTGAATTTCATTACCATATTTGGAATCACCATGAGAAGTGAATTGAAATAAGTACAAACATGCCTAGTATTGGTTCAGTAATCCTGGAGATAGACTTTGAAAATTGGGAAAGGTCTCTTAAAAATCTGTTTTGTATATAATGGTAAAACTAATAGCTGCATGGAAAGTGTTAAGAGGGAACAAAATCAAGGTTTTGAATAGATTTTCCCAATCAGAAGGTAATAAGGAGGATAATGTTTCATTGTTTCTTTCAGTTATAAGTGGTTGGAGTAGTGGGGGAGGGGGAGGGGCACCATGCCACTTAATTGACCATAGAGCACCATCAATAATCTTTGTATAGTCTAAACTCCTTACAAAATTCCTAATTTCGGTATGAATTCATGATTAGGTTGATCATTTATGCTCTTTGTTTGAGGTAATCTACCATAACAAACATGTCTGGCATATAATCACCAGATTAACACAACGCACATACATACAGTAGACGAGTTGATAGATTGATGCTTGCTCCGTTACTTATGGTACAAGTCCCCCTTCTCCAATCCGCATGACCGATATGCAGAGTGTCAAAATGTGTCTTTTGTAATCAGTTTACGCCATGCCTGGGTGGCTTACGCGGCCGTTGGCTCGCTCACGTCACCCGGTTGCCAACTCACAGCCCACGTAAGCCTGGTTCCCCTACTGGCAACACCTCCCTAAAGGCAACACCTCTAATTTGTTTCCATGCTCCGTTGCCAAAAGTCAACGCAGAAAAAAAAAATCTGTGCCATTTGGATTTGTGCGGAAAGTGCAAGATCAGTCTTACTCGGAAAGTGTGAAAACGTAATAGCTGCCTCTTTGGCTTTGATCACGTTTGCTCCAGTTGTATCATCAAAAATAGATCAGATATACCCACGAGATTCCTTTTGAACAACGGTTACTTAAACATCAACCGTAATTCCAAAGTACCAATTCCATACACTAACTCAAAGCAGTGGCGTAGCTAGGATTTTTTTCAAGATTTCTAAAATTTTCGTAAAAGGTTGCCCCAATTTTTTTTCTAGTCACTTACCTCGCGTGAATTTCACGTAAGTGGGAGGGGGGGGGGGGGGGGGGGGGGGGGGTGAGGTCAAAATTTTTCGCACAGTCAAAAAAAATAATCGCACAGTCAAAAAAATAAATCGCACAGTAAATGTACTACATGAACAATTTCTCGTCCCCATTTTTCCGCTTCTCCGTCCCCATTTTAGGTGTCCAGGGGCAATCTGCCCCCCCCCGCTGGCTATGCTACTGACTCAAAGCCGTTCCTATAGTAGTTCGTACAAGAGTATGATAAAAGGCAGCCATGATATTGTTACCATATTTGGGTATGTAGATCTTCGCAACGCACGGATGTGTAAACATGTAACAGTACAAAGATAGGCTTGTGTAGTAATATGTTATAGTCATGATTTTCTAATAAATGCTCCAATAATGCTTGAGTAAACAGCCCGAAGGCAACGATGGGGTAAAACACTGCGGCGAGGATTGGATGGTTATGGCAATAAATGTAAGAGAACACAAACAAGTCAAAAAAGGAAAGGAAGAAAAAAACCATATAAGTACTATTGCAACATCAAGATGGTTTAAGTTTTTTATCCAGAGCACTATATCTCTCTCTCTTTGCCTTCCGGCGGGAAAACAAAATGGACTTGTAGCGTCAGATCTAGATTTTTAAGGGTTTGAGATATGTGTGAATCCGAACTTGGTTCAAAACTGGTTTCCACGCTAGTTATCTGATTGCTGCTCCTAACCCAATGATGTAAAAAATACAATATGTGTACAATATGTGAACCATCACATCAAAACAGACCGGATGTCGGCAAACCTCATTATGTGATGTGATCAAGCGGAATGAGTCGTATGTCGGGAATATTGATTTTAAGTTACAGGTAAAAAGAAGTGACAAATTCTTATGTTTTACTTTGTTTTCTCAGTTGTTAAACTATCTGTAACTTAAAAACTAGAAGTTTCATTTTAGTGGGGTTTGGCCCATACTGTAGCAATAACCCTAACCCCCAAGGCACCTTTTCCAAAGAATTTTTTCGCGGCCAAATAGCGAGGGAGAAAAGTGCTCGAAAAGGGCTTGAAAAAGGCTCGAACCCCGGACCTCTGAGTTCAGAGGCATACGATATACCGCTAGGCCATGGGGGGAAACCATACATGTATATACCCTGGGGCCATTATTACATCGAAAAAATGCCAAGCTGGGTGACACAAGCACACCGCATTGTAGTAATTCGTAGTACAAGAGTGTTAGGGTTTAAGATATAAGAAAGGGGAAGACTTCTGCTTTCTGTTAAACAGTGCTATGTTCCAAGTCTGATCTCTATTGTGAGCACAGGGATGGTTGTAATAAGTTGCGTCAAGTGTGCCAACTATTTTTTTCCTATGATTGTTGGTTAAAAACCCAATACGGGGATCAGCCTCTTATTTTGACTGAGTAAACCAACTTCGTACCCTTAAAACCTGAGATGCTGGTGCTTTGTACCTAATGGTATTAATGGATGTTGTGGTAGACATAAATTGCCCCAATGTTTTTAAGATTCCACACGATGCTGTCAAGATACATACATATGAACTAATGGTCAGGGATATTTGGTCTCAAAATGGATCCATATCGAGGGCTCAGAAACGCAAGGCCTTATCTCCATTTTGACCATTTTGAGAAAAAGACTATTGAAGATTTTTAAACACATTGAGGAGATGGAGATGAGGCCTCGTGATACTGGCTGTAACTTTGAAAGGGGTTGTGTTATGGAGATATGCTGTGTGTTACTGGAAAGAGAATTTCTTTCTGAAAATGTTGATACCAAATTCTCATTTTTGAAAAAATGGAGATGAGGCCTTGTGGTCCTGAGCCCTCGATATGTTTATATTCATTTGATATTTGGTCACAAAATGAAGTCATGTTTGTATTCATTTGATTGATTTTTAATGCTGATTCTAAATTTGATAATGAAATTCTATATTTCAGATTTTTTTTAGGGTTATTTTTACAATGTTTGTATTCACTTGAATGCTTTTAAAAGTGAAAGAGTCCAAATAGGGTAGTAAATAAATCCAAATAAATTCATGAAAAACTGTATTTGTTTACAAGAACATAGTACTAAAGAAACTTAGAACAACACTTAGGCCAAGAAAAACAGATGATCTGCTTCACATACCCCACTAGTATAAGTGGAGTCACTTTTGCTAACCCTAAGCGATGAGCCAAATTTTGGTGTGTGTGTTTTGAGTTGTCCGAAAAGAATTGGAAAAAAGGCTCCAAAAGGGCGAAAAAAGAAGAACAAAGGTGGGCCAAAAACACAATAGAAAAAGAATTTCCGCATTTAGCCTTGTTATTTTTCTAAAAAACCCAACAAAAAAACACCGCATACCGCTTAGCTATTTTCCCAAAATTTGAGACAGAACTTTTTTGTTGTTGGTCTTACTGCATGCAAAATATCGAAAATATCATTTTCACAATACCCCATTATTTCATGTTGAGTAACAGACTGGCCGTGCGGGAGGAGTGGCAAACCCCCTACAGCCCAACGCTAAGGAAAGAGAGATGGGCACTCCGCGTGGTTAATGGTGCTCAAATTTGCGCAAGTGAATTGTATAACTATGACTACATCGACACCAGGACTTGGCCACAGCGAAATTTAAAAATTGCATGTTGAGAGATGACAATTTTTTTTCGTTTTAAGTATGATGTTTTGTTCTATATAATTACGCAATTTGGGCTCGATAATTATTTTTCTAACGTGTAATGCACAATGATGTGCTTGCGGGACACCTCCTTTAAGGTATGGCACCCTTAGCTATTTTGGGGTTACCATATTCTCCCTATTAAGCGCCCATAAGGGCATGGGCTATAACTACACAGGTGTTGTAATGCTTGAATGAGCACACAATGAATGGAGGAATACCCAATTCAAAAGTTGCTGAATGACGTATTGAAAAAGGATGGTTAAGCAACTTGAACCAGGGTCTTTGCTTGAACACCGCACAGTTGTTGTGCTGCTTGAATGAGCACATTGACTGGAGGAATAAAAAGGTGAAAAAATGCGGTGTTCAAGCAAAGACACTGGTTCAAGCTGCTTAACCATCCTCCTTTTAGTGTTGCTGTGCACACATACATTAATGTGTGCCAAAAATCATTTCGATGGAGTAACTCATTTTAAAAATATCAGGCATCATCTAAAGGGGAACTTATTTTTGGTTGAATTGTGTATTACATGGTTACTTACATCTATTTTCATGTCATGTTTCTTTAACTGTTCTATCTGTTCAGTAAGTCTGTCATTTTCCAATTTCTGTTCATCGATTATATTCTGTAGCTGTAAAGATAAACAAATAAGATACAAAATTGAAAATCATGAATTTTTAGAGATGTAAATAATAAATGTGACCCGTCAGGTCAAAATGGACATGTTGGAAGCCTAAGTCAAATCCGAGTTATTGGTATGACTTAAAAGAGCACATTTTAAGCTTTGAAATGAAACCATGTTGAAGGTAATCGGACTTTGTAAGCACAATATATGATTTGAAGAAGCATATTTTTAACTTTTATTTTCTTTATATTTTACCAAATATATTGGACTCTATTCTTTAAACTGTGTTTGCCGACAACATGTCCTTTTTGATGTGACTGGTCACAAAATACACTTTACATCAACACAATAATGTGTGTCGTCAACTTGTATAAAATACTAGCAGCATACAGTTCAAATGCGGCGCTAATAAATGTGCCCCCTTTATCCTAAATCAGAGTAGCAAAGGAAAGTGCTATTTGTTGTACAAAATTGACCCTGTATCCCGCAGCATTGCAACAAGGATTTATTCAGTAAGCTTCTAACATGAACACTTGAATACCGCTGCTGCACATCCCAGATCAGGAGAGAAGATCACCATACCTTAGGCGACAAAAAACCAAACCCCTGTTTTACGGGTGGACGGACCTGTCAAATAGGGTCGGTCGGTCAGTTTTTTTTTTGAGTTTTTTTCACCAAAATCTGCAAAATCAGGATTTTTGGCAAAATTTGTGGAAAAAAAATCAGACAGATTTTCTGCCAAAAAATGGCTGATTTTACATGATTTCAGAAAAAAAATGCTACAAACGAAAACAAAAACACAAAAAGTGGGTCGGTCGGGTGCGTATAACAAACAGGTTTTTTTCTCCCTCGCCTTAAGGCAGCTATTCATTGTCCAAGTTTCTGAGCCAATTTTACATCCAATCCTATCACCTATTGTGCTAAATAAATCCCATCCTAGATTAGAAAAGGCAGATGAAACCGCCATTGGGCAGCCATTTTGTTTTTGTTTCGCCTACAAGGCGTTTAATTGCCCTATCAGTCAGCCTCCAGTACATACAGACAGCCGCCAATGACTTCTGCGCTCTTTCGGGCCATTGGCTTCTCACCGTGACAACGGACCATTCATCAAGTCAATCGTCCAATCATGACAACTGACCATTCATCAGACCTCATAGCCCGATATCACTGTTATTGCGACGATTGTAAACGGTCAGGAGTGACCCCCGTGATAACCTGCCAATTAGATCCATCAATATAGCGTAGTGTTCCTTTTTTTTTTGCGCTCAATTTAACGGCAATCGCGATTATCCACCCGCGCCATTTGAGGAGATATGGTGGATGGTCGTATAGGTTTTATATTAAAACAGACTTACAAATCACTACCTTGTGGTCACTTCAGTTTAGTTTAGATTATTGGTTCTCTTCACAAATCAATCTGTTTTAATAGGTTTTATTGTCTTTTTAATTTAGATTTTGAAGGGTTACACACACGCAAGATTGACACTATCTATTGCAGTCTTTATTTTCAACAGAATAACTGACTTACAAGAGTGTCGTATTACAGGAATTACTTTTCAAGAAGTGACAAATGACAATCAACAAATAGAAGATGGACAACACATGATTGACAGATGGTTTGATGGCCCATTCAAAAACAACAACTTTGTGGGCCCATTTAGTCATTTGGCACAGAGAAAAGCACCCTCATTTCACTCATAACTAGGGTTTTGCGCTTTATGTAATGCTTTCCTATATGATAACGCATACCCAAAGAATACTAATCTCTACAAGTTGCACAGGCCCCCAAATCCAAAATTCGACGCGATTTGTTATTGTGACATACCATACTCATTCAATATGCAACGCCGTCCTTGCGCATGACGCTGCGCGGTCTTTTAGCAACGCAACAGTTGCACGCTATCTAACAGAGACGCATCGGACGCCTGTACACTGCAAAAAAGTTGGTCATTATTTGTTGTATATCAGGTTGGGCAAACTGTTTTACTTATTTGTTGGTCAAGGCTTGCTCAATAATAGTTAAATGTAAACTCTTATTGGGCAAACTCTTATTTTGACCATTTATTTTACTGCGAGAGGAGTAAAGTTGGTTAAGTTTATTTTATTTATAACTGTTGAGCAAAATAAATCACATCAGTTGGGCAACTTTGTGGTAAAATTGCGTGAATTACACTTGTTGTGTAAAAGATGTTAATATGTTGAGCAAAGTTTTCGATCATGCGCACTGCTGTCTTTTCATTGAACAACTGTTGGGCAACGTTCGCGCTGTTCAGTTCTGGAAAACACATTTCGATCTTTTCGTAAAATGGCCGGTGAAGGAGTAGCAGGGTTGCTTGACGAGTGCTGTCCGGTACTAATTGACACCTTTAAAAGTGAGTTTTCTCTAAATTGAGTACAAATACATGTACATATTATACGGTGTTGCTTGCCTCATTTCATTCTGACCGCTGTGTATGAAGAAATAATGAGAAATTTAGTGAAGTTGTTTACCAGCCATGCATGCATGCTAATTGCTATACATGTTACGTAGGCCTAGCAGTTAAGCTTACGTAAAGCTTATCTCGTTCTTCAAGTACAGCCTCTGGTTCTGGTTCGGTTAAGTCGACGTTGTACAGATCATCGGTCAACTTTGACTCGAGGCTCAGTGTGTTTGAATATTCAATGTAGGAGCACCTCGGACTGATACTAGGCCTACTAGCCTAGGCCTACATGACTAATTATTTAGGTACAAGGTGTACAAATTCAACTGTACTCTTGCAGGTTGGGATTAAGAAAATGTATTTTAAATGAAGTCAAACGGACATTCCGTTGCAGAGATTCAGCTATTTGAATGTCGAGGAAATTCAGCCATCTAGGCCTAGGCCCTACCTATAATTATAGGCCTAGGAGTGAAACAGATGTGTGGACTGCACAAAGTAAATTTAGGCAACACTGAGTGGTCACGGTTAATTTATTTAGGTTGACAATTTAATAATCTTTCTATGCCCCCCAAAAATCAAGACCTGGACCCTTCATAAAAAGAAGAAATTTCAGGTTCAAGACAGGAAAAAAATGATAATAAATTGACATTAGATTAAAAAGCACCCAAATTGGTCATTTTGGTCAAAAAAGTTGGTCATTTTTTTGTGTATATCTGGTTGGGCAAAATGTTTTACTTATTTGTTGGTCAAGGCTTGCTCAATAATAGTTAAATTATTCTTATTGGGCAAACTCTTATTTTGACCATTTATTTTACTGCGAGAGGAGTAAAGTTGTTATTAAAAGAAATCAGGAATTTTCAAAATTTATTATGTGTTCCCCTTTACTAGCCTTTTTTTGTCCCCTGATGCTGCAATTTTGGTATTGTAGTTTAGGTGCATGGCACACATCAAACCGTACTGGGGTAAGGTACAACTTGACCTATAATGTAGATCAAGTTAGGTGGTTCGATTCCATCACCAGTTATTGTATGTGCCTGCCTGTACCGACACTTGATACCTTGTGACAATGTATCTATGACCCCTGTATGATCTACCGTTTATTAGTTACAGTGAGCCCTGTTTTAGCCAATCAGAGGTCTAGCCTGGCTGCCTGGTCACCATGGCAACCATGCAAAAATAACATGTTTAAATTAAGTAAACCAACATGTGATCAAAAATATGTACAAATATCCAACAGTTTCATCAAATTTTGTCCAACAATTGGTACAATCAACTATGTTGGTTAGTTATTTTGCCCAACAGTTTCATCAAATATTGCCCAACAATTGGTGAAAAATATTTAACCAACTATGTTGGGTGAATATTTTGCTTAACAGTTTAGCAAAAAATAAACCAACATATGAACCAGTAATGTGTAAAAATGCCCAACAGTTTCATCAAATTTTGTCCAACAATTGGTAAAATCAATGTTGGTTAGTTATTTTGCCCAACAGTATCATCAAATATTGCCCAACAATTAGTGAAAAAATTTTACCCAACTATGTTGGGCGAATATTTTGCTTAACAGTTTAGCAAAAAATAAACCAACATATGAACCAGTAATGTGTAAAAATGCCCAACAGTTTCATTAAATTTTGTCCAATAATTGGTCAAAAATATTTGCCCAACTATGTTGGGTAATTACTTTGCCCAATTTTTTAGCAAGTTTTTTACACCAACTGTTGGTCATAATTTTTGTCCAACTCTTGTTGGTTAAATTTTGACCAACTGTTTCATGTGTTGTATATGGACCCAACGTTGGTCAAAAAGTTGGTCATTTTTTGACCAATATTTTTTGCAGTGTATGTGCGTTAAAACGTTGCATGAAAATGGTAAAACGAGATGCACTATGCTGTCCGCCTTGACGACGAAATCGAACAAAAATATGCCAAATACCCTCAGATCATACGGTGACCATGGTCAAAGTCCGTTAGTGCTCGGCCTGTGGGTATACCATTTGTGAGTTGATTTAAAATCATCAAACACTTTATGCGGACTTGCAGACACTACTTTAATCAATCTTAACAGATTTGTCTGATTTTTTTAAATTTCTGGAATTTTTCAGAATATTTTCAGAATGTTGTCAAATTCTAGTTAATTTCTCCTATTTACTACCGTTTTGAAAGACCATTACGGATCATTGTCAACTCCCTTGAGTATTTTATAGTTTTGAAGGATATTTGATAAGAGAGGTTTGATTCTGTACAAAGAATCTATCAAGACTGAAAGGCTTTTTTCCTTAAATATTTGGTCATTGACCCCGGGGAGGGTACTCGAATTTGAAGAGGGTAGGGGTGTGCGGCTGGGCAGTCTGAAAACAGGGGCTTACCGAACTGAACGGCACCAAAACAGGGGCTTACCGAACTGAACGGTCGCCGAAATTGGGGTCTTAGAGAACTGAATTCTTATACAAAATTGTTTCTTATAAACTGAATTTTAGGCAAAATGTTGCCTTATGAACTGAATTTAGGCCAAATTTGAGGCTACATAACTCAAATTCATAAGATTTTCAAACATTTTATGATTTTTTGTTGAATTTGGGGTCTAGGGGAACTGCCAATGGATGAAAAGGAGGTCTTATGGAACTGCCAGTGGATGAAAAGGAGGTCTTAAGGAGCGGCCGAAAGGCGTGAAAAGGGGTCCTTGCCAGCCGCACATACCCGTATGGCCAATATACGTGAGTACCCCCCCCCCGGGTCATTGACGTCTTAGGTTTTGTTTTTTGCAAAATGTAAACAATTTCAAGTGTTCATATTTTAGTGTTTAACGTAAGAATTGTTATAGTGGTGTGTTTTTCATTTCTGATTGTCAAGGGGTATAGGAGAGTAAGATTGACACCATCTATTCCTGGACTAATAACTGACCGATAACTGAGAGGCGGGTGGTATTGTACGAGATAAGAGGAGTAAGGGATATGTTTCAGAGTTGACAATTGGCAATCAACAAATTGAAAAAGGAAACAAATAACTTTTGTATAAGGTTATTAAAAAAGAAGGGAAAGTTTGCTTCCACATGGAGGCAGGTGCGTAAACAGGTCTTCATTTTTTTTTTGGGGGGGGGGGGGGAGATTGGGGAAGGGGGAGGGGGAGAGGCCTCTGATCAGGAAGGGGCATAACTGACCTATTTTAATGAATATACATGATTTGCCATGTTTCATTTGGGGCACCAGGGGATGGGGGTGGGGGAGCAAGCCTTCTGGCAATGACCCCCTCCCCTAGTTATGCCCCATGCATGGAGGATATATGAATGGAGTTGACTAAAACAAACAAACAAACAAACAAACAAAACATTTTCTATGTGTGAACCTTTGAAGCAGGTCAATCATTTTGTTTTTTCTTCAAAAAAAAGAAGAAATAAAGAAATGTTTGAAAATATAATCAATTTAGAGCTCTTAGTCTTACCCATCAAATCATCATATCAAAAATCCAAAAAAACAACTTATCATGTCATATGTGTGCCCTAGTTCACAAAAATAAAACGTTGGCAAATATTGCATTATATCTTTTAGTAATAACCGGTGGGTTATATTTTCTCCTATGGTTTCCATGCAATTATAAAATTGCAAAAATCCACAACAAAAAGAGTGAAGAAACTCCTGTCTATTGTTCCGGTGTAATCCAACAAAAAGGTCCGGGGGGGGGGGGGGCTATTCTTTAACGATTTGGGACCTATGGGTTTTTCTTTTCACAAATCATACCCAATGTTTAAGAGATTTTTTTTGCAAAAAAGTGACCCACACGCTTAGAAAAAATGGTTCTTTAAAGAACCAAAAATAGTTCCCCAAACATGATACAGAACCATTTTTGGTTCTATGAAGAACCTTTTTCGAAGGTTCTGTAAAGAACCCCTCTATTGAACCTTCAAAAAAAGTTCTTGAAAATTGAAGAACCCAAAAAGGTTCTTCATAGAACCAAAAATGGTTCTGTATCAACCAAAAATGGTTCTGTATCATGTTTGGGGAACTGTTTTTGGTTCTTTAAAGAACCTTTAAGGGTTCTTTAATTTCTTAGAGTGCATAAGAATGGCACATACCTGTATGAAATATATACCTGAGTCCCCCCCCCCCCCTCCCCCGGGCAAAAAGGGTGATCTAGTGGTGATTGTTTTCCCTGATAACCCATGGTGTCATCAACCCCCAACTATATTAACACTTTCCACGCGGCTGTTTGTTAGTTTTACCATATACAAAACAGATTTTTCTGAAAACTTTCCCAATTTTCAAAGTGTATCTCATGGATTACTGAACCAATACTGGGCATGTTTGTACTTATGTCAATGCATTACTCATGGTGATTCCAAATATGGGAATGGATTCGATAATTTTGACATTTTTGAAACATTTTGTGAAATTTTGGAATGTCGTCTGCAGACGGCTGCCGCGTGGAAAGTGTTAAGCAACAGATTTTGATTGCAAGCTATCTTTTCGAATTTGTAAAGAATGTGACAAACAGAGAAGAATGGAAGAAAGTAGTATTTCATTAAGAATTGTCCTCTTCAAATTTAACACTTTCCGTGCGGCAGGCGTCTGCAGACGACATTCCAACATTTCACAAAATGTTTCAAAAATGTCAAAATTATTGAATTTCATTACCATTTTTGGAATCACTATGAGAAATGCATTGAAATAAGTACAAACATGCCTAGTATTGGGTCAGTAATTTTTTAGATAGACTTTGAACATTTGGAAAGGTTTCTGAAAAATCTGTTTTGTGAATGGTAAAACCTGGGACTAACATATCTATTAGATATGTTAGTCCCAGGTAAAACTTATAGGCGCGTGCAAAGTGTTAAGATAGTTTAATTTATTGGTGATTGTTTGATAACCATTATATTTCCCTGCTAGTCCCGCGCTGAGCCCAGGGGTGTCACTCCTGCAAATACATGATACTGATAACGATTAAGACTTCCAAGTTTTCTTGACAATGAGTGAAATTTAGGACCTTAACCCTAACCTTAACTCCCAAGAGTGTTTTGAGAATAACAAAAATCAGGGGAGAAAATGGGTCAAATCTTAGGAGAAATTGCAGCTCCCGCCAGGAATCAAACCGGGATCCAAGAAAATAACCAGGTCGACTGCGTGGAGGTCCCATATTTTTCGTTTCGGGGATGTGACGCCAAATAGGGTCGCATTTTCACCCGTCTGGTAAATGAATAACCCCTTTTCATAGCCATTTTTGTTAAATTTATGGGTCTAAAATCCTTAATTTTGAGCGCACGCTACCAGCACCTAGTAGTGTAAGTGTTTTGCAGTGATGGGGAAGGTTAGCATTTTCCACGCGCTATTCAGTTTTACCATTACAAAACAGAATTTTAAGAAACCTTTCAATGTCTATTTCAAAGATAACTGGACCAATACTAGGCATGTTTGTATTTATTTTAATGCATTTCTCATGGTGATTCCAAATATGGTGATGAAATTCAATAATTTGTAATTTTGCAATGTCGTCTGCAGACTCCTGCCGCATAAGGTTAACAGTGAAACCAAACATTCTCAGTTCATTGCTTGATTAACTCTTTATTTGTTTCAATTTTTGGTAACAGGTGAGACCCCAATATTATTTAAGTACCCCCCCCCCCCCCCCCCCCCCACCCCCCTCTGGCCTGGCTCATAGACTGACTAGACCATTGCTATATTAAATTTGAACAAAGCCATTGTCTTTGATTTGAATAAGAGTTAGCGCAAATTTTGATTGCTATAGATTACAATCACACATCTCCAATCAGAGATATTGATGCTTTACAAATTAAATATCCATATCTGTATGGTGCATCTTCAAGTTTAATCTCTGCTTAATCACTTTTGTTCAATGGATGTTATATAAAAGTGCCAACTTTGATTGGAAAGGATATTATAGCACTAATGACATTTTCTAATTACAGCGAAGCCATAAACGTACGGAAATTTCATAAAATAAATCAAAATATTTATAATTTTATACACAAAGGTATAAAGAGAATCTTGTGTAATGGCAACAAATTGCAGTGATCTTTCTCTGCAAATGCCCCTATACGCATAAATTAGGATAAAAATCAGTGATAGACGAGTAGAAGAAAATACATTACCTGTCATTTCCTCATACAGTAATACCCCTATCCATTTTATTCTTTCATTCCATTAATTTTCAAGTCTTATATCGTCATTGTTCTGTCAAAACCATGCATGTCCATTTGGCCCTTCAGCATGTATAAAATAATACTTCCTATCTATAACATTTGGGCAGTCTGCTTTAAACAAGTTCAAAGGCCAAAAACACATATCTAAAACCTTGTAAGTGCTTTTGCCACTGAACATTTATAAACCAACACTTCCTACGCATAACCGTTGAGCAGTTTTAGTTTATATACATGTTAATGGGCCGGAAAAACATACACGGTTTTGACAGAACATTGACGATATCATGATGAACAAATTATGCAAACTAGCCACGTCTAACGGACAATGATAATTTTCCTATTTACCCCCTCTCCCAGGAGAGTCCCCCTTCTTACTATAACACATTACTCTTTGCCAAATCTGCGCTAATGGACACAATTGTCAAAAATATGACAAATAAAAAAGGAAATCTTTAAATTATTCGCCTCGCATACTGTTTCTAGTTGTACAATACCATCATGGTCGTATCAAAAATTAACCGTGTGATATAATCGGCGCGATATTACGCGGCATCGGGGGCCTTGACTAATGGGTTGATGATGGTCATTGCTAATCCGCGGCTATTATCGAGGGAGCCAGATAGAAGTACAAACTTGTAATCCAGCACCAGGTCGTGGTCTTGCATACGAGTCGGCTCTTTTAAAGCGTCTTATAGGGCGTGTGGGTGCAGGTAAATTCAATGGTCCGTCGGTTGGTGCGAAGGGTAAAGATTTCCAACCGGCTATAAATACAAACGGTAAATTAAGTCGTTCATTTGACTCTTGTTTTTAATTTCCATATTGTGAAACAGTTAGGGGGCAAAAGAGTGGTTTGATAGAGAGAGTAAATGCATGGACTACATGTAGTGGTAATATTATAGGGCAATGGAAGGAAAAACTGGCTGATGCTGCTAGCTAAGAGGATTGGTAGCCTTTGTGAATAATACTACATAACACAGTTTTCTGTTATTTTTTCAATCAAAAAAGTTAGCAAAGGGGAAAATACATACAAAGTTGATAAAATTGTAAAAATGTCTCGAAGAAAGTTCCCCCATATTTTCAAAATGCAGGGAATTCCATACCATATTCTTTGCTAACCCTTGCTGCATGAAGTATAATCATTCAGTTGGACAATATAAATGGTCTTACACTTTGAAAATGGTCTAGAAACAAATGAGAAGGCTGCGAAAATTGTGTGCATAGTGCGGCTTGACTTCTATCAGTATCATTATTTACAAAGTAATATCTCGGTGAAACGGATTGAAATTTGGATGTATCCTTCACGCTGTGTTTATCTGCATGGGAATGCAATTAAGAAAACACAAAGGTGAACTTTTGTGATGAAAATGAGGGCGCTTGTCTTGACCATATTACTGTGCATCTTTAATGATAAATTATGACTCTATGAGCGTGTTTCTGCTGGGGAAGAAACCGCTAATAAACGCTAAGTTTGTCCAGTAGAAACAGGCAAACCCGGCAATAATCGGTATTTTTGGTAATCCCAAAAACCTTCACAAACCAGGTTTGGAACCGGCAATAAACCTAATAGAAACAGAAAAGCGATTCTTAGCGGTTTGCGCCGTGAACCGTGTCACGCTGGGTTATACACATTATTGTGAAGCAATATTTTTCAGGTGCGGTGGCATTGTTTGGTATTGCAAAAGGTCAAATGTTGTGGCCCACGACTACGATCGATAAACTTAGCGGTAACTTTTCGTGAGTAGAAACAGGGGGGGGGGGGGTTAAAAACTGACCAATTGAAACTTAGCGTTTATTAGCGTTTACTTTTTGCAGTGTCCCAGCAGAAACACGCTCTATATCTGTGATATAACAAAGCCTGTACAGCCACTAAGCGGAATCGGGTTCAAACTGTTGCTTGACTGAAATGGTGTATTACATGTTATGAATGTCCTTTTTGATGTTTGAAAGATGATTCAAAATTCTACATACTGTAAACCACTTAATTTCTTGATTTCTAATTTTGTTAATTTTGCAAGGGATGTGGATTCGCAAAATTAAACACCTGGAAATTGACAATTTTGCATTGAAAGTAACAGTAAATTTCCAGATTCGCGAAATAAAGTATCCATAAAATTATAGTGTTTTACAGTAGTATTGATTAAACTGAAATAACTTTTCAGTTCAGACAGCAGATTGATTCATGCATTTTCTCTAGTTTGATTTGGGGTGAAACCCACCCACATAAGCAGGCTTTCTCCCAATTATTTTAATAACAAATATCTATGAAATGCATAATTGGTTTCAATAATGGTCTCATTGCACATGGTCTAACCTTTAAATAAGAAAATACATAAAGATACTTTTCTTTTCTTTGAATAAGTTCATCTGGATTGTTTGTATTGATAAATTTGAAGCCAAACCATACACCAGACCAGAACCTCGCGTAAAATCGTCAAACAGCGAACAATTTATATCTGCGAACATCAGCGAACATGTAAAGGCCACAAATCATAACATGGAGGGACATGTTATAGACCGGGAATCGCACCAGACCATTATATGGCTAAAGGAATCTATCTGGATCAGGAGGAGAGACAATAAAACACTTTTAAAACAAGGATGAGGGTCCTACAAACAGCATAACATCTATGATCAACTCATCCTGCCCAGCAGGAATCAGAGTTGCCAGTCTGATGAAGCTACCAGCATGCATAGTGAAACGTCATTAAACAGTGAGTAACATCTTTCACTTCTTTTGGATTTGTACACAAAGAAATCTCAATATTACATAAAGATACTTCCAAATTTATCCCCAGGAATTCCACATTTTAGTTGGAAATACATGAAGTCATTTTCTCAACAGGCGAATGTATGATATATATTCCCGGGGGAGGGGTACTCCCAATTATCTTTTTGATGGAGGTATACCACTGGAAGTTTGAAATTCACCTAACCCACTTTTTAGGGGTGTTTTACATAACAAAATGGCCGGTTCCACTAGATTCTTGTTGTTGCAATTTTCTTTACAGATTTGTGACCTTGTTTACAAATCATTAAAGAATTTGAGCAAAAAGGCGACCCATTAGAGCGGCTCATACCCATATACCTTATGTGTGAGTACCCCCCCTCCCACAGGCATCTTGCCAACAGGTGAATGTATGATAGATCTCTCCATAATTGCCTCACTGATCCCATTATATATGAGCCATATAGTATGATTCACTAGAAGACGCAGTCTAAATGACACTGTAATCTTGTATGATGCAGTATGGTAAAATCAATTTCAATAATTGCTAAAAAACTAAAAAGATATGTTCAAACGGACAATTATGAAGAAGAATATAATTACATTTTCATCATCATCCTTTATCAATATCTGTCATTGTCCTCACTCTGAGCAAAATGTTTCAGTGTATTCACTCTTATAGCAAAAAAGGATAGATTTAGAACCTTTTTGTCTTCTATACAGAACCCTCTGAAGTGGTTTTTGAAAATGTAAAGGTTTTGAAAATTACCAACACAGTCTGATGCAACCATTTGTTTTAGTTATTTAGAGGACCCTTATGAGTTTCATATTAAGACAAGTTTTAAAACAAAGAATGTTATTAATTACATTTTATGTATTTCTTTCTTCTTCTAAAAGTGCAACAACAACAAAGATCTTCCTCTAAAAGTGCAAAATCAATTTTTAATTTCATCTTATGTAACCAGCCCTATGTGTCTTAATCTTCTCTCTTACAGTGTAACAGATTTACAGAAATGTACATGATGTCATCTGCTAAGCCAATACATCCTCATCTCTTGAGACAAAGTCCAGGAAACCTATGTGTGCACATAGGCTAGTTCACTACTTCCTTGGCATCATGGAATCATACTCTGACATCAATATGTTGACTGTCCCATGTGTACTGGATGGGTCATAGAACTACTGAATGAGACTACTGAAATTAAGCAAATCATACCCAGAAACAAATTTCCAAACTGTCTCAGTGTACTGGCATATATGGGTCATTGAACTGTGCCCATGACATTGAGACTACCCAGAAACTAATGAGTTCTGCCACATTGCAGTACCAGTAATGACAAATATGGGTCATTGTCCTCATAACATTGAGACTACTGGAATCAAATCTCATACCTAGAGTCTATAGTTTGATCAGCTCAAAATTGGCGAAACCTTCTTACAGCAGCAAAAGTGAACAATGAATTATGCGAAAATTATCACGTTTACAGTATAGGTTAATTTTCCTATCAGGTAAATGACGGTAAAGGCGGTCGATCCTGTAATCACAAAAATATGCCATACATTGAGAATTGGCTTTCATTCTTTACACTTTCCACGCGGCTATTAGTTTTACCATTATACAAAACAGATTTTTCAGAAACCTTTCCCAATTTTCAAAGTTTATCTCAATGATTACTGAACCAATACTAGGCATGTTTGTACTTATTTCAATGCATTTCTCAAAGTGATTCCAAATATGGTAATGAAATTCAATCATTTTGACATTTTTGAAACATTTTGTGAAATTTTGGAATGTCGTCTGCAGACGCCTGCCGCATGGAAAGTGTTAAAATTACATTCTAATAAGGTGACCCTGCTTCTCATTCTATAAACATTGAGTTCTGAAGTGTTTTTTTTTCAAATTTGAATTGGACATTTAAGTCAAATGATATTACCTAATTATACTAACCAACAATATCTACATCACTTTTCATATGTGACACATCAAATAATGTCAGAAGTGTTTATTCAAAGATATGGATGTTGACCATTCTGACATATAGTTTTGAAATCTCAAATTTGTTAAAATGTAGACAAGGTGTGTATTTGATGTAAGCAGTGCAATCTCAAATACTTTTGAAACTGAGTGACCAAATTATAGTATCATTCTACATTATTACTTACTGCAGTAAGAATTAAGGGATGTGTCAGAGGGCTTCTCTATTTTCTTGTTTTAGTCTAAGTGTCTGATATCTATATTCTATAAAAGCAATTATGTGTTTGATAGTTAACAATCACAACGTTTCCCACAGATAAAACAGAATAAAATAGTAAAATATTTGTATCAAACCTTTCCTTACATAAGACCAAAAATATATCAATAATAATAATATACTTGGCACAATAGTGATATAATTGGCATAACAAGCTATTCTGAAAGGTGATGGCCCTTTTTATTTAACCATAACAGCCCTAAATACTACAAAATACTAAACATGTACTACTTGGCATGCTAGGTGCTGGCAGTGTGTGTTTCCCCAATCTATCTAGTGGTGCAATCCGGTGGGCATAATCAAATGCAGACAAAAAAATCTTACAATTATCGAGCCTGACCGCTTGGCTCGCTTACGTAAGAGCAGGCGTTCCATGCAAGTGACCCAGGCTCGATTCCCGTTGTCGGCAGAGCTGTCTTGTCCCCCACCCCTAATCTAACCCGTTTTTCTCCCCTAATAGTTGTATTCCTAAAACACCCTTTGGGGTTCGGGTTAAAAGTATATTATGTGATCTTTTCCAAGAAAAGCCCTCAAACCTCAAAAAAAAATTTAAGGCAGATTTTCTTGTAGATATACTTTTCTGATCATAAATCATAAATATATTCCAAGTTACAGGGCGATGCGATTCTTAATTACTTCAAAATCATGGTTTTAGAGTGAAAATATACTGTCGGTGTCTGCGCCGACAACTTATTTTTACTCTAAATTCACTCTAAAACAATTAATTTTGAGGTAATTAGGAATCATATCGTTCTGTAACTTGGAATATATCCATGATTTATGATCAGAAATGTAAATCTGCAATAAAATCTGCTTCCAATTTTATTTCAAGGATTGAGGGCGTTCCCTGGAAAAGATCACATAATATACCTTTAATGAGGATAAACCATTTTGATTTTCCTATGGACAGTATAAGGCTAATCTGTTTAAGGAGGGGGTGGGGTGGGGGAGGGGGATTAAGGTGAAACAAATTTCGCGCACGCCTCTTTCTTGTACCATTGCTAATATGACACGGGTGTATATTATGCATTAAAACAAAAAAGTCAAAATCTTAGGGAAAAAATTCAGCTGCTTTGCTAAAGCTATACTTTATCTTGCTCATTTCGATAACAAATTGTTCCATATTTAATGATATCGACTTTTTTTTGTTCATCACCATCAAATAGTCAGAAATGTGTTTGAGTAACCAACCAATTCAATTAGTACCTACAGTATCATATAACATTCCTATTAATATGAGAACTTGAACCTTTATAAATACCATATACACAAAAGCCACTAAGAGCAAACTGCCCTCCACCTCAGATAGAGCCTGTTTGCACAACCAGTAATCATAAACGTATTGTATTATCCCTCACGACTTTACCCAACCAAAAATCACCTTCAATACACCATGCCCTGTAACCTAACCCCAAATTTGTTTTATTTATGGCCAAGCAAAGGCTTTAACAGTCGCCTGTCAATCTCGGATCTGCGGTGATACTTTATACTCGATAACACCGCGCATTAATTAAAAATATTGCGCTCGGAATCTTGGCTGCCACTCGGCCGTAAATCACCTCGGGGACCGGTGTCATAATTACCTATGTATCGTCTTCGTCATCCAACCCATGTTGTCAGAGATTTTTTAAGACTTATTTTCCATCTTAAATTCTCTGGGTCTTTTTTCGTGGCATCCTCATAAGCCTCTGGGTTGGAAGTTTAAGCGTGACAGCTTTGTTGTATTTTAAAAAGCACTTGTGCGACGATGTCAATAGCAGATAATCATTTTGTACTTTTGTGACAGATCATGATTATTGGTAAGATGTTGTCAAACAAAAAAAGAGAAGAAGAAGAAAAGACTTTGTCAAGTTTATCATGTTTATTACAAGTCAATGTGCAGTGAAGACAGACATCATATACTTCAATACTTCAGATTCTAATCTTCTTCATTAATATCAAAAAATAGACAAAATACAAATAAAAACTTTGCGCGCTCAGGCATATGTAATGGTAAAAGTTGTGTGTGTGTGCGGTGCAACGACCTAAGCTTGATCAATACAGATCTTGGATGAACTTTGATCTTTTGGGTCATTACTATGAATGTTTAACATTTCTTGACCTTTTCTTTCAAAGATCTATAGATATGTTGGAAGATTTGAATTATGAATCAAGAACATATTCAATCTTTTTATTTTTTATTTTGAGTCAATTAAAGCCAACGTACTATCTACTTTCTACTGAAGACAGCAACCAGTTTATATCCCTTTAAAGATAATTATGTGATCTTTTTCATGGAAAGCCCTCTATCTATGATTTTGCCCTCACGCAATATTTTTTTTGTCAAATTAGATTTATAAACATGAAACTAAAATATCTTGTAATTTACAGAGCAATTCAAATACTAATTACTTCATAATTATGGTTTTAACAGGTTAAAATAAACAACTTATTTTCTGAGTGTGTTTTGGTTCGTAAATAGAATTCCATGGTTTGACACCGTGTTAACACTGTTTACAGTGTTTCTGGCTACGATCGCAACTGTACACAAGTGAAAACAATAGTACAGAATACTTTTTTATGATGAAAAGTCCTCGAATAATTGAATAATTGGGAGCAGATTTTCATTGTGATTTAGTAAATTTATGAGATCTTTCTAAGGAAAATATAATCAAGATCAATTTATGAGTCCGGGAATGTCTTTCCTGATAGTCAAACTCATTATAAGAGAGAAAAAAGTATGTGTAAAAGATTGACAAAGATCACATAATATTCCTTTAACTAACCAATCTTACTGTAAACCGAAGTGGTAAATCTTGAAAATGGGGTGGTTTTGAAAAGGTTTCAAGGTATGATTTAATACATTTTAATTGGCCTACAGATTACCCCACCATCCAATAGTTATCCCACTTGGAAACAAATTGTTTAAATGCTTAACACTTTCCACACAGCTAGCTAACCAATACAAAAACAAACAAAAAATCAGAAACCTTTCCAACTTTAAACGTCTTATCTCAAGAATTACTGGTCCAATACTAGGCATGTTTGTACTCATTTTAATGCATTTCTTGTGGTGATTCCAAATATCATAATGAAATTCAATAATTTTGACACATTTGAAAAATTTGAAATTTTGGAATGTCGTCTGCAAACGCCTGTCGCGTGTAAAATATTCAACTAAGTCAACTCATTCTTCAAAGCCTACCAAGTTTGTAATTTTACATTGTGCTATCTACTGGAGATAGCCATTTAAAAGCATTGTCAAAGTACATTATTTCTATGATTGACAGGAAATAGTGTACTTCAGATTCTAGGCAATATTTGAAATTGGTGCATACCTTAGCCCTAAAGAAGACTTCACATGACGAAGTGATTGTATTTAGCTGATACGAGAATGACTTTAGTTAACCATGTGTCGGGGGGGGGGGGGGGGGGGGGGGGGGGGGGGTGCTAACACCACACACCTATGCTATCTAATGAAAATAGCAAGATGGCAATTCTTAATAAACTAATTTAAATGTAATGGTTAAAGGTAGGTGTTCTGATTCCTGGCCTGATTTTAAACTTGATGTTGTCTATTCTATATGAAGGGTCAACCTTAAAATGGTTGTGTTCCAAAGTTTGAGTTGCATAGCATAATTTTGGCCTATAACATCTACAGGGGCGGATCCAGGAATTTCTTAGGGGGGGGGGCCAATATTTGAAAAATGTGAAAAGTGTAACCAAAGTGGTGCGAAGCAGCGCGTTCCGCAATAGCGCAGACAGGGGGAGTTTGAGGGGGATGTGCCCCCCCTCGCTAGTGGAATTGTTTTCAATTTTTGAACTCATTTGGTGTGATCTGGTGTATACTTTTGACCAATATTTTTGAAAGCCACCTCTTCACATTTCCAATCAATATTTTGTTTTTATAATTGCAAGAAAGAAGTTGAACTTATACTGATATTTCCTTGATTTAAGTATAGATGGTTGAAAAGCACGGTCAGGCCGCCCCCTTCACAAGTGGAAAAAATTTCAATTTTCGAACTCATTTGGTGCGATCTGGTGTATACTTTTGACCAATATTTTATCGAAAAGCCACCTCTTCATTTCCAATATATATCTTGTTTTTATCAATGCAAGAAAGAAGTTGAGCATATACTTATATTTTTCTTGATTTAAGTATAGATGGTTGAAAAGCTCGGACAGGGGAGGGGGGATGTTCCCCCTCGCAAGCGGATTTTTTTCAATTTTCAAACTCATTTGGTGCGATCTGGTGTTGACCAATATTTGATCGAAAAGCCACCTCTTCAATTCCAACCAATATTTTGTTTTTTATCAATGCAAGAACGAAGTTGAACTTATACTGATATTTTCTTGATTTATGTATGATTGAAAAGAGCAGTCAGGGGAAAGTCTGAGGGGGATGTGCCATCTCAGAATTGTGTGTTTTTTCTTCAATTTTAGAACCTATTTGGTGCAATTTGGTGTGTGCTTTTGACCAATATTTTATCGAAAAGCCACCTCTTCATTTCCAATGGATTTAGGATTAGGCCTAAAAAAAAGGTGTTGGGTTGCCCTATCCCGACCTACAGTAAAATCAGGAAAACTCAGTCACATTTTTTTAATTTTCTATTTAGAAATTACAAATTTGTCACCTAAATTACCTCAATTGACCCCTATGAGACCCACAGGAGCAATTGCACTCATATTTTGGAATAGGACTGATTTTATGCATAGTAAACACTGAGCGATTTTTGTGTGTCCAACATAGGGCCACCCCTTTCAAATCAGAAACAAAGTCATACCCCTGCATGCTATCTCCGGAAGATAGCAACTTTTCACTTAAAATAGCTACAACAGTAGTTTCTTTTCATTAGTGATGACATAGAGGTAAAATCATGGTATTTACATTGAGTTGTTCATGCTACATAGTTTGAATTTCTATTGCAACATGTATAGTTCTGTTGATCTAATATAGGTGCTTTCTTTGCACCTCGGTGTAATTAAAGATATATTGTAGACAAATTTGCTAAGTCATATAATATAATTGTGCATAAGTGGCGTTTTGATCCGTACATAACTAACATAGCGTCATACTTTTTGGGGCGATATTTCGGGCATTATTCAAACTATGCAGATGCAAGCTTGCTGCCACAGGATTTCTAGCTTGATGCCTCCACTATTGGGAAGTGTCCGCTGATGTTCAGCAATGTGCACCGGGAATGTGCACCTGCTTGAATTAGAGAATAAAATATAGTTTGTAGCTGTTTTGCTATATATGTGGTCTCATAATGTATAGGCTGTACCATATTTGGAGATGTCGTCAGTGGACATACACAGCCTATTCATTATGAGACCAATGTATCTAGCAAAACATTTACACTTTCACAGTGGCATATCTTTTATAATGTTAGTTTTGTGTCACAACACCCACTACACGGGCAATGCTGTTGTCGCAAGAGACTATCAATGCCCATGCTAATCACCGTGCTTTTCAAACATGCGAGTCATACAGGTGCTATGAAACACACACATAGTATCAGTTCTTAACGACATTTCAATAGAGATTATCATCCCTGTACTGGAAAATCTTTGGTGAAGATCTATGCGAAATATGTTGTGTTGACGGAGGCGGGAGGGAAACATCTGACCAAAACAGGGCGTTTGGCTATTTTTTTAATTCTTGGCTAACGCAAATGCTTTTTCTGTTCAAATTGTGAATTCTAAATATTGTATTATATGGTGCCATTTCTGGTAGAAAAAAAGACAAGATAAATTGATTTTGAGAGAGTAGGGGCAAGCAGTGGCACAATTTTGACAGAAAAGAAAATACCCTTAGCACCCCATGGCTGTGTCTGTGGCTGTGTCTCAACTGGATGATCCTCAAAATGTGAACGAAGCAGCCTTTTCTGTATTTCATTTGTGACCAAACCCTTAAATTCTAATAATTAAAATCCCCAATAGCCAAAACAAATCAAGACCAGCCATAATGCTTTGCTTACACCAGTGATTACACTAACTATAATTATCTGTCTGAGGGCAGTATTGATAGTGAAATAACAGGAGTAAATAAAATCCACCTGCAATTATTGACTGGCTATAAGTGTGTTTTCTTCACTTATTAAAAATCCCAAACAATATCGGAAGTTTATTGTCTTAATGTAAGTCCCATGAATATAGCCTATTCAGTAAATATACGACACAGCTGCTTTTTCAACATTGATAAAAAGTCTATAAAAAATGTAAAAAGTTGGAAATCTTTTTCAATTGCCTACATTTTGTAATGTTCATAGTGTGGTGTATATCTATGAAAAGCTGATGTTTTTTTTGGTCATTTTCTTGGTCATTTGACAGTAAAAGCGTAAGAATTTACTAGAAACCAAGTACAAATTTAGCCGCATTTTCAGTTGGTGTATTAGTTGACCCCGAAAAGAGGTTATTTTTAACAACAAATTTTAAAGTGTGTACGTAGGTACACCAGGTTCACACGAAACATGATAGCATTCAGCAGTTTATCAGATAGGAAATAACACCTATCCTAATATGGAAGAAAGACGGACAATACAGGGTTGTATTCAGAGTGTAGCCAACCAGTTTGTTCCCTTCCGTTAACCCTATTCCATACTCGGTATCATATCTGTAAGTCAATAGTCAGTTCTACAAACATACAAAATACATAACTGGTAGATGCGATTACCCCATGAAATATAATAGTAGTTTTAATCATTGGTAAGTGGCTATACAATGATGTGTGAATGAAAAGAGTGGTGGTATTATATGGGTATGAAACGATGGTGTAAAAACAAAGATGACAGTTTCACATAAATAGTTTAATGTATTATTTCTTATACGATATGTACATAGACGTGACAGATTGTCCAAAAAGTTTCTATACCTTTTTTAAAAAGTTTATGGGAAATCTATGGGAAAAAATACATTTTATTGAAATGTTAACACTTTCCATGCGTCTGTAGATGATATTCCAAAATTGCACAAAATGTTTCAAAAATGTCAAAATTATTGGATTTCATTACCATATTTGGAATGACCATGAGAAATAAATTGAAATAAGTACAAACATGCCTAGCATTGGTTTACTAACTCTTGAAATAGACTTTGAGATCTGATTTGTAATGGTAAAACCAATAGCCGCATGGACAGTGTTAATGTAGGTTGAATTAGCATAACAGTCATATTCCTATCAGATTTCAATGTAATATTGTAGAATATAACACTGAACTATGATGGACAATTTGGGTTGAGAACATCGTAAAGATGATTCTGTGTTCACAGGAACTGAGCATACCTCCTATCTTGGGCCTGAGTGACTTCAATTCCTAATGTTTCTGTGTGTACTCCACCCTATCCATAGCAAGATGGCTACAATTATATTGGATTAATATTCTGTAGGGAGGGGGGGTTGCCCCAACTCCCTCTGATGCCGTCACTGATTCACAGGAACAGAGTACCTATAGTCTCCCTTTAAAGTAATTTGGACCTGACTGACTTCATTTCCTAATGGTGTGTGGATTGCTACATCCTGTCTATAGCACAATGAAAGATGGCTATCAATATAGGTAAAGGCATCTTTAACCATAACCTTCCTCATCACTACAAAACACTACACTACTAGCTGCTGGTAGCATGTGCTTCAGGCAGGCTATCAAATAGTGAAGGAAATCTTACAATTTTCCAGCTGACCCCGTAGCGCAATCATGTAGGTGTTCGGACCTTCCACGCGGGCGACCTGGGTTCGATCCCAGATGCTGGGAAGATAGGGCTACTATTCTGCTTGCTGGGTGTATGGGCTTATAGGGAATGGGTAGCAGCAGAGAGTACATTGGATCCAACAGGATGGGGTGGGAGAGCACTCAAGTATATGCAAGAGATACATGTGTTATAAGCTACATTTTTGTAATACTTTCAAACCCATGAACAATCTGTGAAAAATAATATACACAAATTGGGCAAAAAAAAGTGCAGACAGGGGTCTTTGGGTGACAAATGTGCAAATACTTTGTGAGGTTCGTTAACACTTTCCACGTGGCAGGCGTCTGCAGATGACATTCCAAAATGTCACAAAATGTTTTAAAAATGTCAACATAATTGAATTTCATTACCATATTTGGAATCACCATGAGAAATGCATTGACATAAAGTACAAACATGCCTATTATTAGTTTAGTAATCATTGTAAAAATTGCGAAAGGTTTCTGAAAAAAACTTGTTTGTATATGGTAAAACTAATAGCCGCGTGGAAAGTGTAAAGTGAAATCTTCAACCTTTTCATACTTTTATAGCAAACGGATCTCTCGGTAACGGTGGTAACATTTTCATAAATATAAGGACCTTTTGTCACCTCCAATAAATAGGCCTACATATAGAATATATTGGAGTACCCCGGGGTTCCAGCTACCTTTTTAGCAGCAAAATAAGTCATCAATATTCATATCCATGGTTATTACAACAGTCTAATTCCCTGTTTAAATGCCTCTTACTTCAATTTCGTTGTCATATTGTCTTATCATAATAGAACAATAAAAGCACATTAATATAAATAAATTCGGAAATAACTCAATACACCTTGCTAGGTCGTTCGCTCGTTGCCGTGAAAACTCAACATTTAATTTTGGTTAACTGATAACTTCTATAACATATGATTATTTATCTCTGAAATAACAATCAGCGATCCTCCGCAACGATATAAGTATGCGTACATATATATACAGAGTAATTCCCAATAGTTTGAACAAGTTTTTATAACATATTAGTACCGGTAACTTAATATCGGCAACCTGATTTTCATAACTAAAAACACTCCTATAGTGTTGTATTGTATTGTCAAGTTGGGCGCAGGGGGAAATCTACTCTATGTAATTATGCCACAACAACAAATATCTGGGTCAAAAATAAGCGCGCTTCTTCTACTCTCTTCATCTCTCTCAAGCAAAAATAGAAAATAATGAAGTGGCAAATTTGATAGTGTAGGGACTTCAATGAGTGCATACATTTCTTACAATCAAATATTTTGGGTGGTATATCATACCGTACGAGTGTCACCATATACCCACTTGAGATCTAGATTTCTATTCTTCCCGTACAAATCTGTTGCATGTTGAAATTTCTCTCCCTGCTCGTAATTCAAGTACCATAAGGCGTAGAAATACCAAAACACTCGGCCCGCCGCTGCAATACGATTCTCATCATAATCTTCTTCTCCCATCTCCTCCTATTTTTTCCCCTGTCGTGACTTTTTTCCTCATCACTCCCATCACTCATTTTTCATCTTGTTTCTTATGTACTTTTCTTTGATAATTCCCGAATAGGTAAAATGACTATAAAATCAGCAACGCATAAACATTTTGGTAACCGAACCCCGCGATTCTGGACGTCATAAATTAACGCAGAGCTGTCGTCTGTTCATATTTTTTCCCCAACCCTGTCTCCCTTTAGCCGTAGGGCTTTTGCCTTTTTAAAATGTATCCGAGAGTTAAGTAATCAACGAAACTCATCTAGATAGAGAGAGAAAAAAATCCTCCTCAACTAGAGGAGTATTCTATGATTCATAATACGGGAAGATGGATAGCCGTGGCTATGATGACACTAAGTATGCATACGGACCCTTCGGGGCGTGTAGATGGCATGGCAGGGTGGAATTACGTTTCTTCTAATTTAATATTTTTACACAAATTTTCTAATTTCATTGTTGTTTTAATGGCTCGTATGCGAGATCCTCGTGCATGCATACTGAATGAGAGACGGTGTAAAGAACGCACAGAAGAAGAAAAAAGATGAGACAAAAAAAAAATTGACGATGAGCAAGTAGTCATGAAAATTGATGAACGTTATATCGCTGGAAAGAAGGATTATGACTGTATTTTTATATCTTAAATTGATGATGTGATTTCTTTGGAGCCCTGTCAGTAGGCGGGAAATTAGTTTTGAATTAAACACGACGAAAAACTAGTCGAATTCTTGTGTGGACCGGGGCAAACTAATACGTTTTAAATCACACAATTACGGGTAAAGATCTAGCAGCGTTCGTACAACAACACCCACTAAATTGCTCGATACGTCCTACTCCCCCGATTTAAATCTAGCTACATTCATGTGATACATGACAGGCTGTAAATGAGCATATAGCCATGATACGCCAAATCGCCGGAAGAAATACAGCGGTGATCAACAGCTAGTGCGAGATGAAAAATATGATACTCGGTCGGATTAGCATAATCCACAGAAGTAAGGATTAACAGATTTAGGGATTAGGGCTGGAGAAGCTGGCTTTAATTGCAGATGATTCGAGTTGGGAGGTGTGGCCCATTAAACATTAATACATTGCTAGCGAGAAGTTATGAATTTCATAACCTGAAGCCATATTGCGCTACAACGCCGACGACGACGTTGTAAAATTGTATGTATGAGAAGCAATCGGGAGGTTTTTATGCGACCAGTCTTGTAATATGATTTGTGTTTGTCTGTTTAGCAGTAGCTGAGAGATGTCCCTTCTGACCACCCATTTCATTAGGCAAAGTAACATACCAATATCGGTTTTCTTTCTTTCTTTCTTTTATTGTATAACATATAAAATCCTCTTGTTGCAAAATGGGAGATTTATTATGGAGAAAGTTGTATGAAAATATGTATTTATATATAACCAGATCAGAAGCTGTGTTCTGTCAAATCAAGTTGGTAAGGGTCATATTTATATATAATATGCGGTTTCATCAATCAATTCAAATACAATGAGTGTAACCCCAATGTGATGCCCATGTGTTACCAATGTGATATCCATGTGATACCCATGTGATACCTATGTGATAACCATGTGATACCCACATGAAATGATTCCCTTAAGATACCCATGTCAAAAACCCTGACTTGATACAAATGTAATACCCATGTGACACAAATGAGACACCACACCCATGACTTCTTTCGGTTACCCAAACAAAGAAGATTTTTGTCTCAGAAGCCCGCTGGCATTGGTATGTGAAATGAGCTACAGCCCATAGGTCTATGCGCTGATGCCTAAAATGTCTTTCTTTTTTGGATTTTTTTTGGATTTTTTTTTTTTTGGGGGGGGGGGGGGATTTTTTACAAAAAAAATTTAAAAAAAGGTCTCTGTAAGCTTGGATTAGCAACAACAACAAAAAGGCATACCTCATAGCCTTTTTCTAAAAAAAACACCCAAATAATCGTTAGCTTTTTTGGAAAAAAAATTCTAAGACAAACCTTCTGCAATACGATTTGGCCTAAATCATACCCATATCACACCAACAAAACTGCTGAAAGCTGGTCCAGGGTAGATGCAAATGCTGGACTCTTTTGTAAAACTGAGGCCAAAGAGCATGCAAGATTTAATGTTTTACATTCAAGTGTCCTTAGGCTTTCTTTCCATCGTGCCCATGGGTATCTTTTCATATGAATAAAATCCATATATATTATGCATTTGTTATGATAGGCAGTAACACGATCACTTTAGACTTAACTTAAAAAAGTAATAACACAATGTTGATTATACTTCATAAACATTTAAATTGTTTAGGGAATTATCAAGAGAAATAAGACACTAATGAAATTGTCTGATTCTGTCATCACCAACCACTCAACAGTCATGATCAAAAAGTCTGTTTTAACACAGTCCAATTAGGGTAGAGAGGCCCCTGTGATGCCCATGTGATACCCATGTGACACCTCTATGTTACCCACATGGGAAACCCATGTGACATCCATGATGCAACCATGCCATGGCCGTGTCAGAGGAGAGGGGCCATCCCCTGCATAATTCCCAATATGTATTGAGGCCAACATTGTTTTTTCAACAAACCAATTAGAGATCATCAACAAATTGAAGCGGACCATTAGCGGCGCTGATTTGCTCTTAAGTGGACTTGTTTTATCTACTCTCTATAGATTCATCACTATGCCCTCATTGATCATTCCATCTCATTTTGTCAGTTTCCAAGTCATCTTTAGTACTTATTCACCTCCCAAACCTCTCCTCTTCAACTTATACACAGGCTCTCTTATATCTACTCCCTCCATATTTAAGAGGTTTTCACACTAATTAAAAGGCACCTTCCAACAACGTCAAAAACGGTCCTACAAAGTGATGAACAAATAATCGTCAAGTCCTCGCGATGCACTTAGCCCACAGGTCTCGTGTTGACTGAACGGTACGGTGTGGCATTCGCCGGATGCGCATGAGGTGCGCTGACTATATAAGCGATGAAACACTTAAAAGACTGATGTTTTACATGTTTTAGGACGCTGTGCAAACAGACATTGCTCGGGTCTTGAAATCTCATCCAATCTGTGCACCATGTTTGGTCATAATTAGCAAAAAACACTTATACGATAGCCCAAAATAGGGAGAAAGATAGAGACACAAGTGAAACAAATTGTATGAAATTGCTTCTCCATGATCACATTATAATCATTAACCCAGCTTTAAATTATATCTCCTAGGGTTCACGACATGGCGTAGACGAGCTAAAGAAACTAAAGAAGACAATTTAGTGGACTATTTTTTTCAAGCATCGCTCGTTAACGGTGCGGCACTTCAAATTGTCATTAGGGAAGTCCAGAGTGGTGTTTGATCGGTGCAGCGAGATGCTTACACCCTCTAAGATGATAGCACTGTTGCGCAAGCACGGTTAGCTTGCCCGGCGAACAGCCCACGTACGTACATGGTCCAGCTCCGGTGTCAATTTAATTTGCATAGAAACAGGAAAATGACGAAACAGTTGTGCATTAAGCGCTAATTTAATTAAGCAGGGTTTTCAATTTGACATGGCTTTCAACGGCCATGTTTATACATCTGTTTAAAAAGGCTGTAATGAATTTGAGTAAGGGGGTGAAATTTAGCTGCACAATAATTCTACATTTAAATAAATCAGATGTATAAATATCTGGTAGAACCAGATGTCGATGTCAAACCAAATATTCAAGAAAAATGTTGTCCTTAAAGAAATTACAGTTTATTAAACTTGACTGATATCTTAACAAAATTATATCAGTTTTTCATTAAAATTCTTTTCAATAATAATTATACTTATTCTTTAATTAAGTGTTCGGAAACTGGATTTTGAGATATTACGGGATGGGTGGGAGGGTTATATTTTAAAAGATTGACCATTTGAATATAAATAATAATTTTAACATTAAAAAAAAAGAGGTTTAATTGAGATGTCCGATCTTGCCATCTATGTTTGCATCTGAAGATACCTGCGGTGAATGAAAAGAGGAGCTCCATCATGGTGACAAGTATACATATCGTCACTGTTCTGTCAAAACTGTGTATCTACATCTGGTCCTGAAGCATGTAATAAGTAATACTTTCTTTGTATAACATTTGGGTAGTCTGCTCTAAACATGTTCAAAGGCCATAAAACATATCTATCAAAACTTTGTGCTCTTGCCCCTGAACATGTATAATAAAGCAACACTTCCAATGCATAACCATTTGGCAGTTTTACTTTATACATGCTGAAGGGCCAGAAAAACATATGAAGATGGGTGGGGTGGGGGGTGGGGGGGGGGGGGGGGGGTGTAAAAAAGTAATTGCTAACAATCAAAGAGGACTGAACCCTTTAGAGCTCTGTATAAAAGTTTAACACTTTCCATGCTGCTATTAGTTTTACCATTTCAAAACAGAATTATCAGAAACCTTTCCCAACTTTCAAAGCCAATCTCACAAATTATGAGCCAATACTAGGCGTGTTTGTACTTATTTTAATGCATTTCTCATGGTGATTCCAAATATGGTAATAAAATGTAATTATTTTGACATTTTTAAAACATTTGGTGAAATGTTGTAATGTCGTCTGCAGACGCCTGCCACATGGAAAGTGTTAAGGACTCAAGATAGGTTCAGTTTATATAACAGTTAATATCTCTTTAAAGCTGATTGATGGTGAAAACAAAAATTGAAATTAATATCAAAACTTTGCGCCCTGCACCAGACTGACTAATGGCCTCAAGTGCATCCCGTAGAAAATGTACCAACAAGATTTAATCGGTAAGATTTCTTGTGCATGGATACCAATTGTTCTCGTTAGCTCAGTTGGTAGAGCACCTCTGGAATTCAGGAGGTCCCGGGTTCCGGAAATTAATGTTTATATTTCTCGGCTATCATCACTTCCACCTCGAGAACTACGTAACTTTAATTTCAAGATTGGTCATTGTGTAAGGGGTCAAGGAACCAAATTTGTGGACGCTGGTGCTTTGGCAAACCAAATACAAAACCTTAACCTATAATGGTTCTGATCTTTTTTCTTGATCCCATACTTGAAAATGTCCTGCTCTCAGAGTAGGATTTTTTTTTAATCATCAACACTTTTAAAGGGGCACTGAGAGATACGTATAAGAGTGCGCCCTCAATTTTCCCGTGAAATCAGTTTTTTTTGCACCTACCTAATACTTGGGCATGTACTAACTACCATTTACTTTAATTCACCGTATATCGTGTAAAATTTAATAATTTGGTTATCAGCACCGCTCACGATCCTAAATGGCTTCAACCATGGGCTATCATTCAACCATTTGCCCATAAATTATTATACTTCAGGGTTCCTACGAACCATATCTATTGAAACAAATTCATTTTTTCTAAATGTAATTTTTATCGGCAATCTCTCAATGCCCCTTTAGAAAATGTTGAAGAAACTCGAGTCACTGATAAGAGAAAAAGAGGAGGAAAGACAGGGAAAGGGATACAAAAAGGAGAAGGGGAAAGATAAATGGCCAAAAGAAGGTAGTAAAATTGAGGAAGACATTTATTGCCTGAGAGAAAAGACTGACATATTTTCAAACAAATATACCCCTATTTGATCCTAATAAAGACATGCTTTGAATTAGTTCTGTTTGAAATTCATCAAATTCGTCAATATAATATTTATTTAGTAGCGGGTATGATAGCTTCCCAAGAATCTTTTGTTTACAGCATAACGGTAATGTATGCCAAGCGTAACATGTGCCAAGCGTATACGCGCTTGGGTAGCAACAATGTAGCAACGGGCGAAAACCTCTCAATTTACACAAAATCGAACCCAAATGATGAAAATCAAACACAAACTGTTTTTTAAGTTGGACAGGCTCACACAGCGACTTTGAAGTCAATCTTAGTGTACAATGGAAAGAGCATCTCCGTACAAAATTTGGCGATTCCGTATTATTATATAGATTCTTACATCGGCTAAATCGTATACACAGATATTTCAAGACTCCATATACTCAACTCTTAGTTTCCTCTTTGCTGATGTCTGGCGTCGCTGCTTGCATTAGATGAATTAAAATCACTGATATCACTTACATTAATGTAAGACTTGTAATATGATGAGGGAGGACTGATTGATTGAGTAGTATTAATTAATTGCAGGGTCTTCGTATGGTGATGTACTTAGATTGCATGTTTGTTTGTGTGTCCAGAATTGCATGGACTTTACAGTCGGTCAGTCATCTCATATTGGGCCAATTTAAAAAAAAAAAATCATGTTTAGCGTCCCTGCCCGCTTCCTTTTTAGGGGCCGCCTACTTTTTTTCCATTTCTAAAAAATTAGAAAAAATAAAATTAAAAAATAACTGAATTTAAAAAAAATATTAGCACACCTTGTATAAAGCTGTTTGCCCCGTAAAATAAACTGTTTTCTCTAACTCAGGACAAGACATCATTTTGTTCTCATTTTCTGTTTCATCTTGCACATGAGAAGCTAATATGTAATTTCTTGAGTCCAAGTGGCAGTCATTTTGAAAAAAGCAAGCAACCATCTTGAAAAATAGCCCGGCAAGCTATCTTGACAAAATGAGTCGGGTGGCCATTTAAAAAAAAGGGCCTCCTCCTTCCTTTTTCTAAAGATGTTTTTTAAAATTTATTTTGCCTTTTGCCTGGACTCGTATGCTGATATCATACTAAGGTTCCTTTTTGATCCAGATTGTCCTCGATGACGTAATTTACATCATTTGTTGTTCAATTGAATACAATCATATGTCAGCAGGACCTTACACGACTTCCCCACCAGGTCACTAGTCTTGAATCACTGCAGTTGACTTCAATCCAACTTGGAGCTGTGAGCGAATTTGGTTTGAACAATTACTATCTAAGAATAGGAGGGAACATTTGAGCTTAATAATAACAAGAATGAAATCCTACCAGCAACGGGCACCAAACCTGGGTCTACGCCCCACTTTTTTGCAAAGAAAGAAAAAAAGAAGGGGGAAAAAAGGGGAAATGGGGGAAAGGGATTGCTTTTCAATAAAATATTGGTCAAAAGTACACACCAAATCGCACCTAATGGGTTCAAAAATTGAAGAACAAAAATCAAACTCTGAGGGGGCACATCCCCCCTCAGACTTCCCCCTGTTTGAGCTTTTAAACCATGTATACTTAAATCAAGAATATGTCGGTTATGCTCAACTTCTTTCGTGCATTGATAAAAAACAAAATATTTATTGGAAATGAAGAGGTGGCTTTTCGATAAAAAATTTCGGTATCAGATTAATAATAATTTCAAAAATATATGATTTTGATTTGCAGCTTTAGTTTTCTTTTAAATTAAAATTTTGATATTCATAAAACGTACAAAAAAGAAGATAGAATTACCCAAAAGAAAATGTCTTTGATTGACAGTAATATGTAGCAGGAGAGCCCTCCCATCTATACTTAAATCAAGAATATATTAGTATAATTATGCTCAACTTCTTTTGTGCATTGATAAAAAACAAAATATTTATTGGAAATGAAGAGGTGGCTTTTCGATAAAATTTTGGTCAAAAGTATACACCAGATCGCACCAAATGAGTTCGAAAATTGAAAAAAAATCTACTTCTGAGGGGGCCACATCCCTCCTCAAGCACCCCCTGTCCGAGCTGCTGCGCATCGCATTGGATAGTCCACCACCAGAAAATGCAAGATTTTTTTCTTCTTTCAGACCCCCGGTAAACTCAGTCTCTGGCTCCGCCCCTGGTCTAAGGAAAACTCCACAACACCACATCAGTTGGAATCAACAAACTATTCTCACCATATGTTACGTACTATGATTGGTAATGAGACTGAAAACAGAGACTACTACCATAAGGCATAGACGGTGAAAGATGCCATGATCATGAACATGTTTTGGTAGCATTAGTGCCAAGACATTCAAAACAAAGAAAATAAAGAAAAGAGAAACATGTTCATTTGCAGCACTTTAGGCAGACATTTATTTCCTAACTTTGAGAATAAAGATAATTGATGAGTGGAAGTCATTATCTACTATATTATTCCCCAATATGCACAGATCATCTAGATGTATGTGTGCATATTTAGACTACCAACATAGGGTTGCCATCAAGGCTCAAGATAACAGTTTTTTTACCGGAAGCTACTTTTTTCAAAAGTAGCGCCCGGATCATGGGATTTATTGAGAACCAGGAGCTACTTTCAGTCTACCGGGAGCTAACTTTTTATTAAATCCTATTGTCAAATCGAAATTCGATGTCTTAGGCAAGCTTACCGATCATCAACGGGCGCTAGTTTGGACAAATTATCAGCGCTCGGTTGTTTATTTTTCAGCATTACCGGGCGCTATGGCAGGAGGACCGAGGGGTAAAAATCACCCAGCGCCCGCTTATCTTGAGCCTTGGTTGCCATGGCATTTTGCAATAGCACAAGTACAAACTGTGGCTCTTTTGTATTCAAATTAAACAAAAATAAAGAGAAACATGGACCCTTTTAGACCAATTCTGATATAGTGTTATTTTTTTTTTAAATTTAAAGAGAAAAAGTGAATTATGCCCAAATGTGGTGCACCACACCTCAAATGTGTGTACTATTCAATTTTTGAAGTGAACATTTGTGTTCTAACTTTAGAATCCATTTTCATCAGTAATGTATGAGACTGTATTTATGGTGCATTTCAAAGTAGAATAGAAAACAACATGCAGAAAGGGTTATCCGCCCTTTGTATTTGAAACAAACGCTATTAGCAGCCATCTTAAAAACTAAACAATAAAAGACTCATTGTCATTTTTTTTAAAAGCCCTGGATACCGAAATAAATGTCCTTTTAATTGACCTCACAATACAATTATATTTATTCAATTCAGATTTCTGTATGACTTGAAAGCTTGGTCGAGTCAATTATTCAATTTTTATCAAGTGGTCAATCACAATAGATTTTCCTCTATTAATTTTCTAAATATAATTGGAGATTCCTTGTCATGTGGTGCTTATATAATTCATTTATATAAATAGTCAATTAAATTTACCAATAAAGCAAAATCATCTCGCTACACTAGTCACCATTATTATACAATTTCTAAGGTTTCTAAGAAATAAATGTCATAAAAATCATATTTATGATTCCTTTTCACTGAACCTGAACAATCTACATATTATAACAAGCCGGAGCATGTTGACTAATCATCTAATTAACCAATTACCAAAAGAATTCCTGTTAAAATTTGCCATGCCTTATCAAACAAACAGCGTAAACAATAATGATTAATTGGCCCATTAATTACCCAGAATTCCTCACTGCACACCTCATATCCTACCTATTACCAACGCATAGATTCTATCATATGCGTACCATTATCCTGAACAAACACTAATTTTTCACCGTAATTGGCCACTAATGTGACAAACTCGAATTCAGCCACCTTCGCTAACTATCGCTAATTGCTGCAAATGACAAAAACAAGCTTGTGACATAACAACGGGCCGCAGCGATAAAACGAAGCACTTCCCCTAGCCACTTTACTAGACAATAAGTATGGGCAGACCCGTCGTAGGTTGATAATGCGCTAATCAAGATTACCTCAAATGACCTTTTTGATGTCCTCAGCGTGTAAACGATTCGTCGTTTTTTATCTATCTTTATAACATGGCGCGATGCGGCGAGAAGAGCTCTGGTACACTTCACTTCCGACATGGCCATTACAGGGAATTAATCAGTAATTAACAATCCTCGGTTGTGTGGTATACGCTTGATTACATGTAAAGCTTGAATGGCAGGCCAGTTATTAGACTGATCTGTCCGACCAGTTAGCGAGGCAGCTGCCAAGTGGTCCAATGTATAATACATATTCAAGTAGGTTTCAATTGCAGTTGAATGGACATTACTATATAGGAGTTGTACAAAATGCCAATATGGGAGTGTAATGTGATGGTCAAGGATGAAGAGGGGATATGATGGATACAAAAAGTGATGGAGGAAGGGAAGGAGAGAGTAGAGGGTGAGAGTGGAGGAGGGGCAGAGGGGAGGGAGAGGAAGCAGATGGGAGGGAGGGAGTGAAGAGTTGAGGTGAGGAGGGCAGAGGAGTGAGAGACAAGGAGGGGAGGGACGAAGGAGGGGAGGGACGAAGGAGGGGAGGGACGAAGGGCGGTCAGGGGAGGGAGCAATGAGGAAGGCAAGCAGACAGGGAGAGGAAGAAGGGTGGGAGGGATGGCAGAGGTAGACAGAAGGAAGAGGATGGGTGGATGGAAGAGGTGGGCTAAGGTGGAGGAGGGGAGGGAGGAGCAGAGGGGTGGGTGTAGGGAAAGTGGTAGTGTGGAGGGAGGGATGAAGGAAGGAAGGCAAGCAGACATGGAGGGGAAGAAAGGTGGGAGGGAGGGCTGAGGAAGGTGGAAGGAAGAGGTGGGTGAAGAAGGGAGGAGGGAAAGAGGGGAGGGAGGAAGGAACAGAGGGAGGGGTGGGGAGGGGAGGGAGGGGTGGGGAGGGGAGGGAGGGAGGGAGGGGAGGGAGGGCATGAGTTGGCATGAGTTTGTGTCAGATCATACATGGGGGTGGTGGGTGTGTGTGTTTCTGCATGTTTTTAAAAAACCTGTAAAAGAGTAAATCAATATGCCTTTAGAGAAATTATAATTTATAATATGAAGATTACGCCATTTAAGGAAGTGCTGACTTTCCTATAATTTGCCACATCCACAGTATAATAATCTTTTAATTAGTAGACATAATCATTTTTGTCATACTTTTCTGCGAACAAAAATAGAGTTCCAATAAGGACTAAAATCTTAGATGTTTTCTTAACTTTACATCAATTCAAGAACTCATTTTTCTAGCCCGGTTTGGGGGACGCCACGCCACAACCCCCCTCAGTTTCTGACTAGGCAGCAATTCTCAAAAGTTGACAGCCTGGTAAAGTCATTGTGGTTCACTTCCCCCACCCCACCCCCCCCCCCCCCCCCCACAATATGAAAATCCTAGCTACGACACTGTGGATGAGAGATATTGTCAAGCGTAAAATACACCCGGATATTTTTTGTTGTTGTTGGTAAGTATGTAAAGCCAGCAAAATGAAAATTGACCCAAACAATTACCAATTTTCTGGGGGAAATGAAAGCATATGCTTACCAGAAACCCATAATTTCCCTATATATATTTGGCAGATTTTGCTAACATTTCGGGAAAACAGCAATATTAAGGATTTTAGACTCCATAAATTTACCAAAAATGGCTTTGAAAAGGGGTTTATCCAGTAACTAGAGGGTGAAAAATGGGGCCCTATTTGGCGGCACATCCCGTAACCTCATATCCACTAAGTACCCCTCCCCCGGAAAAACAATGCCAACGATAACTTATGAAAATGTCTGTGATGTCAAAATGCATAAAAAATCACGCAACAATTTGAGCCAGATTTGAGTCAAGTCATACATATAGGCTACTGTTGCTTATAAATGGGCTCTGCCCATATACACAGGAAGATTGAGGCAATCTAATTAATTACTAATCATCTAATAATTAACCAAACTAACATCCTGTATGTCCTCATTTAAGGTCAACCTGTGTAATTACTAACACACGAGGGCACCAAACTACTTTAACAGTAGTTTTTCCCGGGCATTTTTCAATATCAACCTGAATTCAATTCGATAAATTCAACCCCCGGATTCAACCCCGGAATCGTGGAATTCAACCCATTTAACCATGAGATTAACTGTTGTGTTTAAAATCTCGGGTTAGAAACCCTTAGACATGGGTCTACATTTGAAGAAAAATCCTTAGACATGGGTACCCTTTCCGGCAAAATTACCCTTGGAAGTGGGTATGGGTTTTGAGGCTGGAGCTGAACACCCCTGTACAAAATAAATCCAAGTACCCCCCTAACCCTTTACTTAACTTTCACTCTGACCCTACCCTAAACCCTAACCCTAAATCTTCCCGTAATCCTATTCATGCATTGGGAAATTTAAGCTATAGCAGGGGAACTTTGTACCTAAAATGTGATGTGATCAAGTAAAATGTGTACTGTCGCGGCAAAAGGGTGCAGTTGTCGGTAAAATGCATTTTAGATATTGATATTTTACAGTTAGGGGAGACGTCAAAACTCGACCGCCCGTTGACCGCCGGTTACGGGCGGTTCCGCCCGGTTCTTTCAGGTCAAATGTTTTACTGGTATATGAATATTCGCGCATGCAACACTGAACAACCGCCGGTTGACTTAATGCTGTAATCTGACCAATTTACACTATCAATCTGTTACTTTGCGGTCATAATAGCTCTCTCTATAATCGTTCTATAAAAAAACAACATTCATAGACTTTCGGTATTGATTTTAAAAAGTTAATTGAGCTATAAACAGATTGAAAAAGCCAACCCCAGCGAAAATCAATAGCTGTATTGTACTGGTTGTCAACTGAGACTTTTAAGTCTTAAAAGAGCCCATTACTTCAAGATGTTATTGCTCACATGTGTGACGAGGCACTTTCAACCGGTCGTGTTCACCAGAGTGTTACTATTTGACCTCATTATGTGTGTATATTATAACAGACGACACGTTTTGTGAGAACCGAACGGAACCGGCCGTAACCGGCGGTTGCCGGGCGGTCGAGTTTTGACGTGATCCTTTATGTTTCTTCATAAAATCAGACAGCAGTATCTAATCGTAACCACAAAGGTGTCATTTGTGATTACAAAGTCCGATTACCTTCAACATGGTATCATCTCAAAGCTCAAAATGTGCTCTTTTAAGTCATAACAATAACTCAGATTTGACTGGGCCTCCAGCATGTCCATTTTGATATCTACTGCAATGTAAAAATCAAAGTCTAAGTTTATATGCCAAATGCAAATTGCACCTCATAAAAATGAATGAATGATTGCACCCAATATTGACAAGTAAGGTGAGTGAAACAAATCTCAGGTGGTGGGAACAAACTAGAGCTACTTTGGGGAGGGGGATAGGGGTGGGGTGACTGAAGGGGATATAGAGGTGGGTTGGGGTGGTGGAGGGATAGGGGTACGGTTGGGGATAGGGTTGAGGGTAGTGGTGGAGTTGAGGGATAGAGGATGGGGTGGGGTGGGGGATGGGGTGGGAGAGGGTGTGGGGAGGGATGGTTCAAAACCAACTTCGATGGCAAACAAATTAAGGTATACTCCAACCTTGGTGTCACAAATGGGAGTAAGGTTAATAACCCGCAAATATGCATATTATGCCAGTAAGAGATATCCCCGACCTTGGAGGTGTCACAAACAGCTATCTGAGATTGAGGCTAATAACCGACAAATATGCACATTATGACATTTCCTGCCATAAAGCCATTAAGAATTTCCATACCATTAATACCATCATTGGCTGAACATTTACAATTATTTCATAGTTATCAATCAAGAGTAATTGATCATATTAGTGTTTATGCATCTTAACTGTCAAGTTAATATGATCAAGCGATGTCATACACAATTGAAATGGTAAACAATATTATCAAGTATAGCACTTTACATCCTTCATTTGCAGATTAACATAAGAAAATGATGTAAAACAAAAGGGCAAATTTGTAATTGTAATAAATGCTGCACATATACATTGGATGGTTGATAGCCAGTGTTTATGCACTTATCAATTGCAAGCTCGGCGGGGGACCCGGAAATAGCGGGGATTTGGGCCGGGATGTACAAATTGCCAATGTAATGTCCATGGTACATTCGTGTATGGTCGTGTATGGTCCCCGCAAGGTGGGCACCATGTTTTGTACGTCCCTGCTATACAGCGACAGGGACAAAGTGTACGTCACTGTTACAGTCCCGACCCCCTTAGCCGGGAAAACCGGGACAATGTTTTTCAGCGATGTACGTCCCTGCTACACGCCCCAGCTAGCGGGGATACTTTGTACATCCCGGTACATGCCCCTGCATAGCCGGGCAACCTTTTTGTACATCCCGCTGCAGTCCCAGCATGGTCCCCGCCATGTCCCGGGTCCCCGGGGTCGGGGTTGCAATTGATAAGTGCATCACTCTAATACATTTTATTCAAGCAGTGGCAATTGAGCATCCAAGGTTGAAACTCTTACCCATTTTTTTAGAGTCACTTTACAGGTACCTTTATCTTATCTATATCTATTTTTCTTCTGTTTTTTATCCCTTTTACCAGCTCTCATCGTAGCCCTCCTCGTAGGACCACTAAAAACCAGCCTATCCAGGGAAATACTGTACTAAGATAGAATATAGAAACACTGAGTCAGCCATCCTCCTAGCTGAGCGGGGCGGTTCTCGGGTTGATAGCGGTTCTCGGATTGGGAGCAGTTTTCTACGCTGAGATAGAGTAGTCCTAAGGTAGGACTACTCTCATCCTTGGTGGAGGAAGACTAATCATTTATTTATTTTTCAGGGATGCACATTATACAGTGAAACCACTCAGTAGGGTAACTAGGGTCTTCAATTTATTTATTTATTTTTCTTTTCTTTTTTTTTGGGGGGGGGGGGGAGGACAGGCCTGTGATCAGGCGGGGGGGGGGGGGGGACATAACAGACTATTTTTTGTATATATCGAGACGATAGAGTTTGTCATTTCATTGGGGGGGAGTGCATCAGAGGGTCAGGCCTTCTGGCAAGGGGGGAATGCCCCCATTCCCCCTCTAGCTACATCCCTCTGAAACCACTGCTTTTTATTTCAATAGGTGGCACTGATACTATCTCTGTAATCTGTCATTAATTACAACTTGGATGTATAAACCTCCGTAGTATGCGGCAGACCAGTTTTCCCTAACCACCGCATTCCCTTATAATCTTCATCTTGAAGATGAAATCATGCATGAACTTAGCTGTGTTCTACAGCAATTAACCAATGTTTTAAAAACAAGCAAATGAGATTTTAAGAAAACTATGCACGACGTTACACGTCCGGTAGCTATAGCATATTAAGGGCGCATTCTAAAAAGCTGCCTTTTAAAATCTTTGAGTTTAAAGTGTGCATATATATATGGGCAGGTGGGGAAATGAGGATTTGTATCAAAATTAAATCAGATCTGGTACTAACATGAAAAGTCTGTCCACCTATAGACCAGAGAGGGGCGGGGTTGGGGGGGGGGGGGGGGTTGTGCCTCAAGGGCAGCATAATCAGTGCAAATTGGGCTATTCCATTTGAAATCCACACACCCCTATGGAAGACATGACCTTTATCACACATGCAGGTATAAACCCCATTTGGAATTCACACTCCCTGTGAGGAAGGAAGATTAAGGTAATGTCTTGTCTTGCATAGGGGGGGGGGGGGTGGATTTAAAATGGAATAGCCCATTAGTTTGTGCCTGCTAGAAAGACATGGATGTTTTAGGTGAATCTAGAAATAAGGCTAAGCAGATTTGCAGCCAGAGTAAGGGCACACCTTTGCCAGATTCCCATGAGGGTGCATAATTATTGTTGGTACAAAAATTGTCCATATTTCAGTTGGAACAAAAGTTTTAAAAATCTGGAGAAAAATTGTCAACATTTGGGTAAAGGTTGGTTTAAATATCCTGATTTTAGGAGGAAATGTCCAAAATTGGTAAATGATACCAATTTTTTTGTTCATAAATAGCCTAATTTAGCTAGCAAATGACCTGTAGATTCTAAAACCTACCCACCACACACTTGCATTTCAGCTATCACATTGTATTTTCTTGAAAAAAAGATCCACTTTGAAATTTTGCCTCTCTCCAAATAAACTACTGGCCTACAAATGGGCAAATATATGCACGGTACAATGGGCTATTCCGATTGAAATCCATACACCCCCTATAGATGGAAGACATAACCTTAATCCTCCGCGCAAGGAGTGTGAATTTCAAATATAGTTACCTGCATGGGCAATTCCATTTGAAATCTACACTCCCTGTGTGGAGGATCAAGGTAATGTCTTCCATAGGTGTATGGATTTCAACTTGAATAGCCTATTGGTCATGGCTAACTTTGAAACACAGGGCAGCAATCAATGCCACATCTACTTTAGATGCATCGCATGTAGTGAGTCACTCATCCCATCATTAGCAACATCAATACAAGAAGCTTCTCAAAAATTGGAGATATACTTGAAAGAATTTTGTAATTATATTTCAATTTTAGTATAAAAAACAATCATTTTCCACCCAAAAGGAATGCATCACTTCTCTCCCATATTAGTAAATCAAGATTTGCGATGTGATTAAGCATAATCGGTCGGAAGTCGGAAATATTGATTTTGAGATAAAACCAAACAAGGATAGAATTTCTTTTCTTTTCTATTGTTTTGAAAACCCGTTGATAGGTAATTCATTTGGAATTAAGGGTCCAATTGAGATGGGGTTTTCTGCAAATCGAAGCTGAGCAAATAACCTATACGTTCAAGTAAAAAAACGAATATTAGTAATTTTCGACTTTAGACTGATTTAGCTTGATCACATCACATATTATTTTAGTAGTTAATGCATCATTGTCATATGTTGGCATGTGATTTTGTCTCGTATGAAATAATAATATCGAGGAGTTTGAGGATTGAGTGGCGGGGGAATCTTCATCAAGATTGTCGTCCGACCGACCATCCATGATAAAGTCAATAACATCAATATAGGAGTAGGGAAGATGAGGCAAATACTTGTAGACAAAAATGCAAATGGCATAATAATGTTAACATGTGGGTTGCATAATCAATGGCATAAATGATTTCTTAACTTTAGAGGATGGGGTTGGTGAAAATTCAGTATCTGAAGTAGAGATGGAATTCTGCACTTTTGGCCACCAATTAATTATGATAGTACAGGGGAAGGGCATTTGTAAAAAAAATGGTCAAATATGGCCAAATGTTGAAAAAATTCTTGGAAGCAAGCATTCAAGTATCTTCACATTTTAAACTAATATGATCAAAAGTGAAATATATGGTAAAAACGGGTGAAGAATTCACCCATTTAGACAGAATTTTGAAAGGTTCCTGTTAATAATATTCATATAGTTGTTCTGCATGTTTTTATTTATCGATCATCCCAAACAAAAGATTTGAACCCGGGTCCTTTGCCTCAATCATGATGTAGTGTAGTCTATTTAAAGGATGTTGCATCCTCGGTAGCCGAACATGCAGAGAAGGAAAACCACATCATCAAATGAGAGGACTCAAAGATTATCGCCAGAGACTAGAAACACCAGATGGATACATGAATCCATTTGGATTTGGAGGAAAGGCGGCACAGACCAACAAAAGCACCTCATGAATGGCGACGAGGGGGCATACCAACTCAGTCACCTTTGCGACTCAGTGATCCAAAGGCATCATCATCAACTTCTGATGATGTCATCATAAAACAGACTAGAAACACTAGCTCTGGATCAAACACAATCCACTGAGGAAGACAACAGATATGTTGTCAAAACCCATTTGGAAAATAAAGTAAGTTTCCTACTTTGAATTTTCCAACGAGCATTTATATAATGTTCTTCTGAATTCTTGATAAAACTATTCATTGTTGCAACCATCCTGTCGTAACAATTCGCTCTTTTCATGGATCCCCCATTTGCGAGGAGATAGGCCTACATTAACGCGTGGTTGCATAGTATGATATACTTGACTTTTCCGCCATGTTTACCAATAACTGCATCATATACAAAAAACATCTCTTGAAATATAGAAGTGGGAACCCACCAATATCATGTTTAAAAAATGCACAAAAAAAATCATTTGATGATATTTTGAAAAGTCATTCCCAGTAGCAGAACACCCCTTCCCCCACCGGAAACCTAAATTTTTGTAGCGGTGTGACATCCTAAATAAGTACAACATTTGATTTTGATTGAAAAACAGGATTAATACAAAGCGTGTTGATGTTTCTATTTTGCTTTAGTTTGTACAAAATGAGAAAATATAGAATAGTTTTTAGAATTCTTACACGTAAAAGGGTCAAATGTGTTCCAACAATTTCAGTGTGTATATTCATCAGACCCCTTCCCCCCCCATGCCCAATACCTCCCTGTTTCACCCCTAAAACCGCCTGCAGTCACTAATTGTCTCGGAACATAATAGTATTGTTTAGCAAAATTTGACATGTATACACATTCCTAGTGGAAATTTTGTTTCTGCATATAAACCATAGTTTATCATAGGTGTAAACACAGAACCGTTTAAAAAACAAAACCTGGTGCGTGTCAACGGCTCTCATGCACGCTCATGCTCGTCCCAAGCTCTATTTTATTTTCAAATTATCACCGTTGAATTCGATGACAGTTCCGCCATGTTCATTTGTCCCCAGATCAAATTTATCAATAATGAAAAGCGAAAAACACACCAGATTGAAGTTAATTTCAAAGACAAACGCCAAAACGTATAATAAAAACACAAACGCTGTTAGGCAATTTGCTTTACTTTTTCCTTGCAAAGATTCTTTTCACCTAACTGGTTCCAAAACGAGTGAAGTTGATCACTGGTGACACGGTTGACAATAGCTCAAGTATAGGTAATAAATATATCAGTAAACATCTGCTGTTATAGGCTTAAGTAATCAGTTATAAAACCCCTGCCCCGATCCCCCGTTAGCTACTTTGAAATTGGTTTGAACCGCACGGCAAATGTTTCCCCAGAATGTTTGATCGCATTCGACATGTGCCGTATGTCAGATGCGGTTTCTATTCGGTAATGCGGACAACGTTTGTTACGATGTGACGGGGGCCTCCATTGAGTCAAATCAGTTGGGTCATGATTGAAAAGAGCTCTCCTTAAATTATTTATAGGTTTCCTTTTTTAGTTGTTATTCGGTGCTGGCAAGGTAATTTCCTAATCATTGTGAATGAGATGGGAGGAAATCTGGGTTTTATTAAGTATTTTACGATGTTACGACATCATGCAAGTTTCTCCCAGCATTGCTTCAAAGTGATTTCCAAACTACCGATGCAACAAAGAACTTCCAGATAAGATCAATATCGGTTATCCATGTTTTGGATTGGCTGCCATCTTGTCGGGATTAATAAACTGTGTTTAAGATTTTCAGAAAGAAGATACAGATGTTTCATATGAATCATGATATGTATTTTGGTAACACGGTTCAAGCAATGAATTGGAGGTTCATGTACCAATTAAATTGAATGTAGAATAGGTCGGGTGCGATTCCCCTTTGTCGTCCATTCTACTTGGTTACATGGATAACCTCTATTCCTTGGATGTGCCACTTTATAATGGATTGCTTTGCGCACGACCATGCATTGATACTACATACTATAGTAAGCGTCAAAAAACTATGGACATAATTCCAACAATGCAATTTCAAATATGACCGCGCGTCTTGATTAGTCAAGCGTGATGCGCATGCATGCATAGTTGTTCGCACATTCATGATCTCGACGCAGCTTCGCGAACAACAACAAAACACGCTCACGTGATATAGCTTGAATTATGTCCATAGTATTAATACAGTGACTATTATAGCTACTTACTACACTGGAGTGAAAAGACTTTATATGAGTTACACTGGTGTGTTTTGGGGGAGAAAAAACTGGTCAAACTTTGGAGGGGGGGTATTAAACTCAGGCCATACCAGTGCTAGGGGTTGAACCTAGGCCTGCTTGGAGGTCCTGCACCTAACTGATTTGAACCATGAAGTCAGCTGTAAAATCTTAAAACTTTCCAGACCATTTGAGACCTGACATCACATAACGAGAGTTAAGTAGGAAAATTATATTTTCAGGTTTGTTTAGATTCAAAACACTCAAACAACAAGCTTTCAAATTATATGCAACATGTCATAATGTCCCCCCCCCCCCCCCCCCTGTCAAAAATCAAATTGAAGTTGTAAAATCCCTTCGCTTTCTTTTTAATGTTGGCATATTTATTGGACCATATCTCCTTATGCACACTTGCAACTTAACGCACATTATGTGGTGACAGGTCTCATTTGATAGCCGCCTGATCACACCACAAGACTGGGGGAAGTGCGCGCTACCAGCAATTAACTATACTCTATTTGGATTCCTCTGAACAGTGACGTAACTTAGCAGGCGCAGCTTTTACGCACGCATATATATATCTTCTGCCTTTCAACGCTCATGTGTATACGCCAGCGCCGGGAATAGGCGCGCACGTTATGTGCTGCAATTCGTGGAATACGCGGTTACGCCACTGTCTCGTGATGACCAAATAGACTATAGCAGTGTAGTGTTTTATAGTGCTGATGTAGGTTACTGTTAAGATCCACTCTTTGAGAATTGAGTTGCGGTACAATACAAAGAGTTAAAAAACACTCCAAAAGAGTGAGACATCTTACTCTTTTGGGTATGACTTTTTTTTTTATATTCACTCCAATCCAAAGAGTCAAATTGGATTGGAATATGTATGAGTGATAGAACTGTAACTCTTATTGAATGGTCCTCAATTCACTCTCAATTTTTTTAAATTCAATACTCTCACCAGATTTATTGGATTGTACGATGCAATTTTTGATGTCATTGAAATACTACACCATTTGAAACTTTTCTAATAAAAATAAAATTGAAATCTAGAAACACTACTTGATAAAGAATTAAGAAATTAACTTTATATAGGTAAGTGCACTACAAGTGAAGGTGTTGATTACAATGTATACATCTCATGCTCCTATGCTTCAGGAGAACAGATGGTCTCTGCATAGGGACATGACATTTCTATTGTTATGCAAATTTGCTCTCTGTGCAATGCCAATGGCAAGCCACCCACATCTGTCAATCATGCTGAAATTACCATTGTTATGCAAATTAGATTTATTGGCATGTTGCTAATGGCAACTAAAGTCACCTTCTGCACTGTCACATCGGTGGTCTGACCATCCATATATGGGATGTAATTTGCATATTTTTGTTTAGAAAAGAACGCCCAATGGGTGTAGATAAATATTTCTTGACACAGCTAATAATAGTTTGATAATTTTGCAGCCATAATCACAACACATTATTGCCCGTGTGCAAACAGAGTTATATAAAGGACGGCTATTAGACCTGAATACGCTATTCAAGCACTCTTCATGATGCGCCTGTACTGCGAGCGGATGGTTACAAGTTATCCCAACTGTATAGCTTGAGAAAGGATGTAATTTAGAACACGCTTTGGATACATTTCATAGCAATTTCAGCATTTTTTCATACACAAATATTAGTTTTGTCTTTTGATTTTTATTTGATTCTGTATTGTCGAACTATATAGAGACCTTCCGTGTTTGGGATTAGCGGCCATGGTACCACTAAACTCTATTTACGTAACTCTTGGCGAAAATGCATATTATTTTTTAAGTAATCTTCACATTTCAAGTAATGGTTAGGCCAATTGACTATCTGTGGCCAAACAAAGAAGAAGGTTTTTCTCAGTGGTGGTTTTTTTTTTGTTAGAAAAAAAGCTATGAGGTATGCAATTTGGTTGTTGTTGCTAATCCTAGCTTATAGAACTTTATTCTTTCTTTTTTTAAAAATCCAAAAAGAAATCCAAAAAAAGAATCCCAAGAAAAAATTCCAAAAAAAATTAATGTTTGGGCCTCAGCGCGGAGACCTACGCGCCTAACTCATTTCACAAACCAATGCGCGCGGGCTTCTGAGACAAACCTTTTTTGAGATAATTCACCTGGCTGTGTTGAATGAGGAGGGTCGTGGGTCCGAACCGTGTTACAAACACTTTTGTGTTGACATGCAGGTTAATCCAAACCATAGAAGGTCTCTATACAGGGTGAATCAAAAAAGTAGTACAAGAATAACGTACATGTAACTGTGTAAATCCCATTGGAATGGTGAAAAAAGGGCCAGTTTGCAAAACCTGTCACATTTTGCTTATTTTTCTGGCAATTACTTTAATCTTTTTCTGAAGGTTAACTAGATTAAATATGATTTATACAAACATCAACAATTGTATGGTTCAATGCATACATCAAGGTCAAGGTCGTTTCAATCCTTGCCCAATGTTTGTGATTCACCCTGTAAATTGTCCATGGTGGGAAAAGATAGCTGCACCAGCCTAAATGGGCTATTCCATTTATTAACGGTACACCCCCTATAGAAGGCATGGGAATCCCAAAATATTTGACACTTTTTGAGCGTGGGAATTCCCAAAAAATAATTCCATATTCCTCTCGAAGGTATAGAAGGCATGGGAATTCCCAATTTTAAAAACAAAAAACAACCTGGGAATTCCCAATTTTTGAAGCAGTTTTGGTCACACCCCTATATATAGAAGGCAACACAATTTTGCAGTGGGAATTCCCAAAATTTTCAGTAAAAAAATGCTTGCCTTCTATAGGGGGTGTACCATTAATAAATGGAATAGCCCAATATCAAGAGCAAAATGTGAAAGTTATTCTTGTATTGTACTCATACAACAATTTACAGATACCAACCAAATTTCTAGAAAATAATTATCCCTAAACAGTTGCACTTTTTAAAAACAAGTTACCCTTTAAATGTGTACTGTTAAAAAGAAATTCTACTCTCAAAATGTTTTTGATCATTTTTAAAGCTTCAATTTCAATTTGTTTCAACTACATGTATATACTGTAAAAGTAGATATTTATTTTCACGCTTTTTCACGCTAAAATCAGCAAGCACGGAAACGAAAATTCATTTTGTATGTAGGTCTATGTAAGGAAGCTCAAAAATAAAAAAATAAAAACAAGCAAAATTATTCAAAATGTGCAAAGTGCGAAAATGTGCACTTTTACAGTACATGTATGGCAGGATATTCTTGTTGGAATTGATGGCAAAATAATCCTTTAGACTTTCCATGCGGCAGGCGTCTGCATTAATACGACATTCCAAAATTTCACAAAATGTTTCAAATTTTTTGAATTTCATCACCATATTTGGAATTACCATGAAAAATACATCGACATAAGTACAAACATGCCAAGTATTGGTTCAGTAATTCATGAGATAGACTTTGAAAGTTGGGACAGATTTCTGAAAAATCTGTTTTGTAAATGGTCAAACTAAATAGCTGCGTGGAAAGTGTTACGATTTCTTACACATTTTCACCTGGGGGAAAGTTTTTTATGTTTTTATGGACAACCTTGTATAAACTAAAATATAATTTTCTTATTTTTATTTTTCAGGTAGCTGCTATAATTGTTCAAGTGTCGGGTTGATAGCCATTCTCGGATTGGGTGCAGTTTCTTGGCTCAAATAGGATACTCCTATAGCAGGACTGTCTGTCATGAAAGCATACAAATGTCCAGTTTTATGTAGTGCGGCAGGGTAGACATGGTAGATGAAGATGCTTGCACAGCGCGCTCCACACATATTCTTGACGAATCAACCGCTATAACGCCATGCATTTCTAAAAACATATTTTACCCGTCATCGTTCATAAATACGTTTGACTCGTACCATTATACCCCCTCCCCCCTCAAGTATTTAGCAGCGTGTCAATATATAATCTCTCTCTCTACGGACCTATTTGATTAATTTGTAGAGGGTTACCTTACAATCAGCCAGGTGGACCAATTATACCAAATGAGTCCAGCGTTTTAATGAAATTATCGAGCCTTGATTGAGACAGGTGTTATGCGGAGGTATGATGGCTACAAATTATGGCTCATTAGAGTATGAGCAAGAGGTACTGTTAACACTTTCCACGCGGCTATTATATTAGTTTTACCATATACAAACCAGATTTGTCTTAAACGTTTCTCAACTTTCAAAGGCTATCTTAAGAATTACTGATCCAATACTATGTTTGTACTTATTTGAATGCATTTCTCATGTTGATTCCAAATATGGTAATGAGATTAAATAATTTTGTGACATTTTTTAAACATTTTGTGACATTTTGGAATGTCGTCTGCAGCTGCCTGCCGTGTGAAAAGTGTTAAGCAACAACAAAAATAAACCATGTTCTATAGATTTTTTGGACCGCTCAGATAAGATCGGTCGGTCAGCCGTTTTGTTTTCCCAAAAAAGAAAATTCAAAATTTTCCAAAATTTTCATTAGGCAAAATAAAAAATAAAAAATATTTTGAAAATAAGGAAGGAGGAGGCCCTTTTTCTTTTTTTTCTTCTTTCCAAAATGGCCGCCCGACACATTTGGTCAAGATAGCTGGCCGGGCTATTTTTCAAAATTACCGCCACTTGGACTCAAGAAATTACATATTGGCTTCTTATGGGCAAGATGAAACGGAAAATGAGACCAAAATGATGTCTTGTCCTGAGTTCTGAGACGTAGAGAATCAGTTTATTTCATCGGGCAAACAGCTGTATACAAAGTGTGCTAAAGTAAAAAAATATGATTTTTTAAATTTTTAAATTTTATTTTTTTTCAAAAAAGAAAAAGAAAAAAGGAGGCGGCCCCAAAAAGGAAGCGGGCGGGGACGCTAAACATGAATATATTTTTATTTTGCCGTAAATGTTCAAAAAATGTTTTACAAAAGTCAAAAACCTGTGTAAAAAAATAGAAGAAAAAAAAGGGGGGGGGGTATGAACATGGGGTATGATTTTGGGACTTTTGAGATCTTGGCCTTAAACATAGGTTACTATTTTCTTCAGGATAATATCTCACCCATAATATCGCTAAAGTGAAAATTCCAGATGCAAAATCCCGCAAAAATAATTGAAATCATTAAACATGGGTTGCGTTTTGAATGGAAGTCCCTAATAATGGGTACCATTTTCTGCCAAAATTACCCTTAAAAATGGGCATGGGTTTGGACGGTTCAGCCGCCAACCCCCATCCAAACCAAATTTGAGTACCCCCCCCCCCCGGGCCATTTTACAACAGATCACTTATGTTGTATGGGATTTCGGGTGAATTTTCTCCATTGGAAAACAAAATTAGTAGCCGTGTGGTTTTATAGAGTTAGGGTTAACAAGGATTTTAGCTCAACGAATCATATTCTTAGCAAAGGATATTGGTCCTCAAAATATAGAGTTTGGACTGAATGAATGCATGAAGTAATTGTGAGATTCAGTTTTGTTAGTAAATTTGTCTTATAGGCCTAACCATTTTGGCCTATTTTAGCAATGATGACACTATAAACTATACCAATTCTTGCTTAGGGTATCAAAATATTTTGTAAAATATACTGTTTTAGGGGGTGCTTTTTCACATTAATGCAATTACTTATTTAGGGTGCTTTTTAAAAGTCCTTGGACGTGCCTGATACCCATTGTAATGACCACTGAGCACCCTGGGAACATTATATATACCTGACTGGCCCTTGGGCTATATTACAGTAATTTGACCCCATTCTGTACCCCCTGTTTATTGACTAGGTCACAAATGTCAATATACAGCTTTATTGATGGTTTGTTGTCTCAGACAAGTCTGCCTGTAATGGCTCGGTTTTGAAATCAAAATATAACGGCAATTATTCAACAAAATACGAGACCACAAAATGCAAAAGTAGTTCAAGACGTTTCAACCTAGCCAGAAGTCAACTCATTAGTGCTATCCACTCTCCACCTATTTTATTTCATCATCAACATCATCTTCATCCCCGGAAATGTTGTCTAATGGCCGTGTGCCGCTCTTTTCTAAACAAGGCGGACAAGATAAAAACCAAACAACGCATCCGATGTCGCACTGGCTAATGTCAATAGATGGTGGTGAAGAAAAAACTCTGAGAAAGATATGCAGTAACGCCGGCCTAGGCGACATGTGGTAATGAGATGGCATGCAGGAGACTAAGAGCTAAGAATCGATGCGGGAACATCACGGCTAATCAATGCTGAAGATGGAACCCAAAGAAAACTTGGTCATTCTGAGGGAACGTACGGGGAGATAGGGATGCTACATGCGTTTATTATGTTACCCCTTTGGGGTGGCGACTGATTTCTCACAAATCTCCTCTCATCTTTTCTTTTAAGTAAATGGGCTTGGAAACATTAGAGATGACGTTACAAACCTTGAATACTCAATGGTATATCAGATGTGTCTATCCAATTGGTAGATTTTTCATAGCAAATTCTAAGAAATAGGTCCCAATATTTTACTCTATTTTATTTGAAAGTGGTGGAAGTTGAATTTTGTTTGTAAATAAAATTCCAACTTCCATCTTTTCAAATAAACAGTCCTCATGGTCCTGTGTAAAATCGTAATTATTTATTTGTTTATAAATATTGCAATGAATCATGGGGAAATATGTGACCCGTCACATCAAAAAGGACAAGTTGTAGGCAAACACAGTTTGAGATAGAGGCCAATATATTTGGTGAAATATGAATAAAATAATAGATGAAATTTTGCTTCTTCAAATCATATCTTGTGATAACAGAGTCCGATTACCTTCAGCATGGTATTTTTTCAAAGCTTAAAATGTTGTCTTTCAAGTCATACCAATAACTCAGATTTGACTCGGGCCACCAACATGTCTGTTTTGATGTGACGGGTCACATTTCTTGCCAATTTGGAAGTGATGGAACTATAGTACGCTTTAGTCTACACTGACTACCAAGGCCAAGGATGCATCGAAGTTTGGCTTCATATGGTAAAAGGTCTACCGACCATGCTACAATCATAGACGGTAAAAGGTCTACCGGCCATGCTACAATCATAGAAAAAAGTCGGACTTTGATAAATTTGACTTTTTCTATACCTATTTTCTGGCCAATTTCCCACACATCAATAAACAAATGTTGTTAGAAAAGCACCCAATTTTGCACAAATTAGGTGCTTTTTACAAAAAATGCCTCAAAATACACACAATTTATGCAAATTGGGCGCTTTGGTCTGTGATAAAAACACGCCGTTGCTATACAATTTTTTTTGGCGAAAAAGCACCCCAAAAGGCAGCACATGTACGTATACCATATCAATGTGAGAGCCCCCCGCCCCCCCACAGGACAATGGGACTCAGTATTAGAATCTCTTAATGCACAAACAGCCACATAATAAAAACAACTCCATTATGAGCTTCATCAAACACACAACTCCATGGACACCTCTATTTATAAAAATCAAGAGAAATTGATCAGATTTGTGCAAAATAGACAATGACATTTCACACAACTTGGGCATGACATAAAGTGACAAAATTTGATTCTATTACAGTTTATTGTGACATCTTCAAGTAGTTTTCAATTCAAAATCGTATTAGATGTCATGAAGACAAGCTTTATTATATTTCTTCTTATCATTTCCGTCTATTCTGTTATTTTCATGGTATTATATTCTATTAGATATTGCAATGCTGACAATAAATTAACCCCTGAGAACTACCGGCCGATTGGTCAGAAAGATAGATACATCATTTATTGCACCAATCAGAGACAGTGTTAGAATAATTGTATCCCTGATAAAGTTTGAAGTGAAATATTTTACAAGCTGCATTTTAATTAGCTATTCAAATGAGTATATCTTGCAATAATCCAATCAGAACCACTGTAAGATAGTGCCCAGGGGGTTAAATGAGAAATCTTATACCAGTTCAAATAGTCATGCATCTGTCGTATCTTTTCCCCGAAATATTGCCTTAGGCAACAAGAAAAAGAAACCCTGTTCTACAGTCCTGACTGATCAACATCTTTTATTAGAAATTGGTGAAAAAATGTTCCCGTACAAATGTAAACCGACCCCAAAAATGTGTTTCCTTGTCAAAAAATGGCAGCATTTTGGGGATTTTATACAGAAAAAAGAAGAAGAAAAAAAAAACACGAAAAGGGGAAAAAAAGAGAAAAAAGAAGCCAGACCGAAACAGGGTTGTTTTTTGGATGCCTTATTTGAAGAAATTTTGAAGAAAGGAAGTCCGATGACTACAGTAAACTGATGCGACATTTGTAGCAATGGATGAAAGGGCATATGTGATGCGATCTGTGAAAACCCGTCGGATGTCGCAAAATGTGAAATAGGGATTATGGGTAAAATAAAAAAAATAAAAAAATAAAAAAATAAAAACTGTTTTCTTCTTTTTTTTTAGATTTTGTTTAGGAAATTAATTTCTAATACTTTGTGTCATCACCTTTTATGAAATTTCACCTTCAAAAACCTACTTAAGTCACTTTTCTAATTACCCTTATAATTTTATTCTATTGAACTATGTATCTTTTATGGCCTGTTTTCATGATTTCTTGTTTTGTAGCTTTTTATGACATCACAATCGTCATTCACTCATAACTTTTTTTGTAGTGACCGTAGAAAAATGATAAAAACAGTTCTGTAATCAGCACAGATTCAGCTTTCCTATGACATAAATATCTCCAATATGAAAAATCCCGACATGTGGCGGGTTTTCACAGATCGCATCACATATATATGCGTAGTGTCAAATGTGTTGAGTTGGAACAATGTCAATGTTATTGGCAATCACATCTAGGGCTGACAACCAGAAAGACGTAACTCACAAAAGGACACGATGTTCCATTGAGTTGTGAGTAAAAAGAATAAGGCTTGAACTCCAATGGACGGAGGAGGGTGCTATTTTTAAGTAAGTCTTTTTGGTCCTTAGAATCTTTCGGTGACAAGGATTTTTGGTACCAATATCTCAAAATGACCATCGAGGTGTCAAATTTAGCACTCTTACCATCTTGAATTTAATCTGTTTTAATTGTTGTGAAATTACCAGATGCAGCCCCCAAACTGCAATTTCATCACGATTTAAATGTACTTTAGTAAGATATTGTTTGAGTATTAAAGTATCATAAAAACGGGTTCCAAAACATTGCATCTGCAATCACACCAACGGATGGTGTTTTGGGGAGTTCCTGGTTTCAGTAAGAGAACTGCTGAACCAGCAGTATGGACTCTCAGATGGGGCTGGACAGCCGGATGTTGTGTTGCAGTCTACAGGAGTGGTGTTTAAAATGCCAAACATTCGCGTACATGAAAATTTCACGAGTCAACTGCACTCGCGAAATTTGTGAACTGTTGATGCACGCGAACATTTCATGCTTACATACATACATACATACATGTGAGATTTTATAAAGCGCTATTTCATTTAGATCACGGCGCTGGCAGCAAACAAACAAAACAAAAAGGTACAATCAACAAACAAATCAAAATGTACCAATAAAAACTAGTACTACATGTATACAGAAAGAACAATTTAAGTAGGAAACAGATGAGTCTTCAGTTGTTTTTTGAAAACTTGTAAGGATTCACAGAGTCTGATGTTGTTGGGTAGATCATTCCATAGTTTAACAGTATACAAAACTAGAAAGAACATTTAGTGAAAAAAAGAACCATTTAAGTATGTATTCCCCTTCTACAATAACACTAAATGGAAATACACATTTCTGAATCTTGTTATCTTCAGTAGATAGCAACATACATGTATAATGGCAAGGTCAACACTGCCTACAAAATTGGTATTCATGATTTTTATTAGACCATTTAACATTTAAATACATGAAATTGAGCATTAAGAGAAACATATTTACCCTTTACTTAGGACACTATTCCTTAGAAACATCATAGCACTTAAAAAACTAAAACATATACAAAATAACATTAAAGTTGAGTTTGATTAAACCAAATTCTGACCCCATTCAATACGTACTACTATAATTTTCCAGACCTTGAATGCTTCTTCTTCAAATTCAGATGTGTCCAAGCTAAGAAATGGGCAAAACACCCATTAATGCCAACCAACCAACTGTATAGTGCAAACCAATGACAGTTGTGATAAAAAATGCTATTACATTGAGAAATCTTCATGTCACATTTACCTACAAATTACTATCTTCTTGTTTCAGTTTCAGTTTCAGTTTTATATACCAACAATACGTATACAATAATTTTAAGTACAGATATTGGTGGGCTGACCAAAATCAGAGCAGAGCTCGCAAATATATATCTTGTTTTCTATAAGGAAAACATTTTTTTTAAAAGAACACTATTCCTTCTCAACACGATTAAGTCTGCTCTTTCCAAATAAACCCTGCCCATCTCTTTAAAATAAACCATAAAACCCTTGTAAGGTTTTGAATATATTCCATTGTCCTAAAATTAGTCCAGAAACTTCAACGGAAAATCATAATCACAGATAGCATGTTTTGACAACTTTATCCTGTAATTAAAACCCATCAATGAGTACAAATTGAAATCTCATTACATCTTAGATTGCATCGTTATACTATATTTGAAATATCAATGATTTAATTGAGTAGATTTGAATGGGGATAGTAAATGCAAAAGAGATACTTGTAAGGGCCAATTATCCTTCTAGCTAAAATGTTTCAATGACGCACGCCCATCAGGGCTGTCAAGTGTGTCCATAAGTATAATTAGGCCTGAGACTAGTGCAACTGAATCATAAGATTTCCTTTTAGCTAGCCATGTGTCAAGTTTGTGTTTTTCTGCTATAAAAACTTTCCATATTTATCGAAAATTGAAGGGAAAAAAAATGAAATGATGATAATAGATGATAAAATCTGTATATTACTTAAAGTCCTTATGATGATTTGGCATCGTTCTCCTGCATCTTATTTTAACTTTTGAGGGCACTCAATTTTAACCCTAACTTGAGATCACCACACGGCAACAGATTTCTTTTCCGACACCCAAAATTCACCAGAAAGGTCACTCTGAATGCAATGTGTCCAGGACAAAACACATTTCCAAATCTGTGACTTTCATATAAAAGAGGATGTTTCACAATACAAAAATACAAACCAAAACAGTTAAACGAAATTGTTAACTTTATTTGTTGGGAGTGGCTGTTTTTAATAATAATTCAACCAGCATGCTTATATAGGCTTTTTAAGCCTGGCCCGAGCAAATTGCTTGAGTCTGGTCCCTTCAGGACCCAAGTGTGTGTCTGTACAGACCGACCGTGTAAACAAACAAACAAACAATACAAAAATACAAACCAAAACAGTTAAATGAAGGATAATATTCAGATAAACAGGGGTGAGATAAATCTTTAGAAGATGTTTAAAAACAGACACAGACTCCGCATACAATTTAAATTGACCAACATGCAATTGCAATTTATTCAAAGTACTGACCTTCCGGAATAGAAGTCGTTACTCTGACTTTCATGCCTAATATGCAATCCTCAGATGAAAGGATATTTATTTACTGATTGATTGATTGATTGTGCAGGTTCTTTTCCACAGAATCTGTTTCTAAGTTTTCAAGTATTTTCAGTTTTTTAAAATTCAAAATAAGTGCATATTTGGCCCTCAGGTAAATTGTTCATGAAAATGATAAATGCGGGTCCATTTTCAAATGATTACTACATCTTTTGAGCAACGTAAAAACATCTATAATTGTTAAAATTAAATTGACTTATTGTCTATTGGCACTTATGACTGTAGTGTCCATCTGTCTTGAAACGGAGGAAGGAAACATTCAACCTGAGATGCTAAACATGGTCAGAAAAGAACAAAAAATTGGACCATTTTACCAAAATAAGTGAGGGGACCTGTCCCCTATCCCTTTGAATGAGGCCCATAAAGCGATGGAACCCCTCTCCCCTGTTCTACATTTTTTTGTCTTTTTAAGGAACACTTTTGAAAAATGTTTGCAATTTATTTTGCTTTTCTTAAATATTTTGAAAATTGCTGAAAACCCCCCCCCCCCCCCACAAAAGTGCCCAACTGACTACCTGAGAGGACCATTTGCCAGCAGAACAGGTTCCCCCTGGTGCCTAACTGTTAACCCTTTTTATTTTAAAAGTCTTCTTTTAGTAAAGTTACAGAGTTTGTGACAAAACAAGGTTTCACCACCAACATTATAATATAGTGAAACCTTCTGACTTAATAAAATCCCACATTCAGTTCTAAAAAAAAGAGGTTAACACTTTCCACGCGGCTATTAGTTTTACCATCACAAAACAGATTTTTCAGAAACCTTTCCCAATTGTCAAAGCCTATCTCAAGGATTGCTGACCCAATACTAGGCATGTTTGTACTTATTTCAATGCATTTCTCATGGTGATTCCTAATATGGGAATGAAATTCAAAAATGAAGACATTTTTGAAACATTTTGTGACATTTTGGTATGTCGTCTGCAGATGCCTGCCGCATGGAAAGCGTTAACTTACCAGATAATAGATTCGCTCATAAATAATAAATTCACTCATAACTCTCAAGATATAGGGCTAACTTAAAAATATAAAAATTATGGATTAACTTCTCCTCTTCAATTTTGAGATATTATTCACGAAGATCCATTTACCCATTAAGAGCTCTACACCGACAAGAATGAGACAAAGTACAACTTTAATTTTCTTGGGTTTGAAGGTGCATGATTGTGGTGACAGGTATGTGCATGGGCCGCATTGATCAACTGAACCCCAGTCATAATCTTACTATCGACTGCATGGTAATTATGTTACCAGTTAAACAGTAATCTGCCTATTGCTTCACCGAGGCTGCTGGTAGAAGAACCAAATGCGAAAATGAAAAAACACACCAGAAATACAAAAATGAAGAAAAAAAACCCGACCTTATTTTGGTTTTGGACACATAGCTCTGTTTATATTCAGTCAATTCATGTGTTATATCTCAAATTATAGAGAAGAAATTTCTTCACAAATTTATAATTTAATATTTTTACGTTAGAGCTATAGTTTTGGAGTTAACAGCATATTTATTACCGGGACAATTACTTTTTTAAGGACTGAACACACACATCCACAAATCAGTTACAAACGTGAAACTCTTTATATAAGACTCTATCCTAATTGGGTATTTTTCTCCCAGATCAATTCCCCTTTCCGATATATATTTTTGGATTAAGTTTTAATTTAAAATAATACCGGGGCTAAACCTGCCCCGCATACACACACAAGAGTTGGACCGACCAGCCGGCCGAGGCACATTAACCAGAAAATGAAATACAAATATTGGAACAGCGGTACTATAATTCAGTCAGCGATCCATGGCGTAGCACCGTTGGCTCAGTGCCTCTCTAGCTCGCATTCTTACTTTCATCCAATATTCCGTCTTAATAATCTTTCTTTACTGCTAATAATTTCCCTGCATATTCCTCTACTGACGTCACAATTATCAAAATCGCACACACACACATAGAGCACCAATAGCATGTTAATTAGACAGCCCCCTCTAATCAAGCGCCGTGATTTGCTGCTGATGACATCACCCCGGTCCGTACGTCCAAACAAGGTAATATGCTAATTAGCATGCAATCACCTTCTCACTATCTCTTATTGCTATAACAACGCAAGGTTGTAACTTATCAACCAATCAAATTACACTAACATAAGAGAGAGAGAGAGAGAGATATAGAGAGAGTACAGAATATTTGTATTTGATTTTGGTTATCTCATTTACCTGTTGTTGTTTCACTAGCCAGTCGTTCTCCGCTTCCAATTTGTCGCCGATGATCTTCATCACCTGTTGGTCGAACACAAACACGATAGACGACAATATTTTAGGGATTAAAATATACACACAGTTGTATTAAGACGACATACACGCATATGGCATCCATTGATGTGGTCTGTGTTAAAACCACAGTGTGAGCGACGGGGATGAGAGAGCTTAAAAATCCACCACACCCCCACAACCCAAGCTTACACTAGCTCCACTAAGCCTGGGCTGCGGGGGATGTATGAGATGGAACCTGCTAGCATACTGCCGCAGTTTTCCCTTTTCCCAACGTTTTCTAAAAAGAAAAAAAAGAAGAATAAAGAGAAAAAAAGAGCATGCTCCTAGACAAGACTGAATTATATCAAGCTGTGTAATCCTATCACATGTAAAATCTATGTTTGCAAAACTTGATACAAAATAAACTTTTTGCAAAACAAAGTTACATACACCAGGATGACTATAAACTTAACTTGTATTATAAAAAAGCTGGGATCAGCTAATTAAAGGTTCCCGACATTATTTGACATACATACATGGAGAAAACGAGACGTTGGTTATATTATTTCAGTGGCGGCATTGCATGCAAGCATTCATCATGCGCCACAAGATGAGAAGAGAGAATTGTCTGGTCAATAGAGGGCAGTATTGCAGTTTGTAAGTCTGTCTGTATTGTATACAATGTAATGTAGGTATAACCAGGAACTACAGCAGCTTTCGTTTCCATCTATCACAGCTTTCCCCAGTAAAGCTCTATCACAGTAAAGCTGGGGAAAGCTGTGATAGAGTATATGGACACTATCAGTGTTGTAGTCGAGTCCATCCTACCCGAGTCCGAGTCCTTACCTCTCGAGTCCGAGTCCGAGACCGAGTCCTTACTGTCCGAGTCCGAGACCGAGACCGAGTCCGAGTCCTTCATGTTCAACATAGTTATCATAAAAATGAATAAACACTACCATCTCTCAACTCTCGGCAATTTTTAAAAATTCACGGTGATTTTAAGCCCCGGTATCAATGACGTCATATTTATACAATGCACTTGCGCAAATTTGAGCACCAATAACTGTGACGTCATTGATACCGGGGCTTTAAATCACCGCAAATTTTTAAAAATGGCTTGTTGAAAGATGGCAGTTTTCTTTCGATTTTATGATAAGAATAATGTTTTGTTCAATATAATTGCGCGATTAAGGCTCGATAATTACTTTTCTAACATATCGTCGCTGTTCTGACATAACGGCACATCACAACAGAATTAAGTAAAGTGATGTGTCGTTATGTCAGAACAGCGACGATTTAATGGACAATATTGTGCTTGCTGGACACCTCCTTTAATAATAATTATATTATATAAACAATTAGTCAGGGGATCAGAGAGAAACATTAGTCTGCATTGGCCCTTTGGTCATTGCTACTTATTTTATTGCGTATGACAGAGTTTGCAACCTCTGGAGACCATGAGTAATAACGCTTTCTACGTGAGGTGACTGCAGACAACAGTTGCAAAAGTTTACAAAATGTTTCAAAAATGTCAAAATAGTTACATTTCATTGCAAAATTGTCTCAGTAATTATAAAGATAGGCTTTGAAAGTTGGGAAATGGTCTGAAAAGAACTATTTTTACATATGGTAATCCATCAATCCCCATGTGGAAAGTGTTAAGGCAGGGGCAGATATGATTATCATCAGATAAAGGTCCCCTCTATGAAGGACTACTTAATATAAATGAATTCTGGGTAATTGTTCCATTACAACTGTTGGGACTTGGACTCTGGAGGCTCCCGTTCCGCTCTAAAAAACAAACAAAAACTTGCCTGCCCGTCCGACCATAGACCCTACCTGAGAGGTTCGTTTGCCCGTACAACAATTTTTTTCATTCCCGTCACCTTAATGAAGGACAACATTTAATATGAAGGAATTCTGTTTAACTGTTTAACTACAACTGTTGGTCCTTTGACTTGGACTTTTGGGGGGTTTTATATGTGGGCAGCACAAACAGTAGAAGGGTACTGAACAAAAAAGGTTCCCTTAATGAAGGGCTACATCTAATCAGGCCTAAAAAATAGCACCCGCCATTCACTACAGCGGGTAATTTTTGCGTCGGGCAGGTGAAAATGCAAAAGTACCTGACCTACTGGCAGGAAAAAAATTCTAACTCATTATACTGGGCTGATGGAATTTCTGTCGGGCAGGTATTTTTGTGAATTACCTGCCCGACTGACTGGTTGAAAAAGAATCTGAAGTTCCAGCACTGCATTTATTATGAAAGAACTCTGGCTAATTGTTCCACGGAGCGCAGGCTGTAGGGGGCCACTACCGGTGAAATATAAAAGGGTCTCTATATGAAGGACTACATTTAATATGAAGGAATTCTGGCTAATTGTTCCACGGAGCGCAGGCCGTAGGGTGCAACTACATGTGAACTATAAAAGGGTCTCTATATGAAGGACTACATTTAGTATGAATGAACTCTGGCTAATTGTTCCACTGAGCGCAGGCTGTAGGGTGCAATTACCTGTGAACTATAAAAGGGTCTCTATATGAAGGACTACATTTAATATGAAGGAATTCTGGCTAATTGTTCCACTGAGCGCAGGCTGTAGGGAGCAACTACCTGTGAACTATTAAGTAGGACAGGTGGGTTATGATTCATCTAGGTGCTTGTATCCGGTAAAGACTGTGTGATTATTATGAAGGAATTAATTGCATGTGTGTGTGCCTTCAGTTCGGGGGCCATGGGTGGATCTATTCAAATGCATTTCCAATCAAAAAATCATTTTAGGTTTTGAGGGAAGGGTAAAATTGATTGGGTTTCCATGGAAACTAGTTGAGCTGTTCCATTACATCCGTTTGTCAACGGATCCTAAGGATCTTATTCTACAAGCACATTAGGAGTTGGATTAGCACTATCCAAAGCCCAGTGTGTTGATGTAATATGTGACCCATAACATCAAAATGGACATGGAGGTCTGAGTCAAATCTGAGTTATTGGTAAGACTAAAAGCACATTGTAAGCTTTAAAATGATACCATGTTGAAGGTAATTGGACCTTGTAATAACAAGATATGGTTTGTCTATTGTTTGCTTTATATTTCACCAAATATATTGGCATCTATCTTAAAACTGTGTTTGCTGACAACATGTCCTTTTTGATGTGACTGGTCACATATGTATATGTACGATCAGGGACTGGGCAGCTACAAAACAATCCCCAGTGTGTATATGTACGATCAGGGACTGGGCAGGCAGCTACAAACAAATCCCAAGTGTGAGTGATTTCCCTGCTACAATATTGTTACCTACCTGACACACAATATTTTGTACCCTCATGCAGGCCTGTAACTAGGGGGTGGGGGGGGGGGGGGCGGTACCACTGTACTTTTTTGTACCAATGTACCTTTTTTTTTGTACCAATGAACCTTTTTTTTTGTACCGATGTACCTTTTTTTGTTACTAATGTACCCACCCACCACAATTTCCCAATTTTTCCGAAAAACGGCCCATTTCCCATTGTGTAAAGTGTTTTTTCTGGCCGTTTTGGACTAAAACATGTCCTAACCCCCCTAAAACATGTCCTAACCAACCCCCCCCCCCCCCCTCTAAAAATTGTGAGATGACTAAACCCAGGCCCATAACCAGGGGAGGGGGGACACAATATTTTGTACCCTCATGTTATAGTTCCGGCCAGAAGGGATGTTATTTCTATAATTCCTCTCCAGGCCCATAACCAGGGGAGGGGGAGGCACTCCAAAACAAAAGTTTAAAATCAAGTCCTACTCATAACCATACCACTTGGCCTAAACATGGTCTATACAACCCATGTTTTGAGCCTCAACACAAATAAGGTGCACCAAATGCCCAGGGGTGGGGGGGGGGGGGGTTCTCACATTGATATGGTATACATATATGTGCCTCCATTTGGTGTGCCTTTTCGCAAAAATTGGTATAGCGATGGGGTGGTTTTCATCACAGACCAAAGCGCCCAATTGGCATAAATTGGGTGTATTTTGAGTGAATTTTTCGGAAAAAGCGCCCAATTTGTGCAAAATTGGGTGCTTTTCTTACAAAATTGGTATATTGATGGGTGGGAAATTAGCCAAAAAATAGGTATAGGGAAAGTCACATTTTCGAAGTCCGGCAGGCACATCCATGTATGATTTTGGCGAAAGTAACCCCCCCCCCCGGGACCAAATGGCTCGAATCATTCAAACGGGCTTCATTTAATTGCAACCTTGTTACATTCTGCATACATGGGAGTCTACATTCCCTGTGTGGGAGGTTATGTCTTCCTCAGTAAGTGTATGGATTTCACCCACAATAGCCCAATAGTTGTCCTTAAACTTGACATTCAAACTAATTTGCCTTCAAATTACAGTCTCTACTCTCTCAATAATCACAAAACATTTAAGCAGTTTTCAGACCAAAAGAATGAAATAAAATGCCGTATATGCCTTTGGAGAAATATTGGAAGACAAAAAGGGGTGATAACCCTAGCCTAATCACAGAAAGATCTCCCTGGGGGTTAAATCACTAGGAAAGGGAAGCAAGCTCCATCTGGCTTGATATTTTTTGATTCATTCCACTTTCTTAAGCAGACATTTTTAAGTGGAGACCTGTAATTTATTGTAGAGTTTGTCTCAAAAAGAATTGACTGTTATACAGGCACAGATGCTATTTGCCTCTAACTAAACAACAATTAGAACACTAGCTTGCAGATTAAGCCTGCTACTACAAAACTAAAATTGATTTCCCTTATAAAAAAATGCCCGAACTGACGATAATCTCCGTGAAATTGATCTCAAAAATATACTTTTGCGCATCATCTGCGCATACATACTCACACGCATATCTTCTGCGCTGCACAATCTTTTTTTTAATATTGATCGCATCCCGGTACTTGATGCACAATATTCAATACACACTTTCATTGTACCATTTGGAAGGCCCATATAAATAATAATACTAAATAAATCTATCTATGATACAGTCTGTTATAAATAACATTAATAATATCTTTAATTATTTTGCCTGTCTAACATAATTCTGAGTTGCTCAAACACTAGGATTGCCGGTGCATTTTCCCCTGGCTTTTCAGACGGCCTTTGTTTAGATTCCTTTGGACCAATCCAAAGTTTGGAATTGCCAACCCGCGAATTTCGCTTTGTTGTTCAGCCACGCGTATCCAGCTCAACACAGCCCTCTTTCCTTGTTCTTTTATTCGCGGATCATATCGTTTCTGCAATTCATACCAGAAGGTTCAGGAAAAATTCTTCTTTCACATAACCTCAGGATCGTGGGTTTTTTTTCACACTCAAAACCATATAAATATTTGCTGTTGCTATTTATGGGTACAACCCTTTTGAGGGATACAAGGGATAGTTATGCACTTATCAATATCAAGCCCGGGTCCCTAATCAAGGGAGAAAAAGGGTTAAATTAGGCCAAACAAAGAAGGTCTGTCTCAGAAGCCCGCATACGTTGGTATGTGAAATGAGCTACGGCGCGTAGGTCTATGCGCTGGGGGCTAAACAACTTTTGTCTTTCTTTTTTTAATTTTTTTTTAAATTTTAAAAAAATTTTGTTGTTGATTTTTTATTTATTTTTTATTTTTAAAAAAGTTCTCCGTAAGCTTGGATAAGCAACAACAACAACAAAAATAGCAAAAATCGCATACCTCATAGCCTATTTTCTAAAAAAAAGAAGAAAAAAAAAGAAAAGCACAGCACTTAGCTTATTTGCACAATGTTTCTGAGACAGACCTTCTTTGTTTGGCCTTAGAGCGTGGTGTTTTTTTGTGTGTTTTTGTGTGTGTGTTTTTTTTTTTTTGGGGGGGGGGGGGGGGGGCGTGAAACAAGCACAGATACAACAAAGTTAATTATATATCAAGACATGGTGAATCAGCCACACCCATACTATCCCCATTATAGCTAATTGTTTGACGCAAACTCTTCTATAGATTTTTGTCTACGTATACAGGTTGTGCAACTTTTTCATACTTCAGATCTTAACTTACTTTAATGTTATCTTTACATTCCTGTACACAAAGTAGTGAATTTCCTCAAAATGTGGTATGTGTGCACTGTTCTTTGGGAACATTTGAAGTGAATTCTTGCAGTTTGGAGTTACTTTTACTTATATGATCTAATAAGAAAGTACACCTTATTTTTCATAAAACATGCTGATAGCGAATTTGAACTGTAAGTGATGGCCAATATAGACTCACGACTCTCTCACATTTATAATAAATTGACTTTTCAATTTACAAAGACTCAACAAAGTAATGCATTTTTTATCAAGACATTTTGAATCAGCCACACCCAAACTATCCCCATTATAGCTAATTGTTTGACGCAAACTCTTCTTTTAGATTTTAAGAATGCCGGATATTTGTCCACGTATACAGGTTGAGCAACCTTTTTATACTTCAGATCTTAAATTACTTTAATGTTATCTTTACATCCCATAAAAAAAAGTAGTGAATTACCTCAAAATGTGGTATGTGTGCACTGTTCTATGGGAACAGTTGAAGTGAATTCTTGCAGTTTGGAGTTACTTTTACTTATGATCTAATAAGAAAGTATACCTTATATTTTCATAAAACACGCTGATAAAGAATTCGAACTGTAAGTGATGGCCATTATATAGACTGATGCATACCCTCACATTTATAATAAATGGACACTTCAATCTACACAGACACAACTAAACAAAGTTATGCATTTTTTATCAAGACTTTTTGAATCAGCCACACCCATACTATCCCAGGCATGAGAATGGACAAAACTGAAAAAGACTGAAAAGATGTGCGTGAAATCGGGCTAAAAAGGCCAAAAACAGGCTGAAATTAAAAGAAAGTGCGGAAATTTGGACCAAAAAATAAAAGGAATTCCTTTTAAAAAAGGAAAATTCTCATGCCTGCTATCCCCATTATAGCTAACTAATATTTTTTGTCTCAAACTCTTCTTTAGATTTCAAGAATGCCGGTTTATCTAAGTGGATATGAGGATTACAGGGATGTGCCGCCAATTAGGGTTCCAATTTTCACCCTCTGGTAAATGGATGACCCCTTTTCAAAGCCATATTTGGTAAATTGATATAGAATCCTTAATTTGGCTGTTTTACACCGAAATGTTAGCAAAATCTGTCAAATATATAAGAAAATTATGGGTTTCTGGTAAACATATGGGTCCATTTTCCCCCCAAATTTGGTAAATGTTTGGGTCCGATTTTCATTTTGCTGGCGGCACATCCCTACCAAAAAATTTCAGAGTACCCCCCCCCCACCCCCGGTCACCTTGTGTAACACACACCTAAATAATAATAATAATGGTAATTTATAAAGCGCCGGTATCCGCCGCAACCTATGCTCATGGCGCTTCTCTGCATAACAACCAAAATAACATAAACATGCATAAGAACAAAGATGAGGAGAGTCACATCAAGCAAATGCTTCAGAGTACAAATGTGACCTGTCACATTAAAGGCATATTATGTGATCTTTTCCAGAGAGCGCCCTCTATTCATGATTTTTTTAGAAAGTAGATTTTCTTGCAGATTTACATTTCTGATCATAAAACGTACATACATTCCAAGTTACAGAGCGATACGATTCCAAATTACCTCAAAATCATGGTTTTAGAGTGAATTTAGAGTGAAAATATAAACTGTCGTGTTATCCCAACAGTTTATTTTCACACTAAAACCATGATTTTGAAGTAATTAAGAATCGTATCGCCCTGTAACTTGGAATATATGTACGATTTATGATCAGAAATGTAAATCTGCAAGAAAATCTGCTTTCAATTTTTTTTCTCGATGTTGAGGGCGTTCCCTGGAAAGATCACATAATAAACCTTTAAAATGGACATGTTGGAGGCCCAAGTCAAATCTGAGTTATTGATAGAACTTGAAAGAGCACATGTTAAGCTTTAAAATGACACCATATTGAAGGCAATGGGACTTTGTAATCACGAGATATGATTTGAAGAAGCATATTTGTTTCTATTATTTTCTTTATATTTCACCAAATATATTGGCCTCTATCTCAAAACTGTGTTTGCCGACAACATGTCCTTTTTGACGCGACTGGTCACAAATAAAAAAACCTTGTGACTACACCTTGTGTAACACACACACCACGTGACTACAACTTGTGTAACATACATGTGACTACTTAATTACGAAACAGACATGTCAACCTTTAAGTAATAGTAACTTATTCAAAGAAAAGCTCATATTATATTTTTATCCAATATATCGCCCAGGGAGCGGGGGTACTTGCATATATAAAATATATGGGTATATGCCATTCTAATGGGTCGCTTTTTTGGCAAAAAAATCATTCCCTAAACATGGTGTATGATTTGTGCCGGAAAGCCCTAAACCCCTGCTCCATAACTCAACACAAAAGTACTCCCCCCCTGCTGCTGGCAATGTTAACAATCGGTGTGCCCTCAATATCGTAACAGCTTGATTTATTCACTGCGGCATACGGCTCAGATCCTAACCGTGCATAAAATGACCGCGAGAGTCAATGAGAACAAAATCGTACTGATTCGGAAATCGGGACCAGCAAAAACCAGGAGGGCCTATTTCATGATTAGCTGCGACTTTTACACTCAGGAGAGTTTCTTCCCAGTTTTCCTGGCGGATTGTTCATTCAAAGGGCAAATGGCTTTAATTATCTGATCAGAACATGTTAACATCCCAAATCCACCATTTGGGGGTACACCGGTTCATAACACGGGACCATAAACACCTGGTAATGTTGGGATTTGGGAACAACTTGTTTTTATCAATTTTATGTATGCATAAACTTAAAGTGTCAGGCCAAATTAAATTAATTGTTTGTCTCAAAGCTCCTCTCCTGTTGTAAAACTAATGCGGAATGCGGGTTTTTTTCAAGTTTTTTTTTTTTTTTTTTTTAAATATAAAATATTGAAATCCTTGTAAAAGTGAACTTTTGTAGTTAAGATGATCTGATCAATGAAAATCTGAAAAATCGGTGAAATTGTAAGATTTTTTTTTTTTTTTTGAAAAAAGAAAAAAAGAAAGAAAAAAAAAGAGGTTTTTTCAGATTTTTGTTTTTCTAATGCGCACCAATAAACGAACGCGCGCGGGAGCTTTGAGACAAACAATTATTTTAATTTGGCCTCATTGAAAAGGGGTGTTTGAAATTCTAGTTATTGAAAACCAAAAAATAGAGGGTTACAATTTTGTCCTCGTTTTTTGCAAAAAAAGGGGCAAATGTTAATGAAAATTTTGTGTTGAGTTGGGGGGGGGGGGGGGGAGGGACAGCGGGCTCTAAACATGGGTCCCATATTGCGAAAAAAACCATGGCTCCTAAATAGAAAAAAAAAAAACCTAACATGGGTACCAAATTGGGAAAATTGCAACAACAGAACCCCAAAGTAAAATCAGCTATTTCTTGGGAGTAAAACACCCCTGTAAGTGGGCTAGAGTTTCAAACCTTTAACAGCACACCCCATCAACACATAATGTGAGTACCCCCCTCCTCGGATTATATAAACGTTAATACATGTATGCCAGGTGATATTAAGATATCAATAAATCATATAGAAAAATTAACTTCAGTGAAAGTTCAAGTCTTAATTGAATTAAGGAATTCCTACAAATTATCAACTTATGTAAAAATTGTACGTGGACCTCTAGTTCTCCCATAAGTGCTAAAGTTTTTCATGATAAAGCCGTTATGAGCCATGTTGCAAGATTGAGAATGAGATAGTCTTTTGTAATCTAAATGATCATTTCTCACAATTATAAAATAAAGTGTTTATGGCATTTAACTTCATGCAAGGCATGTCCACGCAATCCCAAAATCTAAATTATGATGTGTGTATGCTGCTAAGTAGCAAACAAGAAAAAAGGGAGAGAAAGAAAGAACACCCCCCCCACCACATACAAAGAGAGAAATAAGAAGCAAATGAAGTCATTAGCGACAGGAGTTGTTTTTCTGTGCGTGAGCTCTTAAAGACTGTGGACGTGGCAAGCTAATCAAAATACATTAGCAACGAGCACAAAAAATATACGGCAAACACGAAATAATGTGAGTACTTAACACAGATCAATAGCCTGCCTTTGGCTGAATCGCCCTGTTAACACTCTCTTGGGTTTTTTTCCTTTGCTATTTCTGTCCAATTTTATGCGCTACGGCAATGAATTCTCCCATTAGTGGGGTCCGACCCTCAAGTTACCAAGTTCCCTATTAGCGCTGCTAACGATTGTTTCGATTATGTGCCCATATCTATATTGTGTGACATTGTTTCAGGAAAATTACAAATCGTGCTCATGTGTCAGTCAATCGAGGTCTTAGATACATATATTAGGCGACAGGTGGATGAAAGAATGGCCAGTTACTTTTGGGTCATCCCCCCTCCCCCACCTATGCAGACTTTGTCAAAAATGTTGAATAAAAAAAGAAGAAATATATTTAAAGAATAAAAAATAAAATCAATCAAGTTAAACCATATTGAATGGTAGTTGCTATTCCGAGTTTCATGCATGTGCGTGCGATCATCAGACAAATAAATAAATAAATACATTTAAAAAATATATTTAAAAAAAAATAAAATTAAAAAAAATAAAAATATGTTGATTAAAAAATTTAAAAAAGATTAAAAAAATAAAAAAAATAAAAAAATCAACACAGAATTAAAAAAAAAAAAAATCAATCAATCAATCAATCAATACATCAATAAATCAATAAATACATCAAAAATAAATAAATCAGTCAATAAAAAAATAAAAAATAAATAAGTAAATAATATTTAAAAAAAACCTGATCTAATTCTTTGGATCAGTTTGCATTTGGAATGATTTTTGTACTAGCATTTTACAAGTTCCAAGATGTCTTGTGTTGAGCCATTGCCCTTTAAGTTTGTGTTTTATTACAAACAATTTCATAATCAATATTATTTTGGAAATTAATAACATTACACACTTATAAATATAAATATTCAGTTAAAATTACCCTCTTAGGCCAAAAAAAAAGAAAAAAGGTTTGTCTCAAATGCTCCCGAAACCGCCCGCAGTTTTTTTCTTCTATTTTTTCCTTATTTTTTTTTCAATTCTTTTTCTTTTTAAATTATCTAAAAAAAATCTTGCAAAATCCAACTTTCTGACCAAACAAATGATGATCAAGTCTAAATTGAAGAAAAAAGAAAAAGATTTTCAGTCTCTCATGTCATTTGAGACAAACTTTTTTTTTTGCCTTATCAGGATCAACTATACAGACACGAACTGAAAAATTGTTTAAATGTAACTCTTTTTCTAGTCATTTTCATATGCGTTTTGTGGTCATTTGACACAAAAAGGGTAAGAAATGACTAGAACCAGAGTCAAACTATAAGCCTATATAAGTGTATAGTTCATCCTGAAAAGGTTGTTATTTTTAACTACATATTTTTAAGTGTGTATATTATTTTAGAATCCCATACTTTAATTTTAACCTACCAACCCCTTTAGGAATGGCTTGACAACATTATGATTCACCTACTGTTAGCATTCAAACACACCTAATAATAATCTGTCATAAATCCAAATCCCCCCAAAAATTCATTGTAATTCACTATCATAAAACAATAATAACCATGATTCACTAAATTGTAGACAAAAAAGTGGATACTTTTCACTGATAAAACAACACAAAACTACCACCACCCCTGTCGCAAGTTACCAGCGTAAAATAGTAACTGTCCACAATTTAGCTACCAAGTAAAACGTGGCAGCTAGCCCACCACACACAGCCCAAGTTGACTGAGCACACACACGCCCCCTTTATTATGCCAAGCAATTCAACGCATCAGCCCGAGTCATTAATTTCAATGTTGCAACCTGACACGCCGTGCATTTGCACAATTTTGGGTCCTCGCCACTTACGCGTAATCCCCATCCCCCATTAGTAAAGTCTAATTAAATTGTCTTGCGTTTTCCCTCATTTGATGCAGTAATATATTGCACCCATCCACTGAAAACAAAATCAAAAGGTCCGTTTTGCAGCATGATTACTTTCATGCTTACCTCTTTGTAAAATGTGCACTTGCGAATCTTGTTGTAAAATCATCCACTGTAAATGTATGAATGCTGGGGGGGGGGGGGGGGTATGGGAGGAGATTTCAATTAGGATTTAGTAATGTGCTGTGATGGGTTTTAACGGAAAATACAGAAAAAGATCACATAATATTGCTTTTAAACAATCCGAATTGGCAATGATCTTAATCTTCCCCACAGGAAGTGTATATTTGGAATGGAGTCATCCACGCAGGTAACCCCATTTATTATTCACACTCCTTGTGGTGAAGATTAAGGCCATGTCTTTCAGTGGGGGGGGGGGGGGGGGGGTATAGATTTGAACATGAAATATAGAAGATTAAAAAAACCATGCTATTGTATTATTTAAAGAAAATGAAATAAAAGAATATTTAAACCGAATGAAACTCTTTGGTTTAACTATGTTTGATGGTATTTCAAGATTTGTTCCGTACATACAATACCGATTCTGGTAATGAAAATTCTATCCTTGAGTATTGTTTGGCAAATATGGTGGACCATGTTGAAATTGGTAATTGAGCACTGATTATGTTTGCTTAAATCTCGTCCGGCCACGCAAGAAAGCTGAACCCTGGAAAGTTTTTCCCGCCTCGACAATTTCACCCCTAAATAAAACACATTACGCCGCCCGTCATTTGTTCTACAAGCTCGAATTAACGAGGGTGAACCATGCTAAATTACATTACGGCATGAAAGTACCAAATTACGCCAACCCATCTGCGGAAGGCACCCAATGCGCCAATCTATCTTAATTGCTTACAGATGCATTGTAAAAATTCACCAATCATTTGGAAAGATATTGGTGTCATGCACATCAAGCACTTCTTGTTTAATCCGGTCCCTGACCTTAAATGAGGACACGGACCCGAAGAAAGCCAAGACTCTTGGGTAATTACGTAGCCAGTGAATCCCGCCCTGCACTGTGATTAAACAAATAAAGTGCATTTTTCTCAATGTATGATATCAATTTCTGCACTGCAGATCCTCTGATACTGACACGCCATGTGGTTGCTGGAAAAGTGTTGAGGGATTCTCGAGCAAAAAGTAATTATCAGGGTATGACACAGCTTCAGGTAAACAAAATAAGGCGAGAAAATTAGTGAGATTTCCGGCTAATGGACGTATGTCCAGCCAGACAGTGGCGGTGTAGTGCCCGATCTATATTCCTTGATTGTAAAGAACCAGAGTGTCCCACTTTGATTGGGTAGAAATAATTTTCATTTCTGAATGATTTTTTTCCCTTCATCTTCAACCAGCTGAGATATTATTCCAGCTTCGCCACAGTTATAAACTTTACACCTCTCTGATTTTTTCTTAATTTAGAAGATTGATTTTTGGGTCAATTTTGCACTCTAAACGATCGCAAGAGAAGTGGATGCGCAAAGTGGGATTCCGCTAAGCCAGTTAAAGTATAAAATCCTTTTAAATACTTAACCCCATAAAATGTTATAGATTTTGCTAAATGTGGCAGCCCCTACCTAGCACTATAGCGTGGCTTCACTTTTAATTCTAAAATGGCTCTTAAACCCGGAAATTTATTGCGTACATTTTTGACTGTATGCATCAACAAGAAGGCATTTAATGCCCCAAATGTGTTCCGTAAACGAGGTTCAAGATTGATGATTACGTGTGAAAATGACCCATGGCTGGATATTAACTATATTTCATCTCTAATGTGCCGGTAATACTACCGTCTTTTAAGGACCGGCCTTAATGTTCTTCGTTTAGATATGAGATAATAAAACCGATTAGTATCTGACAATAACTAGTGTTGATGTGTGCGGTGTCTGTTGGTATCTTGTAAACCAAACATACAAATAGGGGGAGGACTATTGGGCTCAAAAGAGGGATGCTTTCCATGCGGAGGGCGGCTGAAGACGACATTCCAAAATGTCACAAAATGTTTTTAAAAAGTCAAAATATTTAAATTTCATTACCATATTTGGAATCATCGTGAGAAGTGCATTCAAAGAAGTATAAACATTCCTAGTATTGGTCCAGTAATTCTTGAGATAGGTTTTGAAAATTGGGAAAGGTTTCTGAAAAATCAGTTTTGTTTATAGTGAAACTAATATGAATAGCCGCATGGAAAGTTTAACAAGATTTTAACTAAGCACTTCAAATAAGTTCAGATTTTTTTCCTTCTAATCACCTCTATATTTCGTTATATGTTCATAATGTATAAATAAAAAGCCGATGTGTTCACCTTTCCAATGATACCAAATTTGTAGCAATCACTTGTTTCAGTGCTCAGTCACTTATTTGAAAATGTCTCAATCTGAATGTGCCAAAATCATCCCTATGTTATACTCAAAAGCCAAAAGAGCATCACGCTACACTGTAGTTGTCAGTGTAACGCTTCATTAACCCACACCATGCTAAATCCAACAGAATCCAACAGAAGCACAGCGCCAGTGGACCCCCCATTCCCCAGTCTATCTCATTGCGCAATCATGCAAAGGTACATACATGTATACGTGCGTGAAACCTCAGGTTCCAAAACAATGAACGTTTAACATATTTTGATATTTATACATGTACATATTAGGCTACATTAAAAACATCTTTTGTCTCAAGCTCTTCAGTTTTTCAAAACCTGATGCGGAATGCGGGTTTTTTTTTATTTAAATATTTATTTTTTATAAATATAAAATATGAAATCCTTGTAAAAGTGACCTTTTGTATTTAAAATGATGTGATCAATGAAAATCTGAAAAAAATCTGTGAAACTTTGGGTTTAGTTTTCCCCCGGTTATTTTCACTCTAAAACCATGTGTAACCACCCCCAAATTTGCCTTATATTTTTTGCTCCAAAATTCATTCCAATTTTGGATAAACATAAAATAATATAGATTGTCCTTCTGGTTCCCTACATTAGAGGATAAACACAATTTGTGAGTTTTACTTACTACAGTAATGACGTGTGTTTCTGAATACTATTATGATGAGAGATTATCCCTAGTGACTGTATTAGCCCATACCATCAAGGCTATGAGGCTATGACATCACAAGGATTTCTGGGTTGAGTGCATTGAGATAATAATAAGACTTTTATACCAGACGCCTAGCTAGACTGTCACCTTCAATGTTTAGTTTGAAATGTTTTTGCTCAATTTAGTGTGAAACTGGTTAGATGTTTGTTTCTGAAAATACATGTAATTAAGCATGACTTGGAAAATGTAATTAGATATTACTTGGTATATGGCTAAACAAAGGCCAAGATCTGTATATATTCGGGAGGATGAAATGACTTCACATCATTCCATCATCCGATCTCCAAGTCTCCACATCAACTTCTGAGTTATAATAATAATAAGTTTACTATGTAATCTTCATGCTGAATATTATTACGAAGTTGGTTGTGTTTGTTGCTACATGTATATTATTTGCTGTGTGTTGACTTCTCATTCAACACAGGTAAGCACAGAACTTTTATGTTATTTATATATTGTATATTCATTATGTTGATTATATGAATATGGTATATGATGTTGTTTGATTATTAGAATGTTGATAATATTCAATGAATACAAAACTGATAATGATAGCTATCAATTCATAGCTTAGATGTAATTATGTTTGATTTGGATTCACATTCTTCAATGTTGTTATAATGGATGTAGAGATGTTTATTTACATGTTTCATGTTTAAACCCAAACATGAAGTACTAATTCGCACATGTAAATAATATGATTGTTATGCTGCTCTTATAAAATGAGTTAGGCTCACCCATGCCTATAGTTACGCTTTTATAATGTTCAGTTGTTTTGATATGTTTTATGTACATTCTATGTACATGCCAAATTGTTAGAGTTGAATGTCATCTTATAAACATACTGGATGACAATGACTGTGATACTTTTTATTAAAATAGTTTATTAGATTATACAATGGTAGTTATTATTTGGTCATATTAGTTTACAAATTAATGATATTACGACCTAATTGAGTTTACTTTGATGAACTGCATGAATGTTAAACATTCATGAGATGCTTGTTTATAGTGGTTATTGGATTATATTTCCCTTGTAGTAATGTATAAATCTTAGGGATTTCTAAAACCTCATCTTAGGATTGTTTTGTTGCTCTATGACGTGAATAGCTGACCATGTTATAGTAGTAAATCACTGGTGCCTATTAATTGTCTAAACACCTGTGACCTCGATTATGTTCATTCATACTTCCACTACTACTATACACATCCATAGGGTCATTTGAGGTCATGTTTGTTTTGATTATTATATTATGATGCAAAATCTTAGTTTAATAATGTTTCATTAATTATGTTGATTTACAAATTAATTGATGACACTTACGATTTTAGTTAGAAGATCAGTTCCACTTTTGCCAAATGCTAACTGATTATTTGATTACGAATATTGAGTTTGATCGTATTCGTTGGTTTGCCAAATTGTTGTTTTAGGATTATCAAGTTGCTAAATTCACACGATGTGTTAATGTGTTTATAGTTTAGTATGTTTATTGAATTAGATTATTAGTTTTGATAATAATGAGTAGATTCATAATAAGGTTTATTATTTAATTTAATTCAAATCATTCATTCCATCATTCGATCTCCAAGTCTCCACATCAACTTCTTAGTTATAATAATAATAAGTTTACTCTGTAATCTTCATGCTGAATATTATTACGAAGTTGGTTGTGTTTGTTGCTACATGTATATTATTTGCTGTGTGTTGACTTCTCATTCAACACAGATACCAGTCAAAACGATACCAGGTAGACAAGACCGTTGTTATAGGAGATACTTGTCTGGTTAATTGGGTTTCCGTGTTAACGAGATTCAGAAGCTAATTCTCTGGGTAGCTGCCATATGAAGTCACCACGAGATGACACTAGTAGTACCAAGAGATAATAAAGCTAGAGCATAAACTGACCACCATTGACCAACAAGATAGTTTTACTGATTACAATTCTGCTGTTTGAAGATTTAAGAGACACTCTTTGAATACTTCGTAAAGAACTTTTGCGTTGAATCTCCAATTCTCGTGTTCAGATCTCCGATCTACAGTTCTACGACTTCTTCGAGTTTCTACGAGTTACTTCAAGTGCACAAGGTTTTATTGTTGTTGATGATAATTATTTGAATGATCATTTATGTATGTCGATTGTATTGTTTCAATTGTTGATTGTATTGATTATGTTCAATGTAAAACCATTGATGATATGTTGATAAGGGACATTTCGTTTACATTGAATGCACAGTGTTGATAATACAATATTGTTCAAAAGAACTGAAAACAGTTGTGTGTATTGCTTGTTGATATTATTTTGACTAGTTGTTATAAAAAATCCTTCAGAACTAAATTAATGAACCCCACCCACTTTCGGCCACTGTGTGCAGTCAGAGGGGTGTAGAAGGCAAGGCTCATAACTTGGTGTTTCCGTGGATAGTTAAGCACAATTTAACTAACTCTAAGTCATAGTTGACCCCTTCGCTTACACATGATTTTTAGGAATCGTATCGCTCTAACTCAAAATATATTTATGATTTATGATCAGAAATATATACCTGGAAGAAAATCTGCTTCCCAAAAAAATTCTAGGATTGAGGGCATCTCCTGGAAAAGATCACATCATATACCTTTAACAGGTATACTTATAGCAGGATCTGCGCTTATATTTGTAGTGACCAGTCTCTAACAAGAATAGAAATGTTACAATACAAATCTAGGGCAGAAACCAATTAGCGACCGTGCCATTTTTTGTCAAAATTAAAACACTTCCAGGTAAACAGGTGTTGCAAGCAGTATTGACCCCAGAGTTTAATCGCTCAACTCCGATAATTAACCCACTTTTTATCAAAGAGGCTGAGGGGATAAAATATATGGCATCACGTCACAAGGTAAGGTATGTCTTATGGACCAGACCAACTATCTTGCAAATTAAAAAGAAAATATAAAGGAATAACAAAGCTTACCCTAGGTATCATTCATTATTAAAGCAAATTTATGTGATCTTTTACTTGAACTTTTACACATATTTTTTTCTCTCTTATATAAAATGAAGTTTGACTATCAGGAAAGACGTTCCTGGACTCATTAATCGATCTTGACAGTATTTTTTTTTTCAGATTTTTTTTTCCCAGTTTTTTTTTACCAGTTTAAATGGCATTGAATATTACATTAAGTGTTTATAACATATATGTGCGACGCTTAAAGTCATCTATCATTGTGTCAAAATCTCAACATTTTCAAATGTATAAGATGTACTCTTTGATAATGGTGTGAAATGTGAACAAAGCAAGAAATGCACATTCATTGGAATATGTGAAATATGATTGTCAGTATAGCTTCAACATACTGGTGATTTCTAAATAATCTATTATAGCCTAAAATGGTCATATAAGGTAAGACCATGAGAGATTGAGTTACAAAATAGGCTGCATAAATCCTGGGGAGGGGGTGCAGTACTTACAGATAATTATAAGGTAGGCTATATACAGGTAAGTACTGCTCTAATGGGTCACTTTTTTGCATCAAAATTCCTTAAACACAGGGTATGATTTGTGCTGGAAAACCCTAATTATGAGTTACAAATCGCCAAAAAATCCAACAACAACCCACAGTCAAATCAGCCATTTGTAAGGTAAACCACCCCTAATAATGGGTCAGGATTTCAAACCTACAGCTGCACCCGTCAATTTGAGAACCCCCTTCCCCGGGCACAAGTAAAGAAGGTATCCTACAGCCCAATTACCCCTTGTCTGATTACTATCGCAACCCTACCCAACTCAATGTCATAATACATATCCTACACAATTACCCACCCTGTGCTATTAAGTCTCAACCCTACCCAACTCAATGTCATAATACGTATCCTACACAATTACCCACCCTGTGCTATAAAGTCTCAACCCTACCCAACTCAATGTCATAATACATATCCTACACAATTACCCACCCTGTGCTATTAAGTCTCAACCCTACCCAACTCAATGTCATAATACATATCCTACACAATTACCCACCCTGTGCTATTAAGTCTCAACCCTTCCCAACTCAATGTCATAATACATATCCTACACAATTACCCACCCTGTGCTATTAAGTCTCAACCCTACCTAACTCAATGTCATAAAACATATCCTACACAATTACCCACCCTGTGCTATTAAGTCTCAACCCTACCCAACTCAATGTCATAATACATATCCTACACAATTACCCACCCTGTGCTATTAAGTCTCAACCCTTCCCAACTCAATGTCATAATACATATCCTACACAATTACCCACCCTGTGCTATTAAGTCTCAACCCTACCCAAGTCAATGTCATAATATATATCCTACACAATTACCCACCCTGTGCTATTAAGTCTCAACCCTAACCAACTCAATGTCATAATACATATCCTACACAATTACCCACCCTGTGCTATTAAGTCTCAACTCTACCCAACTCAATGTCATAATACATATCCTACACAATTACCCACCTTGTGCTATTAAGTCTCAACTCTACCCAACTCAATGTCATAATACATATCCTACACAATTACCCACCCTGTGCTATTAAGTCTCAACCCTACCCAACTCAATGTCCTAATACATATCCTACACAATTACCCACCCTGTGCTATTAAGTCTCAACCCTACCCAACTCAATGTCATAATACATATCCTACACAATTACCCACCCTGTGCTATTAAGTCTCAACCCTACCCAACTCAATGTCCTAATACATATCCTACACAATTACCCACCCTGTGCTATTAAGTCTCAACCCTTCCCAACTCAATGTCATAATACATATCCTACACAATTACCCACCCTGTGCTATTAAGTCTCAACCCTACCCAACTCAATGTCATAATACATATCCTACACAATTACCCACCCTGTGCTATTAAGTCTCAACCCTACCCAACTCAATGTCATAATACATATCCTACACAATTACCCACCCTGTGCTATTAAGTCTCAACCCTACCCAACTCAATGTCCTAATACATATCCTACACAATTACCCACCCTGTGCTATTAAGTCTCAACCCTACCCAACTCAATGTCATAATACATATCCTACACAATTACCCACCCTGTGCTATTAAGTCTCAACCCTACCCAACTCAATGTCATAATACATATCCTACACAATTACCCACCCTGTGCTATTAAGTCTCAACCCTACCCAACTCAATGTCATAATACATATCCTACACAATTACCCACCCTGTGCTATTAAGTCTCAACCCTACCCAACTCAATGTCATAATACATATCCTACACAATGACCCACTCTGTGCTATTCAGTCTCAACTCTACCCAACTCAATGTCATAATACATATCCTACACAATTACCCACCCTGTGCTATTAAGTCTCAACCCTACCCAACTCAATGTCCTAATACATATCCTACACAATTACCCACCCTGTGCTATTAAGTCTCAACCCTACCCAACTCAATGTCCTAATACATATCCTACACAATTACCCACCCTGTGCTATTAAGTCTCAACCCTACCCAACTCAATGTCATAATACATATCCTACACAATTACCCACCCTGTGCTATTCAGTCTCAACCCTACCCAACTCAATGTCATAATATATATCCTACACAATTACCCACCCTGTGATATTCAGTCTCAACTCTACCCAACTCAATGTCATAATACATATCCTACACAATTACCCACCCTGTGCTATTAAGTCTCAACCCTACCCAACTCAATGTCATAATACATATCCTACACAATTACCCACCCTGTGCTATTAAGTCTCAACCCTACCCAACTCAATGTCATAATACATATCCTACACAATGACCCACCCTGTGCTATTAAGTCTCAACCCTACCCAACTCAATGTCATAATACATATCCTACACAATTACCCACCCTGTGCTATTAAGTCTCAACCCTACCCAACTCAATGTCATAATACATATCCTACACAATTACCCACCCTGTGCTATTCAGTCTCAACTCTACCCAACTCAATGTCATAATATATATCCTACACAATTACCCACCCTGTGCTATTAAGTCTCAACCCTACCCAACTCAATGTCATAATACATATCCTACACAATTACCCACCCTGTGCTATTAAGTCTTAACCCTACCCAACTCCATGTCATAATACATATCCTACACAATTACCCACCCTGTGCTATTAAGTCTCAACCCTACCCAACTCAATGTCATAATACATATCCTACACAATTACCCACCCTGTGCTATTAAGTCTCAACCCTACCCAACTCAATGTCATAATACATATCCTACACAATTACCCACCCTGTGCTATTAAGTCTCAACTCTACCCAACTCAATGTCATATTACATATCCTACACAATAACCCACCCTGTGCTATTAAGTCTCAACCTTACCCAACTCAATGTCATAATACATATCCTACACAATTACCCACCCTGTGCTATTAAGTCTCAACCCTACCCAACTCAATGTCATAATACATATCCTACACAATTACCCACCCTGTGCTATTAAGTCTCAACCCTACCCAACTCAATGTCATAATACATATCCTACACAAATACCCACCCTGTGCTATTAAGTCTCAACCCTACCCAACTCAATGTCCTAATACATATCCTACACAATTACCCACCCTGTGCTATTAAGTCTCAACCCTACCCAACTCAATGTCATAATACATATCCTACACAATTACCCACCCTGTGCTATAAAGTCTCAACCCTACCCAACTCAATGTCATAATACATATCCTACACAATTACCCACCCTGTGCTATTAAGTCTCAACTCTACCCAACTCAATGTCATATTACATATCCTACACAATAACCCACCCTGTGCTATTAAGTCTCAACCTTACCCAACTCAATGTCATAATACATATCCTACACAATTACCCACCCTGTGCTATTAAGTCTCAACCCTACCCAACTCAATGTCATAATACATATCCTACACAATTACCCACCCTGTGCTATTAAGTCTCAACCCTACCCAACTCAATGTCATAATACATATCCTACACAAATACCCACCCTGTGCTATTAAGTCTCAACCCTACCCAACTCAATGTCCTAATACATATCCTACACAATTACCCACCCTGTGCTATTAAGTCTCAACCCTACCCAACTCAATGTCATAATACATATCCTACACAATTACCCACCCTGTGCTATAAAGTCTCAACCCTACCCAACTCAATGTCATAATACATATCCTACACAATTACCCACCCTGTGCTATTAAGTCTCAACCCTACCCAACTCAATGTCCTAATACATATCCTACACAATTACCCACCCTGTGCTATTAAGTCTCAACCCTACCCAACTCAATGTCATAATACATATCCTACACAATTACCCACCCTGTGCTATTAAGTCTCAACCCTACCCAACTCAATGTCATAATACATATCCTACACAATTACCCACCCTGTGCTATTAAGTCTCAACCCTACCCAACTCAATGTCATAATACATATCCTACACAATTACCCACCCTGTGCTATTAAGTCTCAACCCTAACCAACTCAATGTCATAATACATATCCTACACAATTACCCACCCTGTGCTATAAAGTCTCAACCCTACCCAACTCAATGTCATAATACATATCCTACACAATTACCCACCCTGTGCTATTAAGTCTCAACCCTACCCAACTCAATGTCCTAATACATATCCTACACAATTACCCACCCTGTGCTATTAAGTCTCAACCCTACCCAACTCAATGTCATAATACATATCCTACACAATTACCCACCCTGTGCTATTAAGTCTCAACCCTACCCAACTCAATGTCATAATACATATCCTACACAATTACCCACCCTGTGCTATTAAGTCTCAACCCTACCCAACTCAATGTCATAATACATATCCTACACAATTACCCACCCTGTGCTATTAAGTCTCAACCCTACCCAACTCAATGTCATAATACATATCCTACACAATTACCCACCCTGTGCTATTAAGTCTCAACCCTACCCAACTCAATGTCATAATACATATCCTACACAATTACCCACCCTGTGCTATTAAGTCTCAACCCTACCCAACTCAATGTCATAATACATATCCTACACAATTACCCACCCTGTGCTATTAAGTCTCAACCCTACCCAACTCAATGTCATAATACATATCCTACACAATTACCCACCCTGTGCTATTAAGTCTCAACCCTACCCAACTCAATGTCATAATACATATCCTACACAATAACCCACCCTGTGCTATTAAGTCTCAACCCTACCCAACTCAATGTCATAATACATATCCTACACAATTACCCACCCTGTGCTATTAAGTCTCAACCCTACCCAACTCAATGTCCTAATACATATCCTACACAATTACCCACCCTGTGCTATTAAGTCTCAACCCTACCCAACTCAATGTCATAATACATATCCTACACAATTACCCACCCTGTGCTATTAAGTCTCAACCCTACCCAACTCAATGTCCTAATACATATCCTACACAATTACCCACCCTGTGCTATTAAGTCTCAACCCTACCCAAGTCAATGTCATAATACATATCCTACACAATTACCCACCCTGTGCTATTAAGTCTCAACCCTACCCAACTCAATGTCATAATACATATCCTACACAATTACCCACCCTGTGCTATTAAGTCTCAACCCTACCCAACTCAATGTCATAATACATATCCTACACAATTACCCACCCTGTGCTATTAAGTCTCAACCCTACCCAACTCAATGTCATAATACATATCCTACACAATAACCCACCCTGTGCTATTAAGTCTCAACCCTACCCAACTCAATGTCATAATACATATCCTACACAATTACCCACCCTGTGCTATTAAGTCTCAACCCTACCCAACTCAATGTCATAATACATATCCTACACAATTACCCACCCTGTGCTATTAAGTCTTAACCCTACCCAACTCAATGTCATAATACATATCCTACACAATTACCCACCCTGTGCTATTAAGTCTCAACCCTACCCAACTCAATGTCATAATACATATCCTACACAATAACCCACCCTGTGCTATTAAGTCTCAACCCTACCTAACTCAATGTCATAAAACATATCCTACACAATTACCCACCCTGTGCTATTAAGTCTCAACCCTACCCAACTCAATGTCATAATACATATCCTACACAATTACCCACCCTGTGCTATTAAGTCTCAACCCTACCCAACTCAATGTCATATATATCCTACACAATTACCCACCCTGTGCTATTAAGTCTCAACCCTACCCAACTCAATGTCATAATACATATCCTACACAATTACCCACCCTGTGCTATTAAGTCTCAACCCTACCCAACTCAATGTCATATATATCCTACACAATTACCCACCCTGTGCTATTAAGTCTCAACCCTACCCAACTCAATGTCATAATACATATCCTACACAATTACCCACCCTGTGCTATTAAGTCTCAACCCTTCCCAACTCAATGTCCTAATATATATCCTACACAATTACCCACCCTGTGCTATTAAGTCTCAACCCTACCCAACTCAATGTCATAATACATATCCTACACAATTACCCACCCTGTGCTATTAAGTCTCAACCCTACCCAACTCAATGTCATAATACATATCCTACACAATTACCCACCCTGTGCTATTAAGTCTCAACCCTACCCAACTCAATGTCATAATACATATCCTACACAAATACCCACCCTGTGCTATTAAGTCTCAACCCTACCCAACTCAATGTCATAAAACATATCCTACACAATTACCCACCCTGTGCTATTAAGTCTCAACCCTACCCAACTCAATGTCATAATACATATCCTACACAATTACCCACCCTGTGCTAGTCTCAACCCTACCCAACTCAATGTCATATATATCCTACACAATTACCCACCCTGTACTATTAAGTCTCAACCCTACCCAACTCAATGTCATAATACATATCCTACACAATTACCCACCCTGTGCTATTAAGTCTCAACCCTACCCAACTCAATGTCATAATACATATCCTACACAATTACCCACCCTGTGCTATTAAGTCTCAACCCTACCCAACTCAATGTCATAATACATATCCTACACAATTACCCACCCTGTGATATTAAGTCTCAACCCTACCCAACTCAATGTCATAATACATATCCCACACAATTACCCACCCTGTGATATTAAGTCTCAACCCTACCCAACTCAATGTCATAATACATATCCTACACAATTACCCACCCTGTGATATTAAGTCTCAACCCTACCCAACTCAATGTCATAATACATATCCTACACAATTACCCACCCTGTGCTATTAAGTCTCAACCCTACCCAACTCAATGTCATAATACATATCCTACACAATAACCCACCCTGTGCTATTCAGTCTCAACTCTACCCAACTCAATGTCATAATACATATCCTACACAATTACCCACCCTGTGCTATTAAGTCTCAACCCTACCCAACTCAATGTCATAATACATATCCTACACAATTACCCACCCTGTGCTATTAAGTCTCAACCTTACCCAACTCAATGTCATAATACATATCCTACACAATTACCCACCCTGTGCTATTAAGTCTCAACCCTACCCAACTCAATGTCATAATACATATCCTACACAATTACCCACCCTGTGCTATTAAGTCTCAACCCTACCCAACTCAATGTCATAATACATATCCTACACAATAACCCACCCTGTGCTATTAAGTCTCAACCCTACCCAACTCAATGTCATAATACATATCCTACACAATTACCCACCCTGTGCTATTAAGTCTCAACCCTACCCAAGTCAATGTCATAATACATATCCTACACAATAACCCACCCTGTGCTATTAAGTCTCAACCCTACCCAACTCAAATGTCATAATATATATCCTACACAATTACCCACCCTGTGCTATTAAGTCTCAACCCTACCCAACTCAATGTCATAATACATATCCTACACAATTACCCACCCTGTGCTATTAAGTCTCAACCCTACCCAACTCAATGTCATAATACATATCCTACACAATTACCCACCCTGTGCTATTAAGTCTCAACCCTACCCAACTCAATGTCATAATACATATCCTACACAATTACCCACCCTGTACTATTAAGTCTCAACCCTACCCAACTCAATGTCATAATACATATCCTACACAATTACCCACCCTGTGCTATTAAGTCTCAACCCTACCCAACTCAATGTCATAATACATATCCTACACAATTACCCACCCTGTGCTATTAAATCTCAATCCTACCCAACTCAATGTCATAATACATATCCTACACAATAACCCACCCTGTGCTATTAAGTCTCAACCCTACCCAACTCAATGTCATAATACATATCCTACACAATTACCCACCCTGTGCTATTAAGTCTCAACCCTACCCAACTCAATGTCATAATACATATCCTACACAATGACCCACCTTGTGCTATTAAGTCTCAACCCTACCCAACTCAATGTCATAATACATATCCTACACAATTACCCACCCTGTGCTATTACATATCCTACACAATTACCCACCCTGTGCTATTACATATCCTACACAATTACCCACCCTGTGCTATTAAGTCTCAACCCTTCCCAACTCAATGTCCTAATACATATCCTACACAATTACCCACCCTGTGCTATTAAGTCTCAACCCTACCCAACTCAATGTCATAATACATATCCTATACAATTACCCACCCTGTGCTATTAAGGAAATCACATTAGATTGTAAGTGCCTTCTTTCATTTATCTCTGCAGAATGTCTTTAGGGGGAGGGGAATCCCTCATATAATTGGCAGCATAGGTATGTGTAGATTTGAATTATCATATCGAGTCCAGATTTAAAACATACCTTCGCCCTTTACAGCCCTGAACCCCATGAAATCCTATTTGAAAACCATGCTGGTAGCATGTGTCGCCTCAATCTATCTCACCGGGCGCTCAGATGATAAATGCGCACAGAATTGGTAATAATGGGCGCGTGACCCCCTGGCTGAGTGGACTAAGACACTGTATTCAATGCTGCAGGACCCCAGGTCAAGTCCCGTCCCGGGAAGTCTTTTGGAATGTAAATGTTGAAAATACTATCCGGTGATGGAAATGGGCGAAAACTGGACTCGTATGGGACGGGAATCGAACCCAGCCCCCCCCCCCCCAGCATGGAAGTCAGTGTCTTAGTCTACTCAGCTAGGGAGGGAGGTCACATGCTCGTATTTAACAATTCTGTCCGCATTTATCACCTGCTGTGATCGCCCAGGGCTTAAGGGGCTTTTTCTTTGATAGGGGTGGGGGTCCCACATTATTTAATTTATCGCCGTCTAAACGAAAGCAATTATTTTATGACCCCTATTCAGATGTTGCTTATCGCTATGACCCCTCCACCAATCTGTACTTATCATAGGGCATATCTAGTTAGCGTTATTGGGAACCAGTGGAGGCGCAAGCAAAATAAATAGTGGGGATGAGCCCAAATTTTGTTTTTTTATGTTAAAACAAAGCGCATACAAATATTCAGTTTCTATTTTGACCCCCTTTTATAATGGTATTAATTTCATGACACCCCCTATATTTTGTGTGAACAAACTATGACCCCAGAATTTGGACCCTCCCCTACCAAAGAAAATGACAGCCCCCTTAAATGGTTATGTTACACTCAGACTTTTTACTTCTTAAGACTCTAATAATTCACCAGGGCCATATTTCTGATTTGGGGCCACAGATCCCTTCCCTCTTCAAATTAGAGTGTCCCCCCCCCCCCCCCCCCCCCCCTCCCTCCCCTCAATCGCTGCACAGTACACGGTCAGTGATGTATACTGAAGGATAGATACGATACATATTTTTAGTTCTTACGCCGGGATACGGGAACAAAATCTTGCCATTTATTTATAAGCCGTCCAGGGCAACTGAATTAGCGCCCTCAATTTGACTTGGGCTTCATCCAGACCGTGTCAGAAGGAACCCGGTTGAATTTAACGCTCATTTTTAGAAATTAAAGTTCATTTATTTTGTTTGTAGTGAATAGTGAACAGTGACGTGATGAATGATATTTGAACGTCCATACTATTGCGATGTGAATATCGCGATACCCGCTATCTTTTGGAATATTAATAACGTAGTAAACTTTGTGATGTAGTAAAAAAGCCGGGTAAAAAAGGTGAATTTCGATGAAGAAACATCGTTTTTGCGGCAGGATGTGTAAATAATGAATAATGAAATAAGTAATGTGGTACCGTTTTTGACGTGGGCGGCAACAGGAAATAATAGCCACCGTTTCTTTCATAAATAGCTTTTAATTTTGGGTGTGTGAAGTTTTGTTGTCGCGTGGGTGGGTTTTCTTAAAGTTGATTAAATTTTGGAAACAGGATGTTCATTTTACCTAATTGGTGCATTGGTGAGATGGAACCAATGAGATTGATAACTATTTATAACTGAGGGTAGTGAGAAACTGTTTTATTTCCTCAAAGCTTTTTTTTGTCATCTGCTTTTGAAAACTGACCAATGTCATGTCATTGTAAAAATGAATAAATTGTGTGTCCAAATTGCCCTCCCCATTAACAAAAATTTGGGTTTTTTTCCAGGATTTTGATCACCGGCACCCACATGAACCGGACCTTTCATTTCTCTCGTTTTTCAGTCATTTTTGAAAGAAATTAAGCATTTTTGGCTGTCTTTTTATTTAAGATGTGCTGTTTGTATTGTCAATGTCAATCATTAAATCATTAACCCTACCTTCCTAGACACTACGATTCACTACGGCAAAAAACAATATCCATGCGCATGCTACAGCATTCGATTCGATGTCGTCATTAACCAAGCAGATACGTGTGTACGAAATAGCTGCCCAGGCGAGTGTTGGCAGGTTAGCCGAGTGGTTAGGGACACTGCGCGGTGATCGGAGGGTCAGGGGGTCGAATCCCAGGGTTTCACAGCTATTATTTGGGTAAAAAAATCATACTTTGTCTCCCTCTCCCGGTTTCCACACAAAAACATAGCCTGGCTGGTTAGGGTTAAGCAGTTAATAAGACCATAAAGATCACCATTTGAACAACAAAATTCAGTTTAGTCAGATATGTCATAATTAGCCATTCTGCAGACCCCCCCCCCCACCCACCCACCCCCACCCCATTTCAGTGCCGATCAGTTCAATTGTTCACTATAATACGCACAAAGTCCCACATACCCTCCCACAAAAAAATAAAATAAAAAAATAAAACCATACTTATTGAGCGCATAACACAATTAAGTCCCTATGCGCTATAACAAATAAAACAGTAACATGAGTAACAAAAGACAAAACCAAAAGAAATTAAGCATTAACATTAAATAGG